>JALIZH010032928.1:1742500-2270254 GCA_030522465.1 Rhipicephalus appendiculatus | reverse complement strand
TGGACACATATGGGGCGCTTACTGTAGACAGTATGGCCCGTGTTCGTAGAGTATGCTTAAGGGCAATTCCAGTCAATCGTGATACACTATTAGCAAAGGTGGCAAATGGTAAACGGTTCTTACGAACAAAAAGCATCGTGAATTTTGCCCCAGAAAGCAAAATTCACAACTGCCCTTTTCTCGTACCAATTTTCCGCACAAAAGTACTCATAGGTCCGCCTCTACAAGTTTAGGGGTTCCATACAGAATATTGAAAAGCAGGAAACGTTGATTATAGTCAGGAATCCACCCTCAACTCGTACACACCAAAAAAAAAAATCTGTCCTGTCACTGTGGCAAACACTGTCCTGTCAATAAAGAAATAAAAGTTCAGTCACTAAAGAGGAGAGTGGTTCAAGTTGACAGAGTAGGGCACACACAAGTGCAATGCCGATTTACCGCTTTTTCCTCATAACAGTGCATGTATAGATGCAATCTTCCACGCTAGGAGCAAGCTAATACTGATGATGGTGATGATTAACAATTATTTTGGTGATTGTGGGTTCGCATGTAAAAGACATTTAGTGGAAACAATAGCAGCCATGGTATCGTGTCTGACAGGCCTCCCTGTTCTCAAAGTGCATTACGTATATGTCGATGAGAATACCAAGTACATGGGATTAGGATTAGGATGTTGTAGGTTGTCGGCGGATCTAGCCTTAGGACATGGTTACTAGCGTAAAGGGGGCAAGGACGACAGGAAGGAACACGGGAAGACGCTAGTCCCTGTCCCCTTTACGTTAGTAATCCCGTCCTATCATGCTCGATACAACTAGCCCAACTTTTCTCCGTAACTACCAGGTACACTCGCACCAGCTTCATCTGTGTGAAAAGCGACAGTGCATGAGAGGTCAAGTGGTTACACGAGAAAATAACGCACCCAAACCCGGATGCAGAGAACTTCATTAAGAGGCAGATTGTTCGTGTCAATAATGTAGCCACTGCTCAGGCCCCATACAAGGGGGGGGGGGGGGGGGGGGATGCTTTGTCTATTGACAAGGTGAGAGCCTGGGGCATAGCCAGAAATTTTTTTCGGGAGGGGGAGGGGGGGGGGGGGGGAATTCAACCAACATTTATGTATGTTCGTGCGTGTTTTCACGTATTTAAACACATGCAAAAATGAAAAATTTCGGGGGAAGAGAGTGTTCGAACCTAATCACCCCCCCCCCCCCCCCCCCCCAATCGGCTACGCTAATGGTGACAGCGTAAACGGCGTATACATAAAGGTGGCGAAACTAGCGGCTTCAGCAGGCAAGTTTCTTCCTCCCGAAACAGCCGGGAAAATCTCGTATAACGTACGCATTCCATCGATGTCTCCGTTATCTTAATATTTTAGATACTACAAAAATAGCACTGATCCTGTCTGCGATTGTGCACAGATACGAGAGATACCTCATTGGTTTTTCGTTGCAGAGTGTAGGCACCGTGTTTCACGTGCCTTTCGATTCTTCCCAGACGAGCTAGTGACGAGAGAAAAGATAGGTCCACGCAGAATGAACTAAATTAATAGAGACAACACAAAAGCTTTTCCCAAAAGGTGTGCTGCCCGCATAACCGCTTTTTTATTTCCTCACTTGTCTTTGTCTGCCAACGCGCGCTACGCGCGACTGCCTCCTTTATTCGCGATTTCTTCCGTATGCGCGAGCGCTGCTACGGCGAGCGGTACTGAAAAGTCCAGGGAGCAGGCGCAAATCCCGTAGTCAGCAGCTTCTTCCAAAACGATTGCTTTTACACCTCTATACAGGCGGCTTTCCTTAAGCGCGATCGCACAAAAGTAATCCTTCACAGGACGCGGTGCGGCCTGTGAAGGATTGCCACGTGTTTGTACTAGAACGAGTATAACAACGAAACTGCCACGACTAGCTGCCCCGTTTGATAAACTTCAGAGCGGGGAAACCTTTCGTGATCAAGGAAATATAAGGTGCTGCGCGCTTCACTGAATACAGATCAAGGCCAATCATGATTTCGCGAAAATACACATGGCGTTCCCGGAGTTCGCGCATGGAGTTCTTGACCGTGTACTTATAAATAGCTGGGTACGTACATATCAGGCCATACACCCCTTGAGCCAATTATTTCGTGAGCAAATTGCTGGCGACCTCCTGCAGTACAGCTGATCGTATTGCGCATGAGGACGGATATTACTGCTCCAGCCATTTTCAAAAACTTGTTGACATACACCTATATAAGTGTCCAGTACAGGGTACTCCCATTCTACGTGTTTAATTGGAGTGGTGAGACATGGGGTTCTGCGGTGCTCGGCTGCTGAGACTACGGTGCTCGGCTGCTGACCCAATGGTCGTGGGTTTGGTCCTGGCTTAGGCGGTCGCATTGCGATGGAGGCGAAGTAGTATGGGTCCGTCTATACTGTGCAATGTAATTGCATGTTGAAGAACCCCAGTTCTTTTCTTCTACCATTTCTTTCTTTTTATTTATACTTCGTATATTTCCTCCGAGACCCTCCGTGGTACAAGGCTCAGTGGCTATGGCGTTGTATTGCCAAGTTCGAGGTCCCGGTGTGTATCCCCAGCCAGGCCGCGGCCGCGTTTTTAGAGGTACAATGAAGAACCACAGGTGGTCAATATTAATCTGCAGTCTCCCACTACACAGTGTCATGTAGTGAGTGGCTCGTAACACCGCGATATTTAACTTTAAAATGAGGCCACAAGTCGATGCCTACTCCTCGAGCTGCCCCAATTAGCGAGTAAAATTTTGACTGCATCCGACCGGACCAGTGGCCGATACCATGGTGCGCGGGCCCTTTAGCTAGTCCTACAGGTGGTGTTGCTCTACTGTCGGGATTAGTCGGGATTGAAGACACGCATCAGCGCAACGCCAAACGTCATAGCTATCTCGTGAATTCGACATGACCCACCTCACTCTCTCGTTAAAATGATAATAAGGGGTCGATAAATCACGCTCGTTGCCATTCGAATGTGTACCTCGCTGGCTGCGAGGCACCGACAGTCCAGCGTACGCGGTACACAATGTGCGCATCGTTGTTTCTGGTGAGTACGTGATTAAAGAAGGTATAGTTGTGGAAAGAAGGACACGAAGGGAGTCGTGAATCAGAGCTCGTGTTGCGTCGTCCTTCCTCAGTATTTCGTTTGTTTCTTTTGCCGTGGTAAGCCGATAAATCTCAGTCACGTGCTGCTACTGTCGAGTAATGGCGCCACTATACCTACTGCAGCTCTGACAAGAACACCGAAGTGATACATTTACAGGAAGAAGCTGTCGAAGAACGCACTGCAAGCGTTGCCTTCCGCCGTCAGTATACACCACGTGTATACTATAACACCGGTCTGTAACTATACGACTCAGTCGCTGCGTTTTATTCCCAGTGCCAAAGTCGGCATCGTCGCGCCGTTCCTATTTTGTATGAGTCGTTCCCGCATTCGGGTGACTTTGACGCCGACGGCATCGTGCCTATTCTAGTACACTGTAATCGTGCCTGGCGTCTTACACGCGCTGATGTCGTTGTGCGTTTTTTCTTCTTTTTCTTTTTTTTAATTGCTTTGCGAAAGGCCAACGCGCGGTGGTGCGAAAGAAGAAACAGCAGTTCAAGGAGTCGTGTTCCGGTTCGTGTCACTGTCACTATACGGCGCCTCTATGCGCGCTGTGAGGTGAGACCGGCCGACACATGCAAGGAACGCCGACCCGCTGCGGTGCAATATAGGATGGAACAGGAAAGGAATACCGAGCACGTCCGACCAATATGAAAAACAAAATGAAAGAGCACGGAAGTTGCGCGTCAGCGTCAATGTGCACCTGTGCGATTTACTCGAAGGAGAAAGATACGGAAACTAGTGGCTGATTGTAACTATATATGGTTCGGGAACGATCGAAGGCGGTGACATTCGTTGCGATGCTCAGACAAGGCTGAAAACGAGAGAGTGGGAATTCAAAAATATGTATATGTACGCGGAAATATTGCGGCTCGCACTGCGTCTGCGATAGACAGTTATAGTTTAGCGGGCTTAGCGGAATAGCGGGATTGAAATGCGCATGCGCAGTACACTAAACGACCCGTAGCGTTTACCGTACGCATGCTATTTTTTCAGATTTAGCGTTACCATGTATGCGTGGTTAACGTAGTGTAAAACGGCGGTTGTGGACGCCCGCTTCGAAATGATTTTATAGGGTTGATCTGGACGGATTCACTTCTTTCGTAGCAAACGACTGTGTGAAATGGCTTCGCTTGCCTTCAGGTACCTTCGACGACCGAGTATTATGGATAACTTTGCGTAGTTTTTGAGATCGCTTCCCATTTCCAACGTTCCTAGGCTTAACAAGAAGATCGGTGTAAACAAATCTGCGACGTCGAAATTTTCGGCTTTTGGTGTGGGGTTCATATTTATTAACTTTTATTGTTACTTAAGAAAGTAGTAATATTGCTGCGTGTGAAGATACAGGCGAGCATTTTCAACTTTTTTTTTCTTTTCACTTTCTTCAACGCATTCACCCTCCGCTAGGTGACGGCGCGCTGTCACAGATAGGGGCGTTAAGCTTGAGCACGTAAACGCTATCCCGCTATTGGCCGCGAGATCGATCTATAGGTGGCAGCACCGCACCTGCGTTTGTGTGAATCGTCGGCTGTGCGCTGTGTGAAAGTGTACGGGGCTGCTCGTCAGAGTCGAAAACGTTTCAATTTCCAAGGGGAAGTATTGTTCGGGTCCGCAATGCTACACATAATGCACAGAGCCAGAGATAAGCTTTCTTTCCAACCCCGGCGACGCGCAACAACGCCGAGTGTGGCTTGACAGGCGTCGGAATAGCAAGGCGATTTCCCATGGTGCTTAGCAAGCACTTCGATCACGGTGGGTTGAAGCGTTCGCTGACTAAAAGTGTTGATGCTCAGTCAAATACGCTAACGCGTTTCTCACTCTTAGTCTTTGATGGTAGGTGTAATTGGAGTAGCGATTCGAGGTTCTGTGGGCGACGAGTGGAGTTCAGTGGAGAATTCCAATGCGTAAGCGTGGCATTACGCGCGATGTGGCGAAGTCCTCTTGCAGCGTCGACTCTTGACAGGGGTATGAGCAGTGTGGGCGCTCCTTCGTGGGCACATCGGGCAGCGTTGTCGGCGAGGTGGTTACCACTGATCCCACAGTGACCCGGCAGCCATTGAAAGACTATGTCGTGTCCTTGATTAGTGGCGCGATGACTAATTTCATTGATTTGAGACACCAACTGATGGTAGCTTCCACGTCGTAGACTTCGCGACGTGACGCTACAATGCTATGTCGGTTGTGGGTAGGCGTAGCATTTGCAAACTCATTCAGCCATCGCATTGGTATGGCTGACTCATCCAAGTGTGATAGCTGCAACTGTGTAGAAACTCTTGACTACGTCTTGTGCCACTGTCCCGACTTTGAACAAGACCGCCGGACTCTACAGTGTGCCATGAGAAGACTGGATGATCGTCCCTTTACTCTGGAAAAGATCTTGGGTGCATGGTCTACAAGTACATCATTCTACAATTCTTGAAGACAACATCGCTGAGCGACCGCCTGTGAAACCCTGCACTGTGTGTGTCGTGTGCAATGTGCATCTACTTCTCTCTTTCTCTCTTTTACTCCCTTATTCCCCTCTCCCCACGTGTAGGGTAGCAAACTGGACGTAGTCTAGTTAACCTCCCTACCTTTCCTATATTCATTCTCTCTCTCTCTCACTCTTAGTCTGTAATATGTGCATTCATGCTTGCTGTATGCGTAGTTTCTGCGCGCTACGTGCGTGATGAGTGTTGCAGTCCGCGAGAGATCGTGCTTGGCCAGGGCTGACAGTCATGATTTACTAGCGCTTTTGCGTACTTCCGCAAGTAAGTGAATCGATTCTCCAAGTATGCAATTCCTTCTACATCCTTCGTGCGCCACCTTCGCAGTGAATGCAAGGTTTGTTCATGCTGCCTGCGAGTCCTTATAAGCGAGCGTCACCGAGCCTTATTGTAGTTAGCGCTTTTGCCGTCACGCTTACTCAACTGCAAGAAGCGTTTCTCAGTTTGCCGAAGTATAAATATGAACGCTGAAACTCGTTCACTTTTTACACGATCTCGGGCTGAGTAAAAAAATATCGTTTCGCGAGCCAGAAACGGACGGACCATACGTATAGGCCTAAGCGATGAACGAATATGCGAGAGCGAGCTGATCGCCACAGCTCATGCTGATATATATGTTTTCTGAATCTTTGAACCAACTCTTCCAGAAATGATTGAGGCCTGATATAGTAACAAAGTTGAAGTTACCGTAGCGCATATTTGATTAGCATAAGCTGCCTCGCAAGGGGCGATTCAACAAATTGCGGTACGCGCCGCTACCAACAATATCCGAACAGCTTGAGGTATTATTAGCATCGAGCAGGGCATGAGCAGTTCTATTCTGCTATTTTCTCGTCAGTCAACTTGACGTCAACTTTTTTTATTATTTATTTATTTATTTATTTATTTCGGTCTTTGCTATGCCAGTAGGCTGGAGGACAAGCGTATATGGTGTGTAAAGCGACAAGTGTACGTGGTGCGGTCGCACTAAACAAATGCTTTTCGCATCTCTACTAAAAAAAAAGCGATTGGCTCTACGAGCTTCCATTACAACAAGGAATGAATGAGTTTACTGAACATCGATCAAATCGTCCCCGTCAACCTCCATCACGAATTCTCTAGCAACGAACACAAGACACACTGCTGGAGCGGCGGCGGGCCACCCGCATCCACACTTCGGGGCTTCGTCCGTTCACCGCGAGGTGCCGACTCTGTTCGATCTCGCGGCCAATACTAAAACGCGCTATCCTCAACGAACGTTTGCGGCACGTTAACGCTAGCCCTATAACCCCCGCTATCACGCTACCGCTAAAATAATTGTCTAATATGTATAAAGCGGGCTAAAATATGTATACGTTTATATGGCAGCATAACAATTATTGCCTGAACTATAATGAAAGAGCTAACATGAAAATAAGTGAGATCGTTCATCGCATATGTCTGATTTATATCTGCATCATTGTCCTTGTCCGGTACCGTTGACGAGACATACTAGCTGTTAATAAAGCAGCTGGTAACACGATAAAGAATTCCCTTACATAAACGTTGGCTACTGCAAGATTCCTTGTTTGGAGGCGGGTTATGTTTGGAGCGCCAGCGTGATCTTGACCAAGTGTAACTTTTAAATATACCTTTATATTATTGTTTATCAAAAACTCTTATGCAGTGAGCAAGCGTCGAATCTTTTATTTACTCATTGGCTGACGAATATAACGATAACTGCCGAAGGTTCGCTGGGGATCGCGTCATTAACGTGCAAGTAACATGCGCGCACCACATCCAGCTCATCACATATATGTAGCGAGCGTGCTTGTGCATATAATGATAGGCGGTCGTTGTCGCACGCTGTTTATTCGCTAATATCGCTGCACCAATGCACTAAAATACGCTGCCTTCCGCATTTGTGAAGCATATCAGTGTATAGACCGCAGTGTTCTGACTGTGGTGTACCCGCGGCTACAGCGCGATGCGATCGCGCATAGGCAAAATACATTCCCGTGCAATTTTACAGCGAATACCAGAATCTAAAAAAAAAAAAAAAGTATGGATGTTGATGCGTGAATGTTTTGTTCATGTAGATATAAGGGATATACGTTCAGTTGTGAACAAACAGGGGTCGTAATTTTACCCGTAGTTTGAATGCCCGTCTGCCTATCGGAACTGCCTTACCTTCGCAGTTTTTCGCTCGATTGCATCATTGGTCGCTGCACAGGAGCAAGAACCATGTAGGCACGCATAGCTGGGCCATATACGAAGTTCGATTGCGTACGCTGGACATGCAGCAATAGTCGGTCGTGCAGTCGACACGACATGGGCTTTCGGTTGCTCAAGACTTCGGGCGTATACAAGCCTGTACGCCCGAATACATCCCACCATCTTTTGTGATTCGTGCTAGAGCAAGGCAGTTAAGGCGGCCAATGGCGTAGATTGGGAGTATGCCAACAGTACACATCCAGCGGGCAGTGGGCTCGCCGCAGACAATCTACCGGTGGGGAAGAAAAAGATCGCATACATGCATGCAGTACTGTGAGTGAATTTCAGACGACCCCGAAAGGAAGCGTCTCGTTGTCGCCGCAGATGCCAGCTCTGTTGCTACATTTACGCTACCTTTTCCATACCGCGTATGCAGAGCCCCACGAGTGCTGGCTGCAATGCCGCAAGGCGCTCTATTCTTCGGTCACTTTTCAATCCCCTCGACGCGCCGGAGGCAGCCACCGAAAAGAAAGTGAGCGAATGGGGCTGTGACGGGCATTCGAGGAAAAGTTGGGGTGACGATGACACTTCGGCAGCGGGCTTCCTCCTGTATGCACGTGCATGCACGCTGCACTCAGCACAGTTGCCCGGCAAAGCCGCATTCATCGCCTACCGCGACCACGGATCAGCAGGTGTGTCTATGCGCGACGCGACGCGGTGCGGCTCGCCTATATGGGAACGCAACGACACCGAAACGAGTTTGTGACGAGGAACCAGCGAGTTTCTCATTGTGGCCGCACGAGTTCTGTTCGCCGTACAGCGCAGCAAAAAGCAAATAACAGGAGACTCGAGGGCACGAGCGGCGGTTGCCATCGTAGTTTCCTTGAGACGTATCACTGGACTAAGAGCCGCCAACCAACTACAACCTTGTCACCATTGGCAATATTGTGTATAGGCCACCGAGGCTCGAGACTTAGAGTTAAATTTTACCACATTCTCGCGACCGGTGCATCACTAAACTGATGATTGGGCAAGCACTGGCAGTGTCTAGTTATTTCAAAATTTTTGCGAGCTTTTGGGGTTTTTTGCTCTTCTGGTTGAATGTAGTATCACACATGCAATGACGCGCAGGGCTCGCAGGTAAGGAGCAATACCACGCGTCTAGCCACTTGCTCGTAAATTTCCGCACGGAAGCCATGGACGCCACCTGCATGTCGGCCTCCCACCACCCCCTGACTTTACGCTGCTAGCACGTAGCCATCGCGCCCAATTCTCTTGTGTCATGTCAGAATGGCACAAACGAGAGAAAAAAAAGGAAGTGTCGTACCTTACACGTGAATGGGCCCGTGCAAACATTATAAATATGAGAATACATGTCACGTCAGGCAGCTGATGGGCGTGTCACATGCAGACTATGTGCATTTCTTTGTACGCATTTCTGAGCTCGCATGAACCCAGAAGCAGAAAACCCAGGGAAGTACCCCAAAAAACAAAATAAGGTCTTAGGCATAAGTATTTTTTTCTCTATATCTGGGGAGGAAAAAATGACGGTTCCACTGTAAGAGGGAAATGACAAAAGGTTTAAATAAAGAATTGAACTAAATTGGATATATCGAGCAGCTACTTACACGCTCACATTTATATGCGGTTTTTTTTTTTTTTTCGAGCTTAAAGTACTGGCCGAATTCTAACTTTAGCGCATCGCGGCAGTGCGTAGTGCTCAGGCGATCTATAGAAGTGGCAGTTTCTGCTCTCAGTCGAACCTGCGAGTACGGAGCAAGTAAGCACCGCGACGGCTATACACAGAAGCAAATCGCGCGTGCAAGTTCGCGTTTAGGTGCGTTCAGGCCTGTAGCGCCATGAGCACAAGACTCGAACAGCATTCCGGTCATAAAAAGCTATTTCAGAGCTTCCTTACCAACCGCTCCATTGACTCGAGAGATGACAACTTTTTCTGCCCTCTCTCCCCTTTTTCTCCGCTTTTGTTGTTTTCTTCTTGCGCGCGGGGAATGCGTGCCAGTTTAACTTTGACGTCTTGTCCATCGCGTTATAGTTTCCGTTTAGGGCCGTCCGGACGGCTGGTTAATCTTCATAGAAGCGAGAATAAGAAGACAAAGAAATATAGAAAGCTTCCGTACCATTACCTTACTACGCCTTCCAACGAAATAAATAACCGAACGCGCCGTCTCGTCGCGAATCGAAAAGACAGCCCATTATACGCGTGCCTCCAACCAATGGCTCCGCACGCACGAATAAGCATGTACACGTATACCTGTAACCGCTCTTCCTCCTCGAGCCGAGTCACTGCGCAGAGGTGCAGTTCTGTTCAGTGCCTGCGGAAGTTGTAGAGATGTTTCGCATCCCACGACATTTAAAGAAAGCGCAGCATTCGTAAAGACGCGGCAGGCTGGCGCAACCTGTGCAGTCGTTCTCAAAGCCGTCTTCTAGGAGAGTTCACAAGTTATATGTATGTTGTGTAGGCATTCTTAAACGGACGCTATAGAAAAAAAAAAACGTTTCTTCTCGTATTAGGAAATTAGAGCAAATTACTCTTTCACGGTACCTTGCTGCGAGAAGACGCTTGGTAAGCGAGCAAACGCGCAAAACGAAAATGCGGGTAGCGACGCCACCTTGGAAGTTCCCGCACCAGACCCTGTGACGTTACAGTTTGGACGGCACCGAGTAGGGCCTACGTAGTTCCTGATCGGTAAAAACGAAGTACATTGACTCTCAGAAGAGGAAGCCAGAAACTTGGCACACCAAGTTTCGGGGACCTTCGTTGAGCCAATGAGACCAAAATGTGAAAAAAACACTTTGAACTCCGTGACGTCACCATCGGAAATTTCGGCGGCAATTTTAAGTTATATTTTTGACATTAATTTTCTCATCTATTTAATAAAGCTATGGCAATGAAATTAACGACGCTAGAGCTTTTCTCAGTATAATTTATCAGGCTAAACTGAATTATGGCATCACTTAAGTGTACCCTTTAAGTTCGAGTACCACCTACAAGGCCAAGCACGCGAAGGCCACTTTTCGAGTCGGGTGTTTGCTTTCTTTAGATTGATGGTCCCAACAGGGTCTAACACTCTCGAGGCTTTTGGTCAACGCGCGTATTTACTGGATGGTCGTACAAGACGGCGGAACCGCACAAAAGTTGAAAGAGTGAAGCCATGCTCCAGCGCTCAACTTGGCACCACCTGGAATAATTTGCTCCAACGCTGGTCCGTGAGAGCACGTAAACTGCACTAACACTCCAACACGGCGGTTCAGTGGAGCGATATTGCGCGCAACTAGTGATCCAAGCAACGTGAAGAGGGCACTGCTTCCCCCCAAACCTGCAGCACGACGAGGATTTATTGAGCAGAAGAGCGAGGTCCAGAGCCTGCATCGTTCTTTCCTTGTGTCCAAAGCCAGCGCCCGTACAACACGTTCCACGAGCAACCAATCGACTTTGCGAAACACTGCGCTTCGTTCACGTTATAAGTGATTTGCGTTATACAAAGAAGGGAATGGTGGGGGGGGCACAAGACTCTTTTAGCCGGGGATTATAAGCAAGCAAATCAACGGAAGGATGCAAGAAGATACGAGAGTATACATAGCAAATGCGAAGTACCAAAGCACATCTGTCTTCCTTATATATATAGTTATATTTCTTATTCCCTTCTTCCGCTCTTCCTTCCTTGTTACTTGCAGTTTAAACCAAGCTTCTCAATACTGCTCGACCAAGCGAGAAAAATGGCGTCGACCTACCCTTAGCGATGAACAAATGTTGGGAAAACGTGTTCTGAACAAGCACCGATGACTTGTTCGCCAGCGGCGCGTATAGTGTAGAGCCCGCTGGCTGTATAGCCGTTCTGTCTCACTAGGTCTTCTCACGTGAACGTATAGCCACAGTGCAAATGTAACCTCTTTCCTGTCTGTCTTTTTTCATAACGTGTTACTCGGCGCTACAACCGAACTTTGTCGTGAAATCCTTGTGCAAATTGGAATCCTTGTGCAAATGTAACGTACTCACAGCTCGCAGCCGTAACTAATATTAGAGTACTTGATTATAACGAAGCACTAGCTGTATTATAGGCTGTCTTAGCATTCTATAGCTGAAAATTTTACATAGCCTTCCAAGCAAGTATCAGAATGCCCGAAGTTAGAATTTAAAGAGTACGGTACGTGAATCCAACGCAATCGCTCGAACGTATTCGCGTATAGCATTTAAATTCTGCACGTAGCGACAAATAATGCGTGCATACCTGTACTTTTGTAAAGAAATGTTTACGTTCCTTCCCATTCGACGACGTTTCGCATCGTTTGGCTTTGTATGGTATAACGTGCACGATACTTTTTGCGTTCTGCGCTACGTTTTGCTCCATAACTAATACATGCATGCCAGGAGGCTTGTGTTTGGTGTCAAGAATGGCGCTTCGATCCCATGACATATATGTGCGAAAGCCACAAACTCCCACAGCACCGGTTCTTGCACGGACCTTATTCATGTTACTCATCTCTTTATTTTACTGTGTTTCTCGTGTACATACATACTACCACAGTCCTTCAATTTGAAAGGCTCTGTTCCTATACTAGAGTGTACTAGAACTTTTGAGTGGCGCGAACGGAGACCGGTTCTATTGTTAGCCGCTGACCCCTCTCGCGCGGAAAATTGCGGCGGCGCTGTCATCGCCGGCACTTGAAGAGCGCCCGCTCGCTCCGCGGTTGTCATGGTTTGTGCCCGGTGAATATTTGCGTTGGAAAAATCTATCCTGATCTGCGCAGCTCCTGCTATGCCTCAGAAGCAACGGCTGCATCATTACTACGTACCAGGATGCAAGACTTATTGCGCGTGGACTGAACACATGCGGAAAACTTCCCTTTCGTAATTGCTTTTTGCCATTGCGGGGCGGCATCGCAATGATATGCCGAGCAGCAAGATTGGCAAATATTCCCTTAAGAACATTTTTATCGTAACACATTTTTATGAACACTGGGTCGGGTTTTTAAATTGGCTCTTTTCAATGACCCTGCAGATGAAGAGCCACGAATGCTTCAGTGGAGAGACCTGCGGAGGTTGAACAAGCCAGTGGACGTGGACTGCGCAGTATGCTAGTTACATTTCGGGCCCCGTTTTGTCTTAAGAGATATATAGTGTACTAATCGTGAACGCGGCCGAAGTGTGAATACCTAGAGGAACGCCGAACTTGCTTTCGTACCTGAGTGCGAATTAAGACACCAACACCGAGGTAAAAGGAAACACCCGCGGAAAGAATGGCGCCATCGTACAGCTGACTTTGTTTTTGCTTTTTACTTTCCTAGATGACGTTAAAAGAACTGAGGTAGAAGACTCAGAGCACGATGCAGGTGCTCGCTACGTTGGCGGACCTTCGACACTAATAATAGCGCTTCTGTCCAAGTTAATCACACCGCACGAGTTTCCAATTTTTTTATGTGCACTTGCCTCCTGCACAAATGAAATCACTATTGACAGAGCCGTGCTATTTTTTATTGCTAAGTCCAGGTAGCGTTGAGGGCGGGGTGTGTGCGTGTGTGTCTGTGTGTGTGTGCGTTAGAAAAGTTGATTGATAGGTGTCGTTGGATCGACCATCGCATGAGAAGCGACGCTCTTGCAACGAGCTGCAAGAATTCCCCTGCGTTGTGGAACAGGGTATGCGTCGTTTGTGCCTGCATATGAATTCACAAATGTGCTCAAGGATAAGAGCCCTCTTCAGCCTCAACTGCTCAGGGACATAGGCGTGCGCACGAGGGGGGGCAGAGGGGGGCGGCCGCCCCCCCCTAGTCACCTGAGATAGGGGGGGCGCAAATTCTGCCCCATACATTGACTTAATAGGAAGGGGGGGGCGCTGCGATGAACCTTCGCCCCTCCCTGCCCCCCCCTGAAGGGGAACCCTGCGCACGCCTATGCTCAGGGAGATCGCTAAATGATAATAATATCTGGGGTTTAACGTCCCAAAACGACGATATGATTATGAGAGACGCCGTAGTGGAGGGCTCCGGAAAATACAAGCCCCTTGTCTTCTTTAATGTGCACTGACATCGCACAGTACATGGGCCTCTACCATTTCGCCTTCATCGAAATGTGACCTCCGCGGATCTAACCCGTGACCTAGGGGTCAGCAGCTGAGGACCATAACCTCTCATGCTCCATCGCGGCGGACAAGTGATTGGAATGTGCATCGATATTTTATTCGTACAGTACAGATACTTCAAATCTACACAGCAATTGTGCCTCCAGGACCAAATGTATCATTTTAAAATAAGCATAACGAAGGAGTGAGTCGCATTTTCTCAGGTATTTGAATAAATGATTGAATTTTTCCTTTTTGCGGAGCAATTGCTATACAAGTTCCTCCGCAGGCCTTTGAAAACAAGAAATTCACTCCTCAAGCGACGAATGCTAAAAACTACATAGAGCAATGTGCACAAACTCCAAGCTTCGAACAGCAGACCAATTAAGACGCTTGTGTCAAGGTGAAAGCAATAACTCCGTCGTTGCCTGTATGAAAAATCTGTTGCAGCAAACGCTGGGAGCATTCTTCTGTACAGACTTCGTTTATCTCCCAAAAACATATTTGTAAATAAAATATGTCGCTCTGTTTCCTGCGCATTTGCATTTGTGGCGCATTACAGCCTTGAGACTGGGTAGCAGTGCACAAAGTTTACCTGCAGTGTTTGCAGCGCGTGTGAAAGGATTATTCATTAATGGATGCTTGAATGGGAAGTGCCCTTGGAAATACCGCTTTGGCATTACTATAAATCACTTCGGCAACTGAGCTGCGCTGACGACGCGAACGAAAGCTACGCAAGCGGTCACGGCACGCGTTGCAGAGAAAGGCAATTATAACTGCACGTAACACGTTTTTTATGTAAAGATTGACGTGACGTCACGCACAGGAGCCTCTAGCTACATGATCGCGCGTACAAATGTCGGCGGGGGAATAAAAGTGCATTTTACTCACCCCTATGCATTCATTTAGAAATTTACTGTGTATGTTTTCGAACGGAAGCAAAGACAGAACACTACACGAGCATGAGCCATATTTCTGTGCGTGTCGACAACGCTCTGCGCGACAGGCTCCAAGCAAGCGCGAGAGGCGAAGTTCAAGTGCGGTTGACTACAGCGCCACCGCCAACTTTCCGCGCGCGGCGGCCCTCTCCACGACGGCCGGTCGCGCCACTCAAAATATTCTAGTACACTCTACCTATAGACCAATTTCACAAGGAGGCTGCCATTTTTTCCGCCGCAGCGCCGTCTAGCGTCTGCCATGTTTCGCCGCCGTGCCGGTGTGTGGGGATCTGCGGCGGTGTATGCGGAGTATGCGTTCAGTTCACAGGGTATTGCTGTTCTTCGCGGTACACGGTCAAAACACAGCAACGCTTCGCGAGTGTAAAGGCGCTAGTAAGTAATCGCTAAGCTGTCAGCATCGAAATGGCTGAAACAGAAAGCAGCGGCGACCCACAAGACGTTCCCGCAGCGGGGCCGATGATAGACATAGGAGGTGAGTAGAATTTCAATGCATTCCTTAAGCAGCGCCTGTTATTGGGAAATTGGTTAGTATGTTTTGTTATAGCTGGCCTTGTGGGGTTCTGTGAGTATGCACTAACGTTAAATTGTCGGACAACTCTCGAAGTAATAGGTGAAACGTAAATGGAGACGAGCGAATACCTACGCCATATTTCTACTGCACTTTAAGTGCGTGCATTAGTGTTTAAAATGACTGTCGGGTTTCTTTGCCATGATTCTTTAAGTGCAATGTAACTCTATAATCGCTAGCAGATCATCTGGTTCCGCTCAGAACGTCGCAATACAAAGTTTATGGAACGAAGGAAGCACAAACACCGATGCCTGTGTTATTCGTGTCGTCGTCGTAGTCAAAAGCTTGTGCCTGATCGTTGCGCAGGATAAGAAACAGATGTACGACGGATGAGCTCGAACTTCCGCGTAGAAGCAACACAAAGAGAAAATAAAAATAAACGTCTTGCACATCTGGAAGCACGGCATGGCGAAAGTTCACTTCGGCGCGAGCAGCAGCCACTGGCGATACGCTGAAAGTGCGCCCGTTTTTGGTAACATTGTTATCGTTTTCTTTTTTTTTTTTTTAAAGAAGCATCACGACGAGCGCACGTAACGTGTTCAGGTAACGACCTGGCTTAAACGATTTTTGGTCGATTATTCACGACACTCAGGCTGCCGCAAAAAAAAAAAAAAAAAAAAGTGCTGTTGTCATAAAACTGCTCCATCTATCGTCACAAAATTGACAAGTCGAGAAATGACGTGCCGTCGAAGAAACGCTAGAGGCACGTTCCTGCGCCAAATAACACTTATGTCGTGCGGGCCTTTCTGTCATGCAGTTTGAAAAGTGCTCATTCGATAATCTAGAAATTGCACGCGCTTACATTTCGGTAGCTGCAGGCATTGTAACTCATGTGGATGCATAGAAATGGGCGATGTTGATGTTACAGCAGAAGAATTCTGGGCAAGACATTTTTTTTGTATTAACCGTCAGCTTTGACGTACATTGCTTCTTTTTGCTGCAGATGATAAAGTGCACCAGCACCCAAGCAGAATCACAAGCTGGTGTAATGAAGAAACGGCCACAACGAGACACCACATATAATAAAATATTTGTCGGAAAAGGAGGCCTGTGACCTAAGTAAAGTCATTTCAAAGCAAGGTGCACTTTGCATGTCTCGGCTGCCAGCCTTTTGAGCTTTCGATAGTTGTTATCGCAGCCAAACACCGCAACGTGGTAGCCTGTCGACCTGTTCTCGTCCGATATTCAGATTTTGGGCAGCACAACTGCTTCAGCGCATCAAAAAAAATACAAATAAAAATGGAAACACATTGACATCTCAAGCGCGGCGCATGCAAAACGCGGCAATCCCCACACACCAGCGGCGGCGGCGGAACGGCCGGTCGAGAGAGAGAGTGACGAAAATGCACCGGTTCGAGGCTACGCTCCTCCTCTCCGTGAAAAAGGTCTATACCTATGTCACTCTTGCAAATGATGCTCTCTGACAATCTGTGTGTTTGCAACGTTTCGAACGCGCCTATGACGCAAAAGTGCGACACTCATACACGTTAACAATGTGCCCGTTGGTCATGCATAAAGGTCATTGGTGGCGACGCTACAATTCCACACTGTCTTATTTGAACACGTGACTGCGCCTTCTAGATTTCCTCTCAGACAGTAAAGCCAGAATGTGCTAGCTCTACTCACTCAGGAAATTATTATCAGGTGGTGGTGGTGGTTGTGATGCTGCAGCAGGCGGTGTTAGCCTGGCCTACATAGGTGGCAATTGTTCCGCCTGAGCATCTCATGAATTGTAGGGGTCTGTAACCACGTGTCAAACAGCCCATTGTCTCGCAAGAAGATCATCGGAATTCGTTGCACGCTCCTCCTTGTTGCCGCGGGTCCTTCAGGAAAAACGACATCTTCAAATGTCCGGTGCCTCTGACCGCCCATTTGCAGGCTGCGGACCACATGTGCCTTTTCCCTGTCAGACTGCGGGCAAAGCCAAACAAAATGCTCAATGTCGCCGACCGCACTAAAATGGCGTCGAAATCAGAAGCGCCAGCAGTTTGGCTCCGCGCTAACCAATTGCCGTAAAAGGTCAATACCACGGTGCGGTCCATATTATCTCGCAACGCGCTACACCACACGCGTTTTTCCTCTCAAATTTCGCGCTCCGCCTCTCCAACGCTCCCTCACACGCTTCGTAAGGCTGGACCGCCGACACACCGGTGTCCTGCCGAGGCAAGAAATCGAACAGCCGGCGACCCACACCATATAGAAATGGCGCTATTTAAGGCCCTTGGATTCCTCATCACACGCGAAAATTCCCCATCGGCATCGACGGCGTCAACACAAGCGGTGCAAGAAATCGTCGTCGCGCGATGACGTCACTACCATCCTGACGTCACAATCACACAAATTCGTGACGTCACTATGACGTCACTACATTACGTCACATGATGACGTCATCACATGTCATCGCTGCTTGGTCAAATGTGGGCCGATCACGGAGGCAGCGCAACACCAGGGGAGCGGCAGAGGGCTTGCAATGCCTCCGATCTCGGAGGCAATGCAAAACTACGTAAACTTTCGGAGGGCGGCGTGGGGAGATCGATACATCGACTGAGAAGAACAAGAATAAAATGGCTTTCGCCTTCAAAGTCGTCTTAGGCGATTGCATAAGAGACCCTGTGAGCTTTTTTTTTTTCCCCCTTTGTGCACTTGAGTCTTCATGAAGCGTATAACAAACGGTTTACACCAAACAAATCAGAAAGGAAACCCCACCGAGGCATCTTGGCTCATTCCAGGATATGTGTGACGCGCCGCAGGATGCGGGATCGAATCCCTGCCGCGGCGGCCGCATTTTCGATTGAGGAGGAAATGCTTGAGGCCCGTGTATTTAGGTGCACTTTGAAGAACCACACGCAGTCGGAATTTCCGGAGCCCTCCACTACGGCCTCTCTTATAATCATATCGTGCTTTTGGGACGTTAAACCCCAACTATTATTATTATTATTATTATTATTATTATTATTATTATTATTATTATTATTATTATTATTATTATTATTATTATTATTATTATTATTAGGATATGTGTGACGGCGAAAAACATACACGGAGAAAAATGCTTCCGCAAGCACTGGCTCATGCTGTCTGGTTTTCGTTACAGGGCATGCCACACTAAAGAACGTCCATTGTTGCCAACGCCATTTGTGTGTTGTGCCAGAATATTAAGTGAAGCAGGTGTCGATCAACTCGTCTCACAACTGCATTGGGAAACTTACCGATGTAGTTAGGGAACCTGTTGCGGCATTGCGAATAATTGGCTCAAAGCTGTCACGAAAACCAACAGCATGTGCTGCAATCCTGCTGTCTATATGATGCTGAAGGTGCAGCTTACTTTCGAGATTGTTACACTTACAACCTTTTCCAGTGTTTGACTGCACGTAAGCGAACTAGCCTTGCCGCTTCCTTACAAATATATATCCCCCGGTACTCCTATGCATGCGGATCGGCTCCCGACTCCGCCGTCGATTCCCATGCCCCTTCCGTCACCGATCATGCCTTTCCAACCCTTTACGTCAAGCCTGCGTCCTGGTTTGATACAACTTCAGGAATTACGACCGCAGGCTGTCAAGCAATCAGACTAAGTGGTTTTCACCAGACACACCCGGAAGGAATACCACTTCGTTGTGGACATTCACTCGCACCTGAAATGTTTGCGCGTACAATGTACTCGTATATATTATTCCCGGCCATCGAGAGATGTACCGGGGTGCTGAAAAGTTCTTGGCTCTGCAGAGAAAGCGATAGTCACAGCTTTGAAAGTATGCACTTATTCAAAGTAATCCAGGCCTGCTCAAACAGATGCCCTTTCTACATCATAGTTTCATCATTTCCAGCTAATTATTAAAAAAAACATGCTATAGGTCGTCAGAACAGCCCTCAGCAGCATCATTGACCGCAAAAATGTCGCCAGAATGTTGTCCCTTCAATTGTTTCTTCAAGGTACGAAACGTGGTAGTTGGAAGGGACCAGGTCACGTGAATATGTGCGATGGTGGGCCAATCTGAAATCCAGGGTCTTCAATTTGGCAGCCACAACTTTGGACGTGTGCGAATGTTCATTGTTGACTGTTCGAACACTTCAGCACCCATTTCCCTGAAAGCTTGCGCATGTGTTTGGTGCAGAGTTGTACGTAACGCGTTACAAGCAATTGATTACTTATGTAATCAATTGGATTTTCTTGTAATTTTGTAATATAATCGATTACTTTTGCGGAACTGTAACGTTCTGGGCAATTCAATCACATTTTAATGTAATTGATTACTGGCAATCAATTATTCTTTTTTTTTTTCAAAATCAACTTGTAACCAGTCTTCGACGGCAGTTCTAGACATGAAAAATGTGAGACCCCTACGTAGGGACTCCCCCCGTCTGACAGGACAACGGCTCCCTACAGGGCCTATTTTTTCACCTTTTCCTTGGCCTTGTATACTTGCAACACCTTACTCGAGCGCCAGCAACAGCGAAGCGCGACGCTTCATAGAGGACACGTACTTCTGTAGCATAGAAGCAGCACTGCGCAACTACCAGATGTATATAATAATTGCTGGGGTTTAACGTCCCAAAACCACCATATGATTATGACAGACGCCGTAGTGGAGGGCTCCGAAAATTTCGTCCACCTGGGGTTCTTTAACGTGCATCTAAATCTAAGCACACGTGCCTCAAGCATTTTCGCCTACCGAAAATGCGACTGCTGCGGTCGGGATTCGATTCCGCGACCTGCGGGTCAGCAATCGAGCACCATAACCACTAGACCCCCGCGGTGGGTCAACTACCAGCTGGTGTGCAAGGTGTTCCTACATTATAATACTGCACTTCCCTCCAGCGCATGCATTGACAGAGTGTTCAGTAGAGCAGCTGACCTCTTAACGAGGAAACGTGGAAGAATCGGCAACCACGACTTTGAAAAACAACTCCTGTTGAAAGTTAACAACATGTCATATTATATCACAAAATCCACAGCAATAAGGCTCCCAGCCTTCACGCGAGCCTCCAACCTTCTCTCTATTATGCCAGCCATAGGCGTGCGCAGGGTTCCCTTTCAGGGGGGGGGGGGGGGCAGGTGGGGGGCGAAGGTTCATCGCAGCGCCCCCCACCTCCCTATTAAGTCAATGTATGGGGCAGAATTTGCGCCCCCCCTATCTTAGGTGACTAGGGGGGGCGGCCGCCCCCTCTGCCCCCCCTCGTGCGCACGCCTATGATGGCAGCCACAGTATCGTTCGTTGCAGTTTGAGCAAACTAGTGTTACTGTGTTACGGCAATAATATTTTGAAAGAAAGTAACGCAAAAGTAATCGATTATATTTATATAATTGCTCAGTTGCTTCTCTGGGGCTGTAATTGACCACTGTAATTAATTACATTCCAAAGGAAGTAATTGTAATTGTAATCGGTTACTCATTTTCTGTAACGTGCACAAGTCTGGTTTGGTGCCATTGGAACCGACATGCTCCCAGAGGATTCCCAGGAACTGGGCTATATTTTCGGCAGGTATTCGCCTATCATCAAGAATCAGCTTGCAGACAGCATGGCTTGTTACCGGATCCCCTCGAGGTTGTTGGGCGGCCACTGCGCGGTTCGAATTCAATGGTAAAATGTCATGTCTTCAAACGAGACAGCCAGCTTTTGAGTGTGCAATAGGAAGGACACCTTTCCTCAAATGTTTCTGACATTTCAGTGTGAATGTCCTTTGCATACTTTTCCTGGAGAAAGAAAAAAACAAAAAACTTCCTGACGCCCAGTAACTCCACTTACAAAAAACATGCTTATACCTCTGCCATCTCACTGTCTATCTGAAATTGAAACTAGTTATGAAACACATTTATTAAAAAAAAAAAGGTGAGACACATCTCATACTTGCACAATTACTTAAGAAGGTTTCACGTTTCACTTCATATGGTTTCACCTTTGCAAATGAGTTCTGCGGAATCCCGCAAGGTGGCGGAGGGGTTATGAAAGGGAAAATTGACAACCACCCGTTTGTAGCACGAAGCCACAAGGAAATCCGTACGGATTTCTCAGAAAGAAAAGCTTCTTAGTTGCCGAAAAATTCGTCCTGGTCCGGGGTTCGAACCCGGGACCAACGCCCGGGTTCGAACCCCGGATTTCCTTGTGGCTTCGTGCTACAAACGGGTGGTTGTCAATTTTCCCTTTCATGGTTTCACCTTTATGATTCAATTCTGAGCGAAAGGTGACAAAGCCATCAACTTTTCAGCACCCCTTCATGTCATGTATTCCAAGTGACGCGTACAAGTGCATTTCATCTCGAGAAAAAGCACAGATGTTCCGTGAAATATCTCTAGCACCGAGCTCCCAGTGCAGCGCTTGCATCTTGTTATAAGAAACACGCGGTTTCCAGCCCTAAATAACCTTCTTTTTTTCTTCTTTCTTTTGTTATTTAGTTAGTCTTTCCTGCTGTAACTGCAGGAAAGACTTATGTACACAACGAATTAAAGCTTATCAAACGCTTCGTAGAAGTATATTACAGACGCACGAATGTTGTGAAGCCGGGCCCCTCAGGGTAAAATAATAAACAAGGAAAATTGAAGTTGGAACCGCTAAAAAGGGGCCACTGTACAGCCGCATGATGCCACAGGAACCCGCCGCATCTCTTTTAGATGTAAAAAAAACATGGGAAGACAGGCTACGTCAGAGCGAGCTATCCCAAAATCATGCATTCGTTGCTCAAGTAATAATTAATAATTAATAGTTAAAAGTGCGCTGCACCATCTGCTTCGCATTTCTGCTCACATTTATTCAACTGCATAAAACTTCAATTGTGCCGATACTTCCGCTCGCAAGAAGATATGCTTACACCATATAGCGGAGACTTCGACAACATGAGATAAACATGGTAACTGATTTTCTTACCTTGACAAGGGCAGAGTTTGGCATCATATGCACATGCATAACAGAACTACTACACGCTATAGGGTAATTCTCAAGCTGTGCTGCTCACGACATCGGGGCGTGAAGCCTGCACATGCTGCTTTCTGCTTGCCGTATATATTCTTGCACTTAAGGTTCAGGCTTGTCTCTCAATTCCTTCCACGAAAATTGAGCCTGCGACATCGTACGTCGTGCTTAGCAACAGGAAGCCACATCCACCGAGGCATCGCAGTCAGGTCTTCTCGATTTTGTTTTGCTTTGTTTTAACACCCGCATTCCCTTTGTAAGGCTGTAGGCTATTTTTGAGTTCACGAAGCAAGCGGCATTCATCACAATACATGAAGGTTCCATGTCACAGTGCTATAAAGAAAAATAGTTGTGAACATGCTATAGTCCTTGCTCCTATGTGGCTCATCTTTATAAACTTCTGTTTTCGATGTTTTGTGGTCTTTCAGAGCCTTGCGGCATGCAACGCATATGGTTTCACGATGGCTGCCACTTGTCGCATGCCCTAATGGTGAATTCCACAGCTCAATCTAATGCAGGTTTCCTTGCTCCGCGGCCGAGAAGTGGGATTTCACTGGTCGATCTGGAGCAATTTCGCGCAAATGCCAATTAAGATCGTGCCCGAAACGCCAAGAGCATGCGAAAAGCCGGACAAGACGACGCATGACGAGTCATAAAGACGCCTGCTCAAATGGGAAACTTTCAAGGAGCATACACGAATTCAAAATGGACTTTTTGGACAGACATTTCGGACTTAGTTGCAGGGTTTGCGATCGGCTAAGGTTCGAAATTCTGGGTCACCTCTCTCTGTGCCACAGCTTCGCCGATCATCCACGTTCACAGAGTGGAATGGATCTTCAATTTTTTCACTTGTCGACCTGGCATGGGTGGCTCCGCGCCGTATTTTATTGCTCCCTCGTGGATTCAGTTCATCGCTCGAGATCTTCCAGTGGAATTCACAATGAGAAGCGATGCCCTCTAGAAATCACAGGACAATGAGCAGTAAGCTTGGATGACTCGCACTGCATGGTTTCATTTGTACTCAGTATAAGATGGTGAATCATATGCTTTTTGTTGAACTTAAATGAACTCGGAGGGCGAATGCCCTACTTTTTTTTTTTCACCGTAAGACCCTGATCCCGGCAGAATATAGACGTTTCATGTTTTCTTCCTTGATCTTTTTTTTCTGTTCAGATTTCGTCATCGAAATCCAAGACCACTGCACAGAAGAAGGAGTGAACGTATGTTTTGATGAACATCCACAAGACCAAACTAATTGCACACAACATGAATTATGCAGGAAGGTCATTTTAGATGTAACATTACAAGTTACCAAAGAGGCCCGTTTTTTGACTTCCTGCTCAAAAGCCATGTTTGTAATTATTTTCCTGTCCCCTTGGGCAATGAATTGAATTCATCATGGTTCCTAGGTACAACATCTCCTAGGTACGGTATAAAAAGTATGAAGTCCATAAATATTGCTGTTTCTCTGTTCTCACATTCTCTCAAAATTAGTACGTTGGGCAATCGAACAAGCTGCTTGTTGCTCCCTTGTATCATTAATCAGTTGTTCTAGGTGAAACACAAACGAGCATGCGTAGAATAAAAGAAGGCTCAGTTTCTACACATAGACCGATTTTTGTACGCTACGTAAAGAAAGCTCGTCAACATAACAACAAAAACAAAAAAAAGATAGGACCCCCCCCTTCCCCCCTCCCCCGGACACCGCCCGCGCTAGTCATTATTTGAAACACGCATTTAATCGACGGCGGATAATCGAATAGCTAGGCTCCGGGCGCACGAAAGTACCGGAACCGCAAAGAGCGTCACAACGACAAGGAACTGTTCTGTTTCGGTGCAAGCATTTTTCTTCTCTTTTAAGCCACGCGTTTCGTCGACATCATTTGTCTGCAGAAACGAGCGAGAGACAAGCCCTCCTTTGCTCGCTCAAGGGAGCGACGAGGCGGTGACGCAACGGGGGCCTCACACGTCAGGAGCGGGGAGGGTCTTCCATCTTCGAGTTCGCCACGGGCTGAGCGACAAAATTCGGCCGCAGAGCCAGTGCATTCTGCGACCATGACGCGGGCGTAGCTAACGCCGAAGGTCGAAGAACGAAATAAAGACACACCTCGGGATGCGGCGAATGTCAATTACATACTCCGGGCGCGGCCAGTGGAAGACGCGCGGATGCCGACAGGGACCACGAAGGGACGTGTAACAAGCCCTGACGGACAAGCCGACGTCGCGCACGTGACAAGTCCTCTCGGCCCACACGAAGCGCATCTCTCGAGACACGGCCAATCCATCGCCGATTCTATTGCGGCCGGCTAATCGGGGCTTGCCACATTGGCCGAGCAAACGCATCCATCTACTTCACGCATTTCACTGACGTTCGGACGTGCACCATCACACGCGGTGCCTTCGGTCAGCCTTTCTTCCGACGCTGCCTTTTGCGACCGTTTATATCGTCTTCCGCGATTCTTTCTTTTGCACATACTGCACAGAACTGAGTTCACGCGTGTGGGAATGGCCCTTGAAATGAGCATCTTCTTAAAAACAGCGATCCAGGTGCATGCAGTGAAAAAGATGACACTGCCGACACTCGGCTGACAAAATCCGACATGGCCGCAAACCGTATAACCGTTGCGAATCTCCCTAACAATATTTCGCTCGTGCTGGGGAAACCCTACATGGTTACCTCAAACAATGATGTCATCGACGCTTTGGTAAACGGAGCATTGGGAACTCTACGAACGGGAATCGCTCAGTGCCCGTGCTACGCATTTCCTCTGGTTTCCCAATAGTGAGCGCTGCATTAAGCGCGGGATTTAGAACGACACCGATCGCTACACAAAAATGATATTTTGTGTAGCGTTACTGGAAATCAACGTTCGTTTCGGCTTTTGCGTAGTGCCTTAAAGGGACCCTGAAACGGTTATTTGAAGCTTTGTCAGCGTTTAGACTAGAGCATCATCGAACCATTGGCACCACAAATTTAGCGGCACGCCGTGTACCAAGGCGGCTACGGACAATTATATCATACCCTCCTTCTCACCCCTGCCTTGCCTCCTCAACTCATGAGACACGCTGGCATCGCTGGCGATCGCAGAGCTCACGTGAGCACACTCGACGATTTGAGCTTCGCCCAGTGATCACCTCCGAGATTGCACGCCGACAGGTTGCGTGCATCTCGGAGACCATAGCCCAGTGCGCCCGGCAGCACGCACGCCGTCTGGCAACAGACACAGTTGATATCTTCTCCGACAGGTGCCGCCACCCTGCCAGCCAATTTTTGTGCGCGCACACCGCAGCCCCAGTGACGTCGCCAGCAGCCCCAATGACGTCGTGCCCACACTGCATGTCGTACTCGCAAGGGGCGGTTGAAAACGCGTTGGGCTGAGCCGCAGTGATCTGTAGCGATTCGCAGCTTTATAGCGTTGTAATAAATTACACAGTGTAAGCAGAGAGCTTAAATTAGTCTGTAAATGAGCCTTAGGACTTGGTCTACTGGCCCAATGTGTTTGTACAAAATCGTCAAAACCGTTTCAGGGTCCCTTTAAAGAGACACTAAAGGCAAATAATTTATGTCAGAGTGAAAGGTCAATAGTTGAGAACGTCAAATCCGTCAGTATAATCAACAGCAGTGTTATACTAGTCGAGAAATTCCGGTAAATGTAGGACACGATATGCGCCACGAGCAGGACATTGTGGAATGAGCCCGCGGTGACGTCAAGAGTCCCGAGTAGAACTGATCACTAGTACTCAAACTACTTATGATAGAAAAGAACATTCCGTGCATTACAAGACGTAATAAAACGCCGCTTGTGCGTTTCTGTTTCATTAATGGACAGAAGAACTTATTGGTGTTACCATGTCAAACGGCGCGGGTGGTCCAAAAGTTCCGTTTTCACCGGTTTCCACTCCGCTGACGCTGACGCGGTGTGTCTCAGTGGTAGTTTCGTAATCGTGTACTGCTTCGTGTGCTTTGCGCGTTTGTCAAAGCCGCTCCAACGGAAAGTTCGACAAAAATGCCGCGTCCGTGTGATGTTGTGGATGCCCGAATGGTGTACGCCGCTTGAGCTACAGCAGAGAAACCAACCTGATTTTCCACTGGGTGCCACAGACTAGAGCTGTGCACGGGCCGCATTTTCGAGCCCGAGCCCGGCCCGGGCCCGCTGACAGCGTCGAAGGCCCGCCCGAGCCCGACGATAAAGGACAGCGAGCCCACCCGGCCCGGCCCGGCGTAAAAAAACAGAAGTTCGGGCCCGGCCCGATCTTATGAAGTTTCGCTGCAGATACAATATATCTATTTCCGATAATGTGGCATATTATTCAACATATCGGAGCGAAACAGAAGCAATCGACACATGACAGTCACTATACACACAAATTAGAAATTGTGTATATATAACAAGCTATCCAAAGATTCGGGCTTAGTGAAGCGCGGCGCTGCTGCATCATATATCCAGCCGGACTAAACTTCCGTTCGCTCCTCACTCTGGTAGCAGGAATTGCCAATATCTTTTTCGCAAGCTAGCAAGCTTGGAATATTTAGGCTGCTTGTTCTTCCTGGAGTTTAGTACCTCAGATGCAGGACAGGAGGATAATTCCATCGATAGATAATGAAAAAGCTCGTCTTGTGTGAGGGGGTAAATTATTGCTATTGTCGCTCTACTCATTAAATAATTCTAAGCGTTGCTTTTCTGAAAGCAGGCTACTTTCCACAATTTTGTGCACTCTCTTCCGAAAGCGAACAAATAATACGTCGTAAGTTTGATTCGGGCTTTGCATCTGGCCCGGCCCACCCGATTAACAAAAGAACATAGCCCGAGCCCGGCCCGGGCCCGAGGTGAGAAGATGTCGGCTTGCTTCCCTAACCCGGCCCGCGGGCCGGGCCGGGCTCGGGCTTTCGGGCTACCCGGAGCCCGTGCACACCTCTACCACAGACTGAAGCTCTGTTTACGCTCGAAGTGGCTGAGTGCCGGGCTTCGAGACCCATCGCGACAAGCTTCGATGGTCGCTGTTGCTGCTGTGGCTCTCGCTACTTTCGCACTGCTACTACTCTGCTGTTGTTGCTGGCCAAGCCAAGCTCCGTCTTGGATCTGTTGATGGCCGCTATAGTGCTGTACGCGCAAGAAACCGCAGCGTCAGCTGCCGGGCAGTAAAGGAGGGAAACGTTGGGCAAGGCATCTGGTACGTCAGAAGGGCCCTTCAGGCGGGCGACTTGAAGTGCGCTAACGCTGTGCGGACCACTGAAACGTGATTTTCTCTCAAATAAGCATTGCCTTGGCCCGAAACAAGCACTACGAGGTTTCTGGAACGCAATTTCAACAATCAACGTCGATGTAGTATTTGCCTTTAGTGTCCCTTTATTTTTATTTCGCTCATTTACCATTTGCGTAATTATTCCATTTTCGTTGTCTACTTGCACTGTTACTTATATTTCTCCTACATCACGCTTCTCATCCAAAGGCCGCTTTCAGAAAGGCATATTCTTGTAAATAAATATAGAATTAAAAAAATTCGGAGTTCTTTTTTGGTGAAGTAACTTTGAATGCCTCAGCATAATGCTGAATTATGGTGGTGCGCACTCGTTCGGCGTTTTTCACCGGCCACTTGCGGCACGTAACACTTACGTGCTTATACATCCTTCTCACGTAACTTGACAAAAGCCAACTAGCTCACGGCATTCTAATGATTACTGCGCCATACTAAGCTACAATTCAGCTTAGTCATCTGCAGAGTCACTGTTTGTCAATCTCAGTTCGGTTTCGGTATTTTAAAAGTCTATGAGTAATTTCAAATTCTGCAGAGTACGTACGACATTCGTATCTTCTGTAAGTAATTACCATAATTAAGGCTGTGAAGGAACTTGAAGCTGCGAATTCTCAACTTAAGAACATTACATTTACCCTCTCTCTTAGCTTACATTTGATAAATTATACCCTTGTCATGCAATTTTATTAATCCATTTCCACTTGCTAACTACAACATAAAAATTGTTGGGTTTTAACGTCCCAAAACCACGATAGGATAATGAGAGACGCCGAAGTGGAGGGCTCCGGAGATTTCGACCACCTGGGGTTCTCTAACGTGCGCCTAAACCTAAGTGCACGGGCCTCAAGCATTTCCGCCTCCAGCACTTGCAAATTAGTAGCATGTTACTCATATGTATCATGCCATAATCGTATGCACTTAATCACTATCTATAAATTAACAACGTTGCTCGTTGCGCTGCGTCTACGTCCTCTCGTTTGTCTCTTGTCTAGTGTTTGCGCTAAACCCCATTATGACCATCTATACAACTCACTTTCTGCTACCTACGATGGACAATTAACCAAATTAACGCTTGCAAGGTATACGCTTTCCCACTCTGAACGCTCATCCCTCAAATATAATCACTACAGTTAAACTTTCTTGAGCCAAAAAGCCCGACACTGCAATGCACACCTTCGGGTTAACAATCTT
This sequence comes from Rhipicephalus appendiculatus, assembly GCA_030522465.1. Lineage (NCBI taxonomy): Eukaryota > Metazoa > Arthropoda > Arachnida > Ixodida > Ixodidae > Rhipicephalus > Rhipicephalus appendiculatus. Next base: position 2,241,533 of record JALIZH010032928.1, on the reverse strand, counting down.
AGGAAGAAAGTGTTCTACTTTACATTTGTGGACAGACAGCTACAATTCCCTTTTGCCGGAAGACACGGAAAGATCTGACCATGCTATGTGTACAACGTTGTCAAACAGGGCCAACAGCGCTTAGAGCAAGTAAATGCGTACAGGTCCTAAATTTGTCTAAACAATTTCAAATTCTTTCTTCTAATACAAAAATCCTTTATCTTCTTTTTTTTTCTGTCGCAACAAAGAATTTCCAGGATGAGGTGGAAACAACATAATATCGCCGTTCTCAAAACACCGACGCATGGCGCCGCCGAATGGCTTTCCTTCTCGCCTGTCGGCGCCTTCGCTGCGGGTCACCGATAAGTGCGGTGGACTGCGCCGCTACAGGGCTTCAAGCTCGAAATCGCTGCCGAAGCAGGGTGTATATAATAATTAAACGAAATCATTACTTTCACAGCCGATATTATGAAAAGTAATTGGCGTCAGTTGTTTCGTTAAATTTCGCAATGGGCAGTAGAAATGCATTCAAAAGTGAACAAAGCATTCAGTTTTTGAGCACCAGCCGCCTCCATCAATCCCTCTGAGCGGTTCATAGACGCTAGAGCTGAAACCAACGGGCGAGTAAATACGTTCACATTCTAATAAAACATGTTTCGTCGCTTCCCTAGCCGCACGGCACGCGTCTCCTTTACTTTACCTCGCCTTCTTTTTTATTCCAACTTTGCGATATCATAACGTGTATCGGAACATCACCTCGACACGAAGACACCAATTTTAGTTCAATTGAAGCTGAAAAAATATTTCATTAGAACTGGTTTTAAGTACGACCACGTGTGTGCAGCAAATGCATCAATGAAACACAGTGGGACCACCTGAACTAAATCCACTCAAATCGAAATCAAAAGCGACGAAACTCCTCACGATCGCTGTCGGCGAGTCCCAGGAAGTCACTGGAGCACATATTACTAATTATTTTATTGAAATGAACTTGCATAAATAATTTGGAGTTTTTTTTTCAAAATGTAAACAAACGAAACCCATACAGGACAAAGCCGAGTAGAACGTTATAATCGAGAGCCATCCGAGCTAACGAGCCTTAGTGAAGGAAAATATATATTACAATCTCTAGATGGAAGCCTAAAAGATAGGATTGAACGATTATTTTCTTCTGTTTGAAGTCCAAACTAATGTCATTTGCATTTCAAATTGGCGTACCTCATGCCATAAAACAAAGGAGGAACCCTCTGGAGAAAACGGTACTTACCATTCTAATCGACTTTCATCTGCGCCAAATCGGCCTATATAAAAGTAAAATATAGTTGGAAACTTAAGTTTGAAGACCGTAGGCCGTAACCAAACCATTATTGAGTGTTTATTATGCATACATTTCCGTTTCAATGAGGGGGTAGCTCAACCCAAAAATATCTCTGGAGGCAGCCATCTCGAACATGGCATTGCGCACAGAGCAGAGACAACTTTGAACAGAGTACATATCCGTGATCAAAGTAACGCGGTAGTATTCGAAGCATTGCGGGCAAGCACCCCAGTTAGGTGATCGAGATTTTTCCTAAGGCAAGCAGGATAATAATCGACAGAGGGTAGGGTCAACCTGGAGCAGACCTTGAACCCGCATTCAAAGCAACGTCTAAGCGTTCCAAGCGCTGCAGTGAAGTAAGTTGTTTCTTCCAAGGAGAAGTATTGAGTTCCATAGAGTTACGGGAAGGCCACGCGAGCTGCGAGGAAGGTCAAGTTAAGAACTGATCCGCAGTCAAAGTAGAATTCAAAAGTGCTAAGAAAGTGCGACACACACCCTATTTACAGGTAGAGCATAAGCTTCGCATGCAAGAGGTCCGTGGTTCGAATCCCGGTGCCGGACAGGTTCCGCGCGATGGAATTGCAAGGCCTGGGGTGCGGCCTCACTGGCGACCACAGCCAGTTATGCACTCCCTCACCATCCTGGTGCAGAACTTGGCCACTACCTCCCACATGAATACACCAATTAACCTTCGGCCCTCAGTCCCCCAGCGGCTGCGAAGCAACTGACCAAGGCGGCGGTCAGAACTGCGACGCAGCGGAGGGTGCTAAGAATCTCTGGGTCCGGACAGGCCGCCATTGGAATCTGAACTTGGCTACGTTTAACACTCGAACGTTATCTAGTGAGGCGAGTCTAGCTGTGCTATTCGAGGAATTAGAGGGTGTTAAATGGGATGTAATAGGGCTCAGCGAAGTTAGGAGGACACATGAGGCTTATACACTGCTAAAGAACGGACACGTCCTATGCTATCGGGGCTTAGCTGACAGAAGAGAACTAGGGGTGGGGTTCCTTATCCATAAAAGTATAGCTGGCAACATAGAGGAATACTATAGTATTAGTGAGAGGGTGGCAAGTATCGTTATTAAGTTTAATAAGAGGTACAAGATGAAGGTAGTACAGGCATACGCACCTACATGCAGCCATGATGATCAATTGGTTGAACGCTTCTACGAAGACGTAGAATCAGCAATGAGTAAGGTAAAGACACAGTATACTGTACAGATGGGCGACTTCAATGCCAAAGGTAGGCAAGAAGCAGGCTGGAGACTATGCAGTGGGGGGAATATGGCATCGGCTCTAGAAATGCCAGAGGAGAGTTACTAGTAGAGTTCGCAGAACGCAATAATTTACGGATCTTGAATACCTTCTACAGAAAACGGGCTAATCGTAAGTGGACGTGGAGGAGTCCTAATGGCGAAACTAAAAATGAAATAGACTTCATTCTGTGTGCTCACCCGGGCATTGTACAGGATGTGGAAGTAGTTGGCAAGATCCGATGCAGTGACCATAGAATGGAAAGGTCTCGAATTCGCCTAGAGTTGAGAAAGGAACGGCAGAAACTGATACGCAAGAAGCCAATTAATGAGCTAGCGCTGAGAGGGAAAGTACAGGAATTCAGAGTTTTGCTTCAGAATAGGTTCGAGGCTCTAACCGAGGAAACCGACGTTAGCCAAGAGAACAGACTTTTGGGCTAGTTGGTTTGTAACGTTCATTGAAGGCATAACGCTAAAAAGACAGGGACCACAGAAAGAGGACGAGACGTGCGCTTCTCAAACTGAATTTTTTATTCCGGAAACGTGTTGTACTTATACAGCATTCCTGATTTAACAAAATAATTCGAGCACCCTCACCACTTCGTTAAATCGAGTTTCAACTGTATTATAATATTATTGACTAATAGAAACAAGCAGTTCATACATGACGCCCAATGCATACAAGCAGATAAGGACTACATCCAACTGATAGCTTGTATCAGGGGCGTAGACAAATTGTTTTCGGGGAAGGGGGAGGTGTTCAACCATACTGCATGTATGTTCGTACGTGCGCTTGTATATATATATATATATATATGAAGAAGAAGGTGTCCTTGGATCCAGTAGAAACAATATGATGAAGTAGAGGACGGGCAGAACGAAAACTTTTTTATTTTTCCAACGTTTCGACCGGGGACCGGCCTTCATCAGCCCTGATGAAGGCCGGTCCCCGGCTGAAACGTTGGAAAAATAAAAAAGTTTTCGTTCTGCCCGTCCTCTACTTCATCATAATATATATATATATATATATATATATATATATATATATATATATATATATATATATATATATATATATATATATATATGCATGCAAAATTGAAAACTTTCGGGGGGGGGGGTTGAATCCCCTCTCCCTGGCTATGCCAGTGATGTGCACGCAACGTAATTACGCAGCGATAGCATGATATACAAGAAGACGCATGCATACGGGATAGCACACATATACAGTACATAGAAATTACAAGTGCAAAAAAAATACTATAATCATATAAACAAGTAATATTTGGTTGCCTGCCTACAAAAAACCAGGCCGGTCGAAAAACAAGTATAAGCGCCCACCATCTACAGATAGGAGGCCGCATAATTGGAAACAGTTCACACACACTTACCCGGGATATTAACGAGGCAGCAGCGATTGACCGCGGGGGTGAGCAATGCATAAGCGTAGCATCAACAGCACTCACCAAGAAAGAGTTAACCCTATATCTGAACAGAGCACGTGGCGATAATGGTTAATGGCATATATGTCATCGTCATGGCATATAATGGTTACCTTGCATGTGCTGTGCCGTGATGGCAGCGTCATCGTCATCGCACTAGCGTGGCTACGGCGGACAATGGGGGGACGGAGGGTCAGGCCTCGTTCATAAGATGCTTCGCGTCTAAAATTTTCGCAGCTCCCATTACAGTGGCGCCATGCTATATAACCAACAGCGGAACTGGGCGGCCTTCTTTGTTTCTCTTTATTTATCTTTCTTTCTTCCTCTCTTTCTTTCTTTTCTCTGTTTTTCTATCTCTTTTTGTTCTGTTTCTTCCTATTTCTTTCTTTCTCTTTCTCGCTCTTTCAATATTTTTGCCTTTCTTTCCTTTCTATCTTTTTTTCTATTTCTCGCTTCCTCAGTCTCTCTCTCGCTATTTCTTTCTCTTTCTGTCTTTCTTTCCCTTTCTGGCTTGCTCTCTGTTTTTCTTATCTTTTTTTTTTGCCACTATCTTTCTCTTTGTCTCTCGATCTGTTTCTTTCTCTGTCCTTGCATCTTGTTCTCTCTCTTCCCTTTGCGGTCCCTGCGGACCTCGACGCCCTATAGACGAACGCCTTGGCTTCGTCCTCCCTGCCTGGACTGACAAGACACTCTCTTGTCATCTACTCACCCCTTCTCGCTATCTTCTCTTTCTTTCTTTCTATCATCTTTACTTCCCCCTTCCCTTCCCTAAAGGCGCTGAGCCGTGCCCCCACGACAGGGAGGCAGAAAATAGCGTCCTTTTATTTTCTTCTTCTTTCTCGAATCTCTGTCTCCTCCCCCGCCGGACAAAGCGGCGCAGCGGGAGAGCGCGCGCCGGGCGCACGTGTTCTGGGAGCGAAGCAGAAGATGAAGAGGAGGACGAAGAGAGCGCGCGCTGGCCGGCGTTCCACGCGCTCATCGACGATATATGTCGAGGTGAATTGGGGCTTTGCCAAGCTTAAACACCTGCGCTGTTAAAACTTTCTAATCACAGCTGGCCCGAAAGTACTGTCATTACATTGCTGCTACTTTTGAAAAGTAATAAAGGAAAGTTCCATCATTCCATGCCCAACTCGTGTATGCTTTATTTTCTGAGCAAATCTCAGAGATATTTGCTCAACATCCCACGCTTGTTGTTTGATACTCGGATTAACTTACCTTTGTTATTTTTCTTTCCCATTTTGGTCAATTTTTGTGCCGTATAATGGAAGCGGGCATACTATAATTTAGTGAAAAGTACTTAAAGTAATAAGCATTTTTTAATTACTCGCTTGTAGTAAACATTGCATCACTAAATTACTTGCATCCCTTCCAGGTTTTAATACACAGACATATCCGATAAAACGGACGGGAGGGCGACACTCAATTGCTCAATAGCTCAATTGGAAGAGCATCGGACGCGTTATTCGATGGTTGCAGGTTGGGTCCCTGCCGGGGGGCAAGCTGTCTTTTCGTCCACTTAAATTTCTTCACATTTATATTCATAATTTCTACAAATAACGTCCCCTGAATACTTTAACTGGCTTAATTGTCTGTTGGTTCTGATTACGGTTGTGTCTAACAAACTGAAAGGGTACCTAATGCATTTGCCTAAGACGACTGGAAGGCGGAAAGCAATCTTTTCATGCACTGCCTCCAGTGTGTTGACCTCAAGGCCTATCGAGCGTGGACCCGACACAGAACGGAGCAGAAGCGACGACTTGAAGAGAACAAAGCGATAATAAAAATTAAGAACTGTACATGCATGTAGGGCGCAGCAAATAAATTGCAGGTCTTTGAGAGTGAAACGCAGGTAAACTCTTCGGCTTACCAAACAAGGGTGGCAGTCATCGTTTATTTCGAACCATTCAGTGTGTATAAATGTCAGACGTGTATACTAAAGGGGCCGCCCGGTGCAGGCCAGAATATGCGGCCGTTCATTCGCCCTTCTGGTGAATGATCTCGACGACAAGCTCGCGGTCGCGGGACTCTAAGCGCAGTCGTTTGAGCTCGTCCCACGAAAGCAGCGTGATGGACGAGTTGATGATTGAGTAAAGGAAAGCGATGAGCATGCCGCGACTGTAGCCCATGATACCCTCCAGCATGTATATCTTGCGAATGCAGTCCAGCACGCTTGCGTAGTAGATGCCGCGGCCGCGCCTGTCCACCGGCTGCAGATACATGCGCGTCTTGATCATGTCCAGCGTGGAGACGGCCGGCGCAGCAGCGATGCTCGAGTAGACCGCCGCAGCCATGGAGCTGATGAAGTGGTGGGGTCTGTCGGCATCGAATTGCGACAGCTTCCGCTTTGCCTGTGCGCGCACATCGGAACGTTACATTGACTTTATCCTCAACGCAGGCCTTGTATATCACGGGAAGAAAAAAAATACCGTTATACTGAGGGTAGGTATACGATACGGCTGCGAGCGTCCGTGTTTAGCCTTCGCGCTTCACGTGCACAGCATTTCACCGATGATTACGACACTCCCCCAATGCGAAATTTGAGCGCAGTTTTCATTTCACTCGCGTGCGGCACGTTGCAAATGTATACGCGCGGCGCGACTGCCTCGACAATCTGGAGATCGCGAGACAGCAGCACATACGCATAGCAGCCACCGCCGACAGACCTCCCAGACGACGCGCGCTCCGCTGAGGGTGAGGACAGCCGCGTCGTCTGCTAGGACGGCCCGTGCTACGTACCCTGGCGCCGTCTCGTAGTCTCGTGCGGCATTCTGCGTTCCTCGTCATCCTTCGCCATCATCTCCGCCTTCTCTTTTGTCTGTCGCTGCGTTCGTTCTCTCGGCAACAACGGACGAGGCCCGGCGATACTCAACGCAGGAACGGGCGCCTAAAATCTGCGCTCTGAAATATTTCGAAATACTAATCCTTGCAAGCTTCATTATGAGCGCCCCGTCGCGCGTTACGTCAGCTGTGGAACATTGTTGCTGCGCCTCGCGCACGCTCCCTACGCGAAATTTTTTTTGCACTGACAATCGAGAGGTCTGCCGATCCCGTGAGTCCGCAAGTTTGCACTCAATGCGCAGAATATTCTACGACGTTACGCATTCTGCACCTTCGTCGCGTCGAGCCGATCATTAGAAGGTGGCACGCTACAAAACCTTCGCACAAATACGAATTTTTGCCTTCCTCCCCAATAATTACATTAGTTTCGTTCCACTTACAACCTTAATGGTTTTGCTATTCCGCTAGTTGTTTGAAGCATCTATAAATATGAACTCAAGTTGCGAAATAATCGCGCCACGTTATCTCCAAATAGAAATATTTCCGCAATGATAACTTATTTTGGATTTTTTGTTTCGCGGGCAATACTAGTGACGCAGAAGAAAGCGCGTGACACAAACACACACAAAGACACACACACACACACAAAACACATTTGTTTTCAGCATTTTCATTCGTTGCTTTTAAGGCCTTAGGTGCCTCATCAGACGCTGGCAGCGGCGCGCTGTGCAAAAACCCAAAGCGACCTCAATAAAGATCAGATAAACAAAAATCACGCTTCGAGCCGGAATCGAACCCAGGTACCTTGTACGGCAGTCAAGTATTATCAGAGCCACGCCAGTGCTTTTAACGGCACTGTCGTGGCAAGGAGCCACGTTAACAGATGCAATATTGCGTGGCAGCAACATAGAATCGCACCAGCGTCACACTGCGTGAATCGCGCAATTAGTGGATGGTTGAAAGCTGCCGAACCATTACACAGGACTGAGCTGTAATTCATCATTCTCAGCAGAAGCCACAGCATCGAAAATGGCGTTCTCGTCACTCAGAGCATAACTCAGCGAAGATTCACGTGACCACCCGCGTGCGTCTAGAATAGCGTCAAAGGGTTCAATGAAGGGGCAAGGAAGGCGAAGAGGACCCCGGCAATTTTTCGAGTACAAGTGCTTGCGCTCACAGGCGTGTTCTCTGTCACGTGAAGCAGAAGACTAGAAAGTAACACGCATGCAGTTTTAGAAAACCGTGTTATTAGAAGTTAGTGCCATGTTTTTGTATTCCCGTGCTTGCCTCGTGTGTTGGCATACCAAAACCCGGAATGCCGCACTGTGGTTGACCTTTGCAGGGAGACAGTCTAAAACATTCTTGATGATTTGAAAACACTTCGATTGATTTTTTTACTGAAACATGTCCCTTGCGAGTAAAATTTTCGAGGTATTTCGCGTGAAGAAAAATTGCATATATGCAGCCCAATGAGAGCGCGATTCTCAGAAATGTAGATGTTACTTTTAACTTCATTGCTGCTTGGTTGCCAAGGGCCGAGGATTTCGGATCGGGACGAATTTTTTATTCATCTACGAAGCTTTATGAGAAGACCGCACAGGGTTGCCTTTGTAGCATCGTGCTTTGAAATTGGTAGCATGAAATTTGCCCCTTTCGTCCCTCTACAGAAATCACCTGTGTATATACGTTGATTCTTGGAAAGAAATGATGCAATTTCTTAAAATGCACGCTCTGACTGCTGCGACAAACATACTGTTATGTGGAATCGAGCAGAATAAATTTAAGTCGACAGAAAAAGCTGAGTATATATTATCTGTTTGCCCAACGTGCTTGTTCATCTTCTAATATATTTCTATGTCCTCATCCTCTTTTAACGGCATAGGTCGGCACTTTAAGGGTCTACTCACTCAAACTCACTCACCGCCGTTTTTTCAGCCTTCGCACTCACTCACGTTCATACTCACGCCTACTCACCCTCATGAGTGTTCACTCACGTTCACGCTCACCTCCACTCACACTCATGAGTACTCACTCACGTTCATACTCACGATTACTCACACTCATGGTCCCTCACTCACGTTCATACTCACGCCTACTCACACGCATAGGCACTCACTCACGTTAACACTCACGTCCACTCACACTCATAGGCACTCATTCACGTTCACACTCACGACTACTCACACTCATAAGCACTCACTCACGTTCATACTGACGCCTACTCACACACATTAGCACTCACTCACGTTCATACTCACGCCTACTCACACTCATGAGTACTCACTCACGTTCACACTCACGACTACTCACACTCGTACGCCCTCACTCACGTTCACAGTCATGTCCACTCACACTCATAGGCACTCACTCACGTTAACACTCACAACTATTCACACTCATAAGCACTCACTGACGTTCATACTCACGCATACTCACACTCGTAGGCACTCACTCATGTTAATACTCACGCCTACTCACACTCATAGGCACTCCCTCTCACGCTCACACCTAGTCACAAAGGCACTCACTTCCGTACTCACACCTCACACTCATAAGCACTCACGTTCCATATTCACGCCTGCTCACAGTCATAGGCACTCACTCATGTTCATACTCACGTGTACTCACACTTATAGGCACTCACGCTCGTACTCACGCCTACTCACACTCATAGGCGCTCACCCACGTTCGTACTCACACCTCACGTCCATTGCTACTCACTCGCGTTCATACTCACGTGTACTCACACTCGTAATGACTCACTCACGTTCACGTTCAAGCACGTCGTCCTGTCTCCTTCGTGCCTCTGTGTTGTGATGAGGTTAGCGAGCTTAGAAAGCTATCATTTCAAAAATAATGAATACCTAGCAATTTTTATAATTAGATACATTCTAGATATCTTGTAGTGCAGGATAAGGCCAGTAACGTATTTTTTATGACGTTTCTGTGAATATGACGCCAGTCTAAAAGCGATTTTTTTGTGTTAGAAAATACTCCGGTAGCACTACTGTACCTTATGTTGTTCCTGGCAAAATCTCAGCCTGGAAATAAACTTGTAAGCAGCTATGGGTAAAGCAATTATGAAATGACAGCTTACCTTACGGGCTAGTTTTATCCAAAAGTGAAAACTGAGAAAAATGAGTTCAAAGATTTCACATCATGCTATTTATTTCTATGGTCTAACAAAATAATTTAAGTGACCTGCTGCGTAGGTTCGGCCTACCTCTTCAACACGACGCTGTTCTGTTCTGTGACGGTCTTCAATATTTCGCAGCTTTCGAGATGTGAATATTGCTCACAACACGTGTTGGTCATAGAAAAAAGAAATGAAAAACGTTATATCGCAATGAACTCGCAGGAGAAAGAGTATATCAGCTGAGTAGCACACAAACACAGCAGGAGTAACTCAGAATTGGCGCGAAAGCAGGTGCATTGGTGAACTGTCGATAATGCGATGGTGTAGAGAGATTTAACACCAGATGTCTCTGGTGATTAGTTTCCGCTCATTCGAGCTTCGGTTCCAATTTTCCAGCGACTCTGCAGTCGCCGAGGCTAGAAATACGCCTTCAGAAATTATTTGTTTGTCCTCTAGTTCAGTCTCCACAGAAAGTGTTCCGTGGCTAAAAGGCGCGAAAAAATACACGTCCTAACACGGGCATTCACTTCGCGTTCTTGCCTCTTGCCCGCGTAGGAGCCGCGTCTTGAAAAGAGGTTTCGAATACGCTTTCACCAGCAAATTCACTCCTCCGTCTCGTGAAAGAATTAGTTTTATTCTCTTCTGCTGCGCAGATAACAACCAAACTTGGTGAGCATCTTCTTTAGTGAACGAGCAATCCAAACCAACTAAAATTTGAAAAATGAATATTTTTTTCGAAAATCGCTATTTTATCCCCGCATCTCCCCTTAAATACTTTCTCTACGAACGTATACATTTTAAGCAACAAGAAGGTTGGAACCTCGTCTTGTAATAAGCACACACTGTGCGCCAATGAAAGGGCATTGAGAAATCGCTTCAGGATTTTTAAGCGCCGTACGCGCCGCACTGTAAGGGCCGTACTATATCTGCGCATTAAATTAGTCTTTAATAAACAAAAGCAATTAGATTCATTAGTATGTCGGGGTGTTCTGCGCGCTTACTGAATTTTTTTCCAGGTTTGTGCGAGTGGACGCACGCTGCACATTGAATATCGATGCAAATTTTATTAGGGCTTACATGAAACTTCATGTCAAAGCGACATATTGTGCCTTCAGCAGTGCAGACTGCAATCAGCAAACAATCGCCCTTGATAAATGATTGCATCATTCATATTAGGGGAGCGTGTACAAAGACGCGCATAACAGTCTCAACTGGTTGATAGACAGTTTTAGTTTGGGGTCCGCAAACAGGCGCACGTATAGATCTTCTGTGGGCGCACGTTGTCCGTGTCCGCAGCTCCATGAATATATGCCGCCCTCCAAGCGTCACTTCGAACACGAAGCCTCCACGTACAATACAGCGCGACCGGAACCGACGATGCGCACATTAGAGGGCTTAACAAGTTACGGAAATACGGTACGCAAATACGGTATGGGACTATGGTAGCGCTTCTCCTCTCCAGCTCGTTGTGCTTAAACTGCGTCCTGGAATAGACTTGAACGCAGAAGGACGAGACACAAGAAGAGAAGGCGAATACACTAGCGCTCGTGTAGTCTTCTCTTCTCATGTCTCGTCCTTTTGCGCTCAAATCTATTCTACAATGAACCGACGCGCTCAACAAAGTATTTTATTAAAGTGCCTGCCCCTATCGACAGCTGCGTCGTAAACAATGCGTAGGCTGACAGGCAACAATAAGGCGTGACATTCCACTGCAATTTTTGAAAAGGCCTTTGTGGTGTTGGGGTACCTTTACTGGAATTAGAAGTGGCGAAAGCACAACGAGCGAGAGAGGAGGAATGGTACCGTAGTCCCGTACCGTAGTCCCGTACCGTATTTGTGTTCCGTATTGCCATAAATTGCTAAAACTCTTTCTCGAACGCTATAATACCAAACAAGCAGCGCACTCCGAGAGCGCCGAGGGAGACAGAGAGGAAGTGCCGTCGCCGCAGTCACCGACGCGCCGAGACAGGCGCCTACGCGACGGTACGCCGCTAACGCCGCGGCGCCAGGGCCCACACCTTACACGAACGGCGCAGAATCAGAATGCCAGCCGCATGATGTTTGACGTATCCGGTAGCGTCTTGGACACGCTAGCCGGTCAAAATGCGCTGCACGAGTGACAGTTATCTCTTGAAGAAAAGTCAAATCTCATTTTCCGATTGCTAGTTCTGCTTCCTGTTTTCTTACAAACTGAAATGCCTGTTATTGAATCTAACATGATATCATCATAAAACTTTTCTTTTTTGCGGCCTCATATCACTTGTCTAGACAACTGCCGCTAGATAACAGCGTCAGCACCATTAGGGCTTCTCACTTTCTCAGCACGACCACTCACTGTGTGAGTCTGTGTCGCCGTGTTTCTCTCTGCGGCATACCTACTCACGCTCATGAGTACACACTCACGTTCATACTCACGACTACTCACCCTCATGAGTGCTCACTCACGTTCATACTCACGCCTACTCACCCTAATGAGTGCTTACTCACGTTCACACTCACGTCCACTCACTCACACTCATGAGTACTCACTCACGCCTACTCACCCTCATGAGTACTCACTCACTTTCATACTCACGACCACTCACACTCACGAGTTCTCACTCACGTTCACACTCACGTCCACTCACACTCATGAGTACTCACTCACGTTCATACTCACGACCACTCACACTCACGAGTTCTCACTCACGTTCACACTCGCGTCCACTCACACTCATGAGTACTCACTCACGTTCATACTCACGACCACTCACACTCACGAGTTCTCACTCACGTTCACACTCGCGTCCACTCACACTCATGAGTACTCACTCACGTTCATACTCAGGACCACTCACACTCACGAGTTCTCACTCACGTTCACACTCACGACCACTCACACTCACGAGTTCTCACTCACGTTCACACTCACGTCCACTCACACTCATGAGTACTCACTCATACTCACACTCACCACGTTCAAATGAGTGTGAGTGAGTGTGAGTGAGTGCACTCATGAGTGAGTGTGCCGAGCTATGTTTAACGGTAACCATTTCATGCAATGGTGAGGTTGAGAAGAGTTCGTAGTCGGTATTCAGCCTCGTGAACCTGTTGGGCAGTACCTACCACTCTTTTAATGATATCGCGCGAGTGTAGGCCGCACTAGGTTACTACATAAACTCCAAACTCAACTTGTGTTCAGCGCCATCACTAGAACGGAGAGAAGCGGTGACATCACCGATTGTAAAAGCGCATGCGCGCAAACCAAAACATACGTTCCGCTGGATGCGCGAGCATCGTACACTGCTTTTTTTTCCCTTTTTAACACGAAAGTGTTTTATGCCGGGGTCCACCACGGCTTCACTGAAGTATTTCCGTCACGGATATGACGTTGCAAAATATACACTAACAGATGGCAAAGAAAAAAAACGTAAAAGTTTCGTCACCGGGAGTTGAACCTCCGACCTCTCGCTCCGTATCGCGCGGACCGAAACGACTCGGCCACGATCCGTACGTTCTTTGGAGTACTAACGGCGAGCTATTTATATACACCATTTACTGTGGCGGTACCCAGAGATCGGCGACTTCAGCATGTTTTTGTTATGACTATCGAGATGGCGCGATGGGCGCGCTTTAAAGGTCGTCGCCCCGCGTGTTGCGATGCGCGTGCGCCTCGCCAGGGCGTGTTCGCGCGGGCGCTCGCGCTAATCTCGTGATAGCGGTTTGTACGCCTTGTGCTTTCACCGCCGTTGAAGTTACAGAGAGCTCGAAGGTCACTTTGCTCGCTGCAGCAGCCGCGTTTGCGAAAGAGGCGCGCCGCTCACACACAAGGAAGTAACAACTTTGTGGCGGAACAGCGCAAACGACGGGACGAAGAATATACAGGACACAGCGCTGACTATCAACAATTTTCGATAATTGTTCGCTTTCCTATACATCCTCCACCTTTCCAATAAAGAAATCAGTTGATAGGCCGATAATTGTTCGCTGTCCTGTACATCATCCACCTTTCCAATAAAGAAATCAGTTGATAGGCCGATAATTGTTCGCTGTCCTATACATCCTCCACCTTTCCAATAAAGAAATCAGTTGATAGGCCGATAATTGTTCGCTGTCCTATACATCCTCCACCTTTCCAATAAAGAAATCAGTTGATAGGCCGATAATTGTTCGCTTTCCTATACATCCTCCACCTTTCCAATAAAGAAATCAGTTGATAGGCCGATAATTGTTCGCTTTCCTATACATCCTCCACCTTTCCAATAAAGAAATCAGTTGATAGGCCGATAATTGTTCGCTGTCCTATACATCCTCCACCTTTCCAATAAAGAAATCAGTTGATAGGCCGATAATTGTTCGCTTTCCTATACATCCTCCACCTTTCCAATAAAGAAATCAGTTGATAGGCCGATAATTGTTCGCTTTCCTATACATCCTCCACCTTTCCAATAAAGAAATCAGTTGATAGGCCGATAATTGTTCGCTTTCCTATACATCCTCCACCTTTCCAATAAAGAAATCAGTTGATAGGCCGATAATTGTTCGCTTTCCTATACATCCTCCACTTTTCCCAATAAAGAAATCAGTTGATAGGCCGATAATTGTTCGCTTTCCTATACATCCTCCACCTTTCCAATAAAGAAATCAGTTGATAGGCCGATAATTGTTCGCTGTCGTATACATCCTCCACCTTTCCAATAAAGAAATCAGTTGATAGGCCGATAATTGTTCGCTTTCCTATACATCCTCCACCTTTCCAATAAAGAAATCAGTTGAGAGGCCGATAATTGTTCGCTGTCGTATACATCCTCCACCTTTCCAATAAAGAAATCAGTTGATAGGCCGATAATTGTTCGCTTTCCTATACATCCTCCACCTTTCCAATAAAAAAAATCAGTTGGTAGGCCGATAAGTTGTTCGCTTTTCTATACATCCTCCACCTTTCCAATAAAGAAATCAGTTGACAGGCCGATAATTGTTCGCTGTCCTATATATCCTCCACCTTTCCAAAAAGAAATCAGTTGATAGGCCGATAATTGTTCGCTGTCCTATACATCCTCCACCTTTCCAATACAGAAATCAGTTGATAGTCAGCGCTGTGTCCTGTATATTCTTCGTGAAGTCGTTTGCGCTGTTCCGCCTCAATGTTCATGAACCAACTAGCCCACCTAAGAACCCTTGTGAAGTAACAACTGTTAATGTTGTTACTTCGTGCTCGCCCGTGTACTTAGATTTAGGTGCACGTTAAAGAACCCCAGGTGGTCGAAATTTCCGGAGCCCTCCACTACGGCGTCTCTCATAATCATAGCGTGGTTCTTGACCCCAGATATTATTTTGTTGGTTCGCGCTCGTCCGGTGTATACTTGTGCGTTCGTTTCGTGCATCCTTCTCTTTGAGCAGCGCGCTTTAAGTGCCGAGCCGTGACAGTTCGCGCTCGTCCAGTGTATGTTCTTTTCGCGCGTCCTTTCTGCTTGAGGAGCGCGCTGTAAGTTTCGAGCTGCTTGTCGTTCTTCGCGTGACATTACAATTTGTTGCTAGAGCATTCATTCCATCGCCCTTGTGGCGAAACAATGCACAATAAACGCTGAACTACTTCTGTGAAGACACGCTTCGTGTAATACCGATTCCTATGACAGAGGGATCAGCCATGTCTTTTATTTTTTATTTTTTTTGCTATAATGCATATGCCCTGTCTTTATTTATCACTACTAGTTGTTGGGCTAGCTGGTTGATCTTATTATGATGAGAAAGATACGAAACATGTGAAAAAAGATCGCACACGAGCCGTCGATCCATCGTGTTTTCCGTCCGGTCGTTCCATCACATAGTTTGATGTCCTGAGTGTTATATAGAAAACAGATATACACAGCAAGGGTGCTGTGACTTGTGCGCAGTGTTCAATGTTCCCAGTTGTCCTTGTTTCTGTTCAATTAACCATGCGCATATCAGAAGAGGCTACACCGACTAGCCCAAACTCGTGCTAATACAGCATCGTTGTTGCGTTCTGGACGCCATTGACATTCGTTGCGACTGTAAGTGTTACATGGTATTACATACCTGAAGTAGTACGGCGGAAACAAAAGTAAATAAGAAGAAAAAACATCACGCCATATCCACGAAGTGAATGATGATGAGTGGGCGAAGCTCGATCGTTTTCATCCATGGCAGAAAGAAAATGTGTGGTCTGGAACGCGCTTATACTCCATGGTCATCAGCGTCATCGTCATCGTTATCATGTGTAGTGGGTACATTCCACTATACTGGAACGCGCTTATTCTTCATGGTCATCAGGCGTCATCGTCATCTTTATCACGTGTAGTGGGTACATTCCACTATACTGGAACGCGCTTATACTTCATCGTTATCACGTGTAGTGGGTACATTCCACTATACTGCGTTATCGTCATCTTTATCACGTGGAGTGGGTACATTCCACTACACGTGGCTACCTACCTACCTACCTACCTACCTACCTACTACTACTACTACTACTACAGAGGAGGGACAGACCCACACCCTAAGGAGCTTCGCCCCTAAAAAAAAAAAAAACGAGCAGGAAACCTGTACATAGGCGCCCATCTGGATGGCGGAGGCGATGGATAGCCGGAGGACGTTGGCTTGCGCAGCACGCCACAGGCCCCGTCTGAGGCCGTGCGCGCGGTAGATTTTGCGGAAGGCCTCGAGGCTCGAGCGGTAGTGGTGCTGATAGCCAACAGCAATTTGTGGCGATGCACGCGTCTGAAGCTGGCACTTGACCAGCTGAAGAGGGCTGCCGAGGAACGCGCCAAGGGCACCGCACAGCCCGCCTGAGATTGCGCTCAGTCGCACACTCGGCTCCAGGTTCTCGTCCAATGTCATGCCATAGTCTTCTATCACCTGCGCATGATCGATGTCGCTACGTTGACAGAGACATTGCATCATATTACGAAGCAAACCTTCGCTTTCATTTTGAAACAATATACTAGGCGATTTGTGAGCTGCCATTATCATTAAAGGGGTCCTGTAATATTTTCAAAGTAATCTTGTAACGGCTTTATTAAAAGAGTTTATTGCCTTACGAATCGAATTTTAAAGATATCTAGCCAGTTCTCGACTCATGAATATGAATGCGGGCCACCGCGTGTTTGTGACGACGTCGTATCGTACATTGTTACCTACCCGAGCACTTACTGAAATAGGTTACTGAATCGTTACTGAAATCGTTACTGAAATAGGTTCTACCAAGTTCCGAAAAGATGGCACAGCTCGTTGAATTGTCAGGTGCTATGGCGTGACGTGACAGGACATGACAAGAACTTTATTTGGGTAAGAGCTCACGCCTGGAGGAACTTGGGATGAGGTGACATCGCCAGTTTGTTTTCTTGCGACAGCACCATGTGTACTGTGTTCATATTACTGTGGGGCAGGTTGTGACGTCATCATAGACGCTGCACGAAGCAGCTACCCGTTTCGGTTTCGACGCATCGTTTCTTGGTTATATTTAAAATTATTGGCGAGTTTCTAAGCAAACTGAACAACCCTGCCTGCTGACTGTCAACACTATTTCAAAACAGCTACATCATAATATGCTTTAAAAACACCGGAGCTGCCCTTTAAGGAACGCCAGGCAGTAAAAATTAATCTGGATCAGTCCCTGGAGCTACGGCGTGCCTCATAATCAAATCCTGGTTTTGCCACGTAAACCCCCAGAATTTAATTTTTCTTGTCTACGTACGTGTTTCACAGTGGCCTGTCATCGGCTCCCCACACCAATTACATGTCGGAGCATACTCCAAACATTTACAACACAACATCGCGCTAAAGATCGCTACGTGTATTGCTGGTTAATCGTGTGTTCTGGACGTAATGTCAGTCATATGCTAACGGGTGCCTATTTTTATTCTGTACACCTGAGTGCCACCTGAGCGCTGTTTTCGCGCAACATGCGTACCTTTGCGCGTGGAAGAACAACGTAGGTCTTAGCTATAAATGCTCTGTACCCTGTCAATCTCTTGTGTGTGTACAATGTTCGATGCGACAGGGATCTGAATACAAGTGCGGGAGTAGAATTCTCGCACTTCATCTTCGCTTCGTCGACATCGTCTGCGCCCAACCGTACATAATTTTCTCTCTTTTCTTTTTAATTCGCTTTGCCTTCCTAACTTCCTCTCAGACACTAATGCCGCATCACGTATTTGCGGTATTTACGAAATGCACGCCTAGGGTTGAGCCGCTGCAGGAGGAAGCGACTATGCATGCACTCAGCTCTGGCGCGCTCACTTCTGTCGCGGAACCACCATCAAGGCAGCGACACTCATACAACGACGGTTTGTCGAGTAGCTTTCATTTCATATGCAGCGCAGGTAGTATAGATGCTGACCACTAGCGTGTTGTGTGGCAATTGAAGATCGAGAGATTGCACCGCCCGTCGATCGTGAACGTGTCCCCGATGGCTGCCCGTGTCGCCACGTGCGCGTGGGAAGCTGTTCGCGCAACCCTCTCGCTGTTTATTTCGCGGCCATGGGCGCGTTTCCCAGCCTGAAACGAGCTCACTTGTGGTATACCTGTGGCACGCGCAATTAAACGGCCCAATGAAGCACGCATGGCGGACGCTCCGCTAGCCCCCCACCCAACCCTCTTTTTTTTTTTCTTTGTTAGATAAGCATACAGAACTTAGTTGTCTGATTGCGGTCAACGCGTATATGTATACTACTCGTCGAAAACGAAAGTGTCTCCGTGCTGTTCACATATCACCTCTTCACCCCCCACCCCACCACCGTTCTTTCTTTTGAAGGGGCCGTGCAACACTTTTCCAGGTAATCATCGAATGGCTTCATTAAATTTTTTTTTAGAATCCGTCTAGTGCGAGCGGAGTTATAGGGATTTGCTCCCCGCTTTAAATTAGTACTGACACGGTTCTGAGAAATTGAAAAAAAGGACTTTTTTTTTTTGTTTCATTGCTATGTATAGTGTTAACGCTCACTCCACGCTTGAGTCAGAAAACACGTATAAAATACGCTACATTGATTTAAAAGCTTTCGTCACCGTTCTGTTGAGTTTGCGAACTCTGCGTCCTGCATGCAACCTAAATCGCAGAAATCACTGCCGGGGCCGGTGAACGACGTTTCACTCATCGTTGTTTACGTGCATCATGATCAGATGACAGATCTGTCTCCGTCCCTTCCTCAGCGCGCGCCATTACCTTGAGCCCGTTGTTTTCAATTTTTTTTTTTGGGGGGGGGGGGGGGGGGGGTGGACGCGTGGCTTACTTTCAGTGTCATCGGGAGTGCGCGCGCGCGCGCGTGGCGGCATCCCCCGGCGGCCACGCTAACTATGCAGCTCATGATGCTCAAATCAGCCAATGGCCGTGGACATCTAGTGGGCGCCTGCATATCAAATGAGAGCACAGCTGCGCCTCTAGCGGGAGCGGTGAGTACTAGCGTGGCTACACCGGGGGGAGTGATGTACAAGACTCGACCTTAAGGAGCTTCGCCCCTAAAATGTTTTTCGTAATAATTAAACACTGTCATAAATTCTTTGCACATTGCACCTAGATAATATTTTTCGGGAAATAAATGCCCTTTATAAAACATAAAGGTTGCTTCGCCCTAGAATAAAACTTAGTTTATCGCTATTAGTGTTTGTTCCCTCCAAACCTAGTCGCGCTTTCATCGCAGCACCCGTTATTCCCTTCGCTGATGTCGCTGGCAATATGTTCTGAACCGCTTTTCCCCCGAAGCTTCATGACCTATTTGTATCGACCTTGGTTAATGTGCGAGCAGGCAGAGCAGGAAAGTTCCAAGGAGACGATCAGTGCTGTCTGTCGCATAAACCATTACAGGGGCCCTGCAACACTTCTACAAGTAACCATCGAATGTCTTATAAGTTACGTCACGCGCGTTTCATGACCTTGAGCACATTTTCCTTTTTTTTTTTTTTTTTGTTCGAACGTGCGGCTTACAGTGTGTTCGCGAGAGTGCGCGCGGGCACGTGGCAGCCTCCCGCGACGGCCGCAGTAACTATGCAGCTCACGATGTTCAAATCGACCAATGGCCGTGATTTTGGGTATATGGCACCGTCATTTCGGTTTATGGCATCATTTGTCAAGAGAATGAGGGATCGATTTCCAGCTGCATTTGTGAATTAATTGTTTATTACGGGCCGCGTGCTGCGCTATAATGTTTGGCTCGCGTGTTCTCGGGAGCCTCGACTACCGATCGACAGCGTTTTCCGACCATGCTCAAAAAGTGTTGCAGGGTCCCCTTTAACGCTGGACACATTGCCGGAGTTTGAATGACCACAAATAATTAGTTATGCGACCTAGTGGTGCTGGCTTGCCCTTGTGGCTTCCAATTATTCGACGCTGTACTATTCTCGGCTACAGCGCGTGACGTCACTAAGCCATAGATTATACAGGGTGCCCCAGCTACCTCAAGCCAAAGTTTAAAATTATGCTGACGTACTTCATGACGACGTGATCAAATGCATGTTGCTGACTATTGCATGGAGTAAGTCACACAATGTTTTTGTGTTCCGCTTAAATATTTAATTAATTCGGTAAGATCAATTACTAACTTCTAAAGCAATGAAGCTGGACAAAAAATTTCGATTAGAAATGTTATAGATCGGTTTGAAAAACGCCCGATTAGACATTTTCTAACTTTCTATCTACGAACTATTAATGTTTTTCTGCTTCCTGTAGATACCCGCGAAATAAAAAAAAGAACACCACTTGAAATGCCCAATTGCGCGCTTACAGCTACTGTATATGTGCAGTAACTTACTGCGCGCACCGTAGCTGCAGTGCTATCTAATTTTCCGCCTTCAAACAACCATAGCATTCGGCCACGTGCTCTTCGGTTAAAAAAAGCGACAGGACAGCGACGATAGTGGTGGCTGTGCGATGACGAACCTGTTGCTTGCGGCAGCACAAGTGGCAACGCTTTTACCCCAGGAATATTTGTATAGGCACCGTGCAGTCGAGTTTTCCAATCTGACTGCAGCGCCAGAACGCAAAGCCTAGAGCATGAAAAAAACAACATTGAGACGGGGTATATAGGTCAAAATGGAACGCGATGGGCGCTTCTCGCTCCCTGCATGAGTGGGCGGATTGTGACCGGGCTACACGGGGGACGCGTGCGCGCCTCTGTTATCTGCGTGCCCCGAGCGGCCACTGTGAGCGAACTTGGGACGGGGCAGTGCGAGTAACGCAGCTCCCTCTGGTCAGTGGACGGTGCCTATACCAACTAGGCCCAAGTGAAGTTTTATTGAAGTACAAGCGATAACCTCTGCGTCTGCATATCACTGTCATGAACAGCCGCGAAGGCAGCATATCGTTTGTACGCGGAACGTTAGGGAGCACAGCAATTAGGGCGCGTGAGTGGGCATGTCACGTGGAACTGTATTTTAGCAGCTAAGCTGCTTAAACTATCGGTAACTTGTGCTCCGTCGTGCAAAACTCCGCAGGTCGGGCATGCGCTACAGGAATAAGGCAAGCCCCTCTACCGAGCACAGCAGGTGCGAGCGTTAAACGAAAACTCGGCTCGGTGAAGTGGAGCACGGGAAACACAAAAGAAAGACAGAAAGAAAGAGAAAACAGAGAGAAGGAGAAAGCGATAAAAAGACAGAGAAAAATAGAGAGAAATAAAGGGAATAAAGATATAAAAAGATTGAAAGAGCGAGAAAGAGATATAAAGAAACAGACACGAAAAAGAGAGAAAAACCGATATCAAGATAGAAAGAGAATGAAAGAGAAAAATAAAGAGAAACAAAGAAAGCTAGAGAAAAAAGCAGAGGGAGATAGAAATAGATAAAAGGAAAGAGGAAGCGATAAATAGAGAGAAATGGAAAGGGAAAAAAGTGCAATAAACATATTAAGAGCAAGAAAGAGAAAGAAATAGAGAAAAAGAAAGATAGGAAGAAACTGATACAAAAATGATGTACAAGAAACAGAGTAAAAGAAGAGAATAAATAAAACAAAGAAAAAGCAACGAGGAAGGCCACCCAGCTCCGCTCTTCATTCAGGCTTTGCATCACTAGAGCAAGGCTCCTATAATTTCTTTTTTCTGTATCTCGCGGACATCTGCAGAAGGCAGAGAAATACTAATATTTATAAGATAGAAAGTTATAAACTGTCTAATCGGAGGTTTTCCACACCGATCTACAACTTAGAATTCAAATTTTTTTTGCCCAGCTTCACTTCTTTAGAACTTAGCTCATTAATATTGTATAATGAAGCAGTTGACCAGAAAACAAAAAAAATAGCGTGACGTACTCCCTGCAATAGCCAGTAACACGCATTTGGTCGCGTCATCATAAAGTGCGTTCACGTATTTTCATACTCTGGCTAAGTTTAGCTCGGGCACCCTGTATATCAGCGACGAAGCACGACGAAATCACACAGCGAACACGAAAAATAAGAAGTCAAAGGATTAACTTTTAGTTCGCAGCTATAAATATAAATTTGCGCTTGTCGGGTGCTTCTACCATTAATGTCTCAGAATACATTTATCCCCCCCCCCACCGCCGGCCGTTTTTTTTTTTTACCTCATATGTGTTCGAAAACAATGCTTTTGTTAGTCTGTAATGCACAGCGCTTCTGTCTTGCAGTTCGCGGGTTGACACCCCGCATTGCAGCCTGGAAGCATCCCGCTCATAGGCGTGCGCACGAGGCGGGCAGAGGGCCCCCCCCCCCCCCCTAGTCACCTAAGAAGAGGGGGGGGCGCAAAATCTGCCCCATACATTGACTTAATAGGGAAGGGGGGGCGCTGCGACGAGCCTTCGCCCCCCCCCCCCCCCCTGAAGGGGAACCCTGCGCACGCCTATGATCTCGCTCGTATTAGAATCCAAAGCGGCGTTGCAATACTGGATGCCGAACGCACGAAATGGACACCCCTTGTACGGCCGAAAGTTGATCTATTGCAGGTAGGGATTCATTGTAGAATAAAGTACGGACATTTGTGTTGTCTGTTTCTCTTTCCGGTGTCCAAATTCGGATTTTGCTTTTGGATCCCCGTGCATTCTCCCTTCTGGGCTCACCTTCGTGTGCCTCCTCTCGCCCGCCCTCCCCCCAGTGCACCGTGGGCATTAGCATGTTATCGCACTTGGACTTGAGTGGAACCTCAAAGTGACGGCGCAAGTCACTTGACATATGCATGAATGTAATGTTCAAATCTGCCAGATGGCCCATTAATTGTAACTAGCTGACTTGCGCTTTGAATGGACATTTTAAAATATTTCAATAAAAAACGAATAAAAGAACGATCTATTATATATGTGACATATATGTGACATATATATGTCACGTACAGGGCTTCGTATGATCCGCCGCGGTGGTCTAGTGGTTATGGGGCTCGACTACTGATCCCGCAGGTCGCGGGATCGAATCCCGGCCACGGCGGCCGCATTTTCGATGGAGGCGAAAATGCTTGAGGCCCGTGTGCTTACATTTAGGTGCACGTTAAAGAACCCCGGGTGGTAGGAAATTTCTGGAGCCCTCCACTACGGCGTCTCTCATAATCGTATCGTGGGGTTTGGAACGTTAAACCCCAACAATTATTATTATTAGGGCTTCTTATGTAAAAAAAAAAAAAAACAGCGAGGTAAATGGGATAATAAAGAGCATGCAGGCAGTTCTTTCTGCTCATGCCCAGTTTTCCACGCCCATTTTTCTCGCGTTTTCTTCACGAACATAATATACCTATACGTAACGCACGTAACTGTGCCGTGTCGTTGCCTTTACATTGGATTATATGGCACATTCGACACTACGAAGGCAAACGCCGTTGTACGAATGCTTCCTCGAAGCGAAGCTTTCCAAAGCACATACGATATGTGAATCCAAAAAAAGGCAGAAGTTCGAAGGAAGATGCAAGCTTGAAGGGATGAAAAAAATTCCACGCATCTCCACGAAGTGAATCATGACGAGTGGGCGAAGCTCTGGGTATCGAATGGGTGAGTAACCGTACGTTACCCGAGCGTTACCCCATATAATGTAAACTGAGTGACATAAAGTGACATAAAGTGACATCATAAAGAGTCGACGACAAAGCTAGGTCCTAAGGTCCATAATGTGTACGTTGAAGTCGCCGACTAGTATAAAGGGTTTCGTGCTTATAGGTGTTTTATATTGTTTTGTCACAATTATGATTGATATTAATCTATTGTTAAACCTTTTGTTCTGCCATTGCTTTGATTGATGGGTGCTTAAATGTCGGATGTTTTTACGGTGTTGTGGCCTTTTGTTTTGTTCTAGTTAACAGCTTTTTATTTTGTTCTTGTTCACCTTTTGTTAACCTTTTACACGGGCTGTACCGTACCGTGACGGACACCGGACGGACAAGCCTCGGCCCTAAGGTGCTTCGCCCCTAAAAATTCGTCAGCACGGAGTGTCGCTGTAGCGACACCCCGTGTCAACGAATTGCGATAACCATACACGACGATCTTCACAGTCGCTTTTTTTTTAATTCTTTTTAATATCGCAATATATATACATATCTGTGAGCTGCGAACAATACAAAAGCGCAGCAAAATACTTTTTAGCGCATGCCTCTAAATTTTTTGTTCCCTACTTCCAACGCTGCCGACGCAATGGCTTTGGCCATGTGACATGCAGCGCCAGTCTAACCCTTTGGCCCTGGTGTCCTATAAAAAGGACACGAACAAATATTGCGACAAATTATGACCTAAATAAATTAGAAATTCAAAAATGTGTCTGAGGTATTGTGAAAACACCTGCGCAAACATAGGTAGTAGTTTTTTCATCGTCGTCTTTCTCAGAATTCTCAAAAGTGGAAAGCAAGATGGTGGAAGGCGAAAAAGACGACAATCGCCGGAACCATATGTTTGATGATATTTCAGTGATTAACTATTGCATCGGTAGCTACGATATTTTTTTCTGGTGTTTCTAACATGTTGACCTGCTTATTTACAAAGTGACTCTTCCCTAAGATTTACGCGTCACCCGCAGTAATGCACGATCTTCCTGTCCTAAATATAGGACACCAGGGCTCAGTGGTTATCAGAGCCCTAAATTCTTGCATGTTGATCCAAAGCCGTAGTGTTTGTGCAAGCTTCTGATTTCTCGTTATTCCACTCCAGAACCCAACCGTGATTCATCAGCTAATATGTAAGGGGTTTCTAACAGCTATATTGTATGTAATAGGTCTGAATACGTTTTCGGCACAACATGAAAGGAACGTGCGGGAGCTAGAAGATGACGACGATGAAGTGAAGTTCGGTCAGTTTGCCCTTTCAGACATGGGGAGAAGTTATTCTGACGAGCAAATGAGGATTCAGCAATCTTTACGATGTTAGATCTTCCAAAGCATCCAATGATTAGACAACGACCTTTCAAGTGCAATGAGGAGCTGTGTATCATGAACGCAAAAACTTGCTTTTTTTACATTTCAGACGCTCTAATGAATGTATCATTGCTACATGTTTAGCTACACAACAATTACACGCGTTAAAAGGGTACAAAATATGAAGTATTTAAATTTACCATACTTCACTTTACAACCACTAAGCCCTGGTGTCCTATATATGGGACATGGCGCCAATTTTCTTATATGCTGATGGTGTGCTCAGATTACATTATTTCTGTGCTCTAGGGGTGGTGGTCAAGCCAAATCAACAAGAAAAAAATTCTCTACCTGTTCAAAAAAATTCAGGGCTGAAAGGGTTAAACAGTGGTGGCACGCCGTCAGTATTAAGAAAGAAAGAAAGAAAGAAAGAAAGAAAGAAAGAAAGAAAGAAAGAAAGAAAGAAAGAAAGAAAGAAAGAAAGAAAGAAAGAAAGAAAGGAAGAAAGAAAGAAAGAAAGAAAGAAAGAAAGAAAGAAAGAAAGAAAGAAAGAAAGAAAGAAAGAAAGAAAGAAAGAAAGAAAGAAAGAAAGAAAGAAAGAAAGAAAGAAAGAAAGAAAGATCTACTTTACTTGGAAGACTCCAAGGCGTAGTCCGTGCGTGACCTGTCGGTAGGCTATGCTGGGCATGAGGCCTCGATAGACACTCCACGGTCCGTCGGTACGTACCATCATGCGCAGAGACTGGAACGTTCTTTGGTACATTACCTGGTAGTAGCCCCGACGCAGAAGCTCGCCTTGCACCTGCGGCCCATTCGGGAGTGACGTTTGATCCGTTAGATGGCACACAAGGCGCAAGCATGCAGTAGCGATTGCCCCTGTATGGTTACTTATTCTCTCGCGGTATCCATACCACCTATTGTAGTGAGCTTCAAAGCCTGCCGATTGCTGACAACTTGCATTTGAAAGGCTTGCATACCTGCATTCGCGTCCTGGTTATGTCGAAAGGGTGCATGATGAGCGTCGCCACGGTTGGTCCGACCATACCCTCAAGCAGGTCCTGCAAACCATCTACTGCGAACGATTTTTGCTGCTGTGCTTCATTCTTAGCCATCCTGCTCCCACTCACTTCGTCTTCTTCCTCTTTCCTCTGCTAAAGCCCAAATCGTTCAAGCTCCGATGCCGGTTGGAAAGGACAATCCATCTGTAACGAGCCGCCCCCGCAGTCGACCCCCCCTTACGATACACATCTGGGAGGCACGTAGGGGACTCGCGAAACGCTGGCAACGCCACCAGTGCAACCGCAAACTCAAAATTCGAATTTCCAAGCTCTTCAAGGAGGCGCTAATATCCGGACCAACTCAAAAGAAATAACTAGCACGAAATATGCAACAAGTATCAAGGGCCCTAAGCTTCAAGCGCATGCCTCCAGGTATAGTACTCGAGACTCCCCTAAAGCAAGAAAGAGACCAAAAGCGCCGCAAAACAGAAAGTGCAGACATATACGCAACCAACCGGGGAAAGGTAAATACATTATCAAATAGAAAAAGAAGTTCTTTGGTACGCAGCGGAACATAAGATAACTTTGACATAACATAACATAACATTTCGACGAGTATCAAGGGAGCACAAACATAGATTTGGATCGACCTTTCACGGTAGCTGAGATGAAGAGGGCCCTCAGAAAGCACACACGCAACACGGCGCCGGGCTACGACAGAATAAGCAACAAGACATCCCGGAAACTATAGACATTGAAAATATATCCACGACTGCTGGAAGAAGGATAAAGTACCCTCGGAATGGAAACATGCTAGGGTAACCAGATTCCGAAACCCAACAAGCCCATGAATGTTCAGAACTTGCGACATATATCCCTCACTTCGTGTGCTGGAAAACTCTACGAGCAGATGGTGCACAACCGGAAGGTCGGACCTCTGAAGACAGGGAACACGTCCCAACCACCGTGTTCGGATTTGGAGCCCAGCTTTCCACGCAAGACGTAAACTGTACACGCACAGCAGGAGAGTCATCCCCGCACTAGACGAGAAAGGGGCTTTCGAAAACGTGTCGCACGAAAGCCATGCTGCGACATTTTAATATAATCGCGGCGAAAGAATGTATAATCGCATAAGAGCTATTCTGCCAGGAAGGAAAGTCAGAGTGGGAATAGGCAACTTACGCTCCGAGAAGTTCGAAATACCGCAGAAGGGCACGCAACATTGGTTCCGTAATTTAGCCAATGTTATTCAACCTGGCGATGATCTTGCTACCCAAAGAACCAAACAAAAAGAAAGGATTGATTATGCAATATATGACGACCTCACCATCTGAGCTATGGGAGTGTCCATAGGCCAGCAGCAAGACGCTCTGAAAATGAAAAAAAATCGGTTGGCAGAACATATACTTGGAACCACGTGGACTGGCGTGTGCACCAGAAAGGCCGCAGTTCTAGGTGCCAAGAAAACGCCCAAGAGGCCGACCACCACAGCAGATACCAAACCCGCAAGTAAAGGTAGGCGACGTCATTATTACCCGGCTTCCGACGCTTCGCATCCTGGTACTCCTGCTTCAACAGGACGGAGCTCGGGAAGCATCAGTGCTGAGACATTCATGCTAGCAGCAGAATCACAGCATATTGCACAAGAATCGTACCAATCTCTGATCAAGAGAACGGGTTGGGGGCCAGACACCACATTTTCTTAACTTTTGATTGCCCGGATGTCCTCGTTTGATGCCCTGGCTTTTGGCTCAAGGTCACTTGAAGGTGGCCGGCTATGGGAGCTAAAAGCATGTCATGCTTCAAAACAACCATGATCACACAATTTCGAATAATTCAAAGGCTCAACCTAGAAAGTATTCAAAACTTATCTTGTGCTACTATGACTCATATTCAAATTTCAAAGGATTGAAAACTTGAGACTTCACGTGTGCTGACAACAAGTTAAGAAATGAAAGTTGGGTCTTTATTTCATCATTTCATGTTGACAAACTTTTTTGTCGCAAGTACATAAAACTAGTTTTATTAAGAGAATATTTTGTTGTTGCTACCTGGTTTCAAGCTGATCAAGGAAGACGACCTATATATGGCTGCTCCTTTATCACCGTTCCATACGCCCAAATGCACTCACGTACACGTTTGGTTTTTGCCATTTTGAATCTACAAAATCATCATGTAGCTACCTATATGACCTCCAAAGTCCAGAAAACTAAACTTAACTTCTGGAACTGTTTAGAGAGTACCCCATCTTTCCCTATCTGATGGAACAAGAGAGCGCATCTTTTACGGTCGGTAGATGAGAAATCCGAGCCTACGAAGGATGTCTCAGCTGGCTGTCGACCCGAATATGAACGGGAAGCCATACCCCGAATAACCCCGAACAAGAACATTGGCCGGAACTAACAACGATTTATTTTGCTAGAAAATAAATTGCAGCCAATCTTTTCAATGCCGCAGCGAGAGGCGATACAGGCTAATGCCAGTGCGTTCGGAGCGGCGAGGAACCAGACCAGCAACTCCAGTGTCGTAACGTCACGTGTTTCCCGCGCTACCGATTGGCTATAGTGATATGGCGATGAGATCGCCGAACCGGACGAATAACAGAAATCTGCCGAGTTTGACGCACGCGCCGGACGTCCGATCCGGCGGCCCGGTACAACGAAACGTCACCATTCCGGCTGCCGCGCATGCGCGTCGGATTGGACGCAGAATCGTACGGTGTGCCTCGCGCTTTATGCAAAATAGTCACCCGCCGTTGAGCATGTCTGGACTTTATGCAGCCCATCAATTCGCTCTCTCGATTTAGACCATGCAATTTATTATTGATGCGAAGGCAACAAATGGCTTATTGAGCGAAAAAGACGGCGTCCTTAGCTGCGAATCGGCGCCTAAACTTCCATTGGGCTGCTACGCCACTTAAGGTGCGCAACCTCGACGAAGCAGAGCGGGTGAAAGGGAAAACTTGCTGCCGCACGACATTCCCTGCGCTGTCGCTCTCGGAAGCCTGTGCGTTACTTGTCCGCGCAAGCTCTCGCTTGCGTTGAAACTTGGCTTCGATAATCGCTATAAAGAAAGTTAATGCACAAAACTAATTAAGTTCAAGAGGGGAAAATGTTGGCGGTAGCGAGTTTCGAACCTACGAACCACGCTCAGAAGCCGAGCGTCTTACTAATTGGGTCAAACTAGTTCCTTCCCAGATACCTGTGCATTCAGTTTATGATATATGCTACTTGCACCAAAATTTTAGCGTCACCGCTTTCATCACACCGGGCTTGGTCATGGAAATTTCAGTCCAAGTAGCATGAAATGTAACAGGGAAATCGTCATTTAGCCGTTTCAACGTTGATGTCAATGTGCATTCCGCAGACAGGAAAGCTTCCTCGTGGACGAAAATTCCGCCTTGATCCGGAGTTCGAACGAAGGACCAAGGCCTATCCAGGGGCGCTCGATCGCTCTAACCAGATGGCTTCCTTTGAAGTTCACAAGAATGTCCAAATCTTGAACGGGTGCCTCACTGATGTGACTGACCGAAGCCATTTCGGCGCAGCTTCTGGAGCATGCGGTAAAATCCCACTTCGGAGAAGCGATTCAACGTTATGGAGTAGTACCAAGTCACACATTTTCGAACACGATTTTTCGGCATTCACCAATTTCAATAAAATTTTCCACATGTTCTCTTCGGTACCCTGATGATATGTGCCAAATTACACAACCGTAAGTCATTTAGTTTTTAGAAAACGAATTTTAAAAATTGGTAGCCACTTTCAGAATCACTCCTTTAAATGCGGGCCACCCTGTGTACGTGACGCAGCGCGCTCTTTCTTCTCCGTTTTGCCGCAGCTAGATGTCATCTATGCGGGGACTCGTCAGCTGCTTCACGCTGGCGGGTCGAATTCAAAAGAATCACGTGTGCTATGGCGGCGTGCCATGTATTTCGTGACGTCATTGTCTACCCAGCATGGACTACCCAGCATGAAGCAGCTCCCTATTTCAGTTTCAGTTTTGACACCTCGTTTATAGGCTTATTTAAAATTATTGACTACTCTCTCAGCAAAATGAACTACCCTAGCTGTTACAGGACTATTAATACTATTGGAAAATGGCATTATCTCAATATGGTCGAAAATGCACCGGAGTTCCCGGTTGTACCATGTTTCATGAAATCGATATATGCACACATGCATGCCTGTTTATTTATAATACCCCAGGTGATGAAATTACCTTATTGCTCTAGTTCCGTGACCTCCGGCCAACTAACATTTCCTATGCAAATACGCATAATTTTAACTGAATGAGACTTCCCTCGGTGCTTTAGTTACAGTGCTGAAAACGCAAGCTGCGTAAATATTCCACGCATTTTTTAAAAAAAATAATTACTGTTGAAAAGATGTATTGTAGTGACATTCGTACTTTCAGTACAGCCTTGGCGCTTGATTTATCTAGTGATGTATACCTCCTTCCTGTCGCGCTTTATGGACAATCTTCAGGCTCCTGGTTCGTGTGTGGTTAATCCAGACACGGTTCAAGTCGCCAAGTGGTCCTTTGTGTCCAAAATATACTCTGTGCTCTAAGGAATTCGCGGTAAAGGAAAATTGAGCAATTAATTTTCATGAGTTCTTTAACAAGGACTTTTGCCTCGGTCGAGAAAGTAGAACCGATACACCGGGGTACTGTGACACCGTACTTTCTCACAGTATATCTCGGGCCACTGGCAGCGGGTGGAATTGTTGGTCAATCCTGAGTGTACGTTGTATAGTATAAAAGTATAGTATTATCCTGCACGAACTCGTCTCGACGTCAATTAGAACAGATTGTAATACAGTTTCTTTTGTTAAAACACGACTATCTGTTCAAGCGCGTATTCATATAGGGCTGTAATTAATGCAACGAACCACCACGTAAAAGTCTGCCGTGTTAAAAAATAAAAAAAAAACGACTAGGGCAGCTTCACACTGGTGGTGCTAAGCCTGACGGAACAGAGGAGCTGGGCTGCCTTTCTTAGCATATCAGCCAAGCGTAGCCTAGAGATAGCCAGTTAAAAAGGCCCTGCAACACTTTTCCAAGTAATCGTCGAATGACTTCAATTAAACAGCTTATTGCCTCTCGAATCGACTGCCGCAAAATCGATTAGAACCCGTCAAGTACGAGCGGAGTTACAGGGATTTGTCGCACGCTTCAAGTGCTTTCTCTCTCCTTTCGTACTAGCGAGCGCGCTGAAAGCTACGCAGGTGGGCAAGAAAATGCGTCCCTTCATCAGCGCGTGTCATGTACTTGAGCACCTTTCGTTTTTTCTTCAACGCGCGGCTTACGTTCAGTGTGATCCATATAGTTAATATAACAGACTCTAGAGGAAAAGCTCCCCATAGGGCCCATGCATTAAAACCCATAGACCTTTCCACAGGAGAGGAAAAAACGCCGCCATGATGGGCTGCGCGCGGGAGTACAAAGGCTGACGTCACAGCCTCGGCAGTGCATTTCTGGGGGGGTCACGCCAATTTGCGCAGCCCACAAAGGACTATGGTGGCGCCCAGGAAGCAGTTTGTGAAAACGTCTATAACCGCTGGGGTGCCGCCTTGATGGAACGATACTCAGCTTTTGGGTGACGTCCACTCGCACTCGCCACTGCCAGCTGGAATAACCCCTGGCATTTTTTTTTCTGTTTCATAGCTCTCTGTTGCATCGCAGTAAGAGACTGTCAAATAAAGCCGAGGTGTTGGCTCATGGCAACAAAAAACACGGACGACGAGACACAGTATACGACTCACCCGACGCGCAAGCAAGCCGGCGCAATCGGCCGCACGCCGCATAGCCACGCTATCAAATGTTGATACGGAACAAGGATGGTGGCACCATCTACCGAAACAAACGTGCAAACGCTCATTTACGCGCGCAGTAAATTGCATAAATGGCCATTGTATCTTTCCCTAGAAGTACTAGAAGTAATTGGTATAAACACCAAACAATTTCTGTCCGTTTTTAATACGTGCATAGGCTTGTTTACTATTTATATTGCGAGAATTTGAGTACTTTCAGGCGACATATTTAGCGCTTCTGGAAAATATTGTAATGGCAACAATGACAACGTACTAATGTGTCGCTGCTCACGTGGTTATAGCTTTATCGGCCCTGCTTTTCCTCTAGAGTCTGTTATATTAACTCTATGGTGTGATCGGGAGCGCGCGGGCACATGGCGCCATCCCGCGGCCGGCACGGTAACTATGCAGCTCACGATGCTCAAATCATCCCATGGCCGCGGACTTCGAGTTTGTGGCGAGGTCATTTGGGTTTATGGCATCATTTGTAGAGAGAAGAGCGAGCGATTTTTCTAGTTGACTTTGAGAATTAATTGTACGTATATGCCACGCAACGTACTGCGCTATAACGTTTGGCCCGCGTGTTTTCAGGAGCCTCGACTACCGATCAGCGGTGTTTTCTGACCATGATGAAAACGTGTTGCAGGGTCCCTTTAAAGGAGTACTGACACGATTTTGAGACATTGCAAAATGGGCATTTTTCTCGATTTCTTGATATGCAGTGTTAACGCTATCCACACACCGAAGTCAGAAAACGCGTATAAAATATTTTTTACTTCGATTCTAAGGTTTTCGTCGCAGGGAATCTGCAAGCCAGTCCCACCGCGATGGAAGTTATCCCTACGAGTCAACACAGTTCCACTGAGTTTAGTGAACTCTGCGTCCTGCATGCAGCCTAAATAGCAGAAATCACTGTCGGGGGATCACTGGACGACAATTCACTCATCGTTGTTTCCGTGCATCACGAGCAGATGACAGATCTGCCGCTAGTAAGTCGCGAGTTGCTGTCTTCCCGTGACGTCACACTGTGATTGGCACGTCACTCAGATGCCGCCACCTGATATTGAAACCGAAAGTGTTTTTATAAGGTAGCGGTATTAAAAATATATTCGATGCATTCCCAGCCTCCACAATAGTCTTTTTAGGGTTCTTGATACCAGTGTTTTTATTTAGAGGGCAACAATCCAGAAATATTTAAAGTTCGTTTCAGTACTCCTTTTAAGCCTAGATGATAGCCACATGCGCATAAAGAGAGGCAGTTAAGCCTGGGGAAGCCAAGTTGAAGCTCTCTATCCGTGTATGTTTATTTCTCTCTCTTTGATGATGATGATATATGGTGTTTATTGGCGCAAGGGCCATGTGATGGCCAAAGAGCGCCATTTCATGAGACGAGAGATATGATCAATGGTTATGGTAAGTGGCTGTATATGGGCCTAAAATTCCGCGCCATAAAGGCGGGTAAAACGTATAAGTATTAAAATCATGACACTGGCATGAAATGTGAGCTGTGAGAGTGAGTGGCAAACGATGGTGAGAATAAAAGTAATGAAACATGGTGTGAGCACTAATGCCTCGTCAATGCCCTTGCGTCCAAGGGCCGCGAGACAGGTGCTTTTCAATGTATCTACCGCAACAGCGACCTCTTATCAGAGGTCGCGCTGCGGATTACCAGGGTAAATCACATAAAAACTATGCACATCTCTTAAAAACGCGAACAATGAGTCAAGTTTAAAGAGCGGATCCTTACCGATGAGCATCGCTGGATGAAGCGGTATTTGCTCTCGGTAACATGAAGGGAAGTGCTTTTTCCTGAGAGTGTGCAATCCTTTGCACTGGATTAGAATGTGGAGAACGGTGAGTGGTTCACCACACTTCTCGCACATGGGTGGATCCCCACCGGACAGAAGGTATGAGTGTGTGCTGTAAGTGTGTCCTATTCTTAGCCTGGTAAGTGTTACTTGTGTGCGGCGAGACTTCGATAATGGTGGCCAGTTTCCTAAGTTTGGCTTGGTAACGTGTAGCTTATTTTGTGTTTGTCTGTCCCATGAGAGCTGCCAATAAGCTCTCAGCTTTCGTTTTAGCAAGGGTTTCAAGTCTAGTGCCGGAACAGCTGTGGTTGTTTCGGCAGCGTTTTCGCGGACGGATACAGCTAGCTGGTCTGCCAACACGTTTCCTTCAATCTCGCGATGTCCTGGCACCCAGCATATCACGACATGTTGTTTAGATGCCTAAATTGTGCATAGCAGTGAGTACAGCGAGACGATTACAGGGTTTTTGTGCGTTTTAAGAGTTTTTAAAGCTTTTACAACGCTTAAGGAATCTGTGTAAATAACAGCGTTGTGTAGGCTTATTTCCTTAATGTGTTTAACTGCAGCCAGTATGGCGTAAGCCTCAGCTGTAAAAGTGCTTGAGTTGGGGTGGAGTACACCGGCATTGGAAAAGGACGGGCCTACCACCGCGTAGGACACACCAGCGTGGGACTTCGACGCATCCGTAAAGAATTCAGGGCAATTATATTTGTGCTGGAGTTCCAGGAAGTATGTGCGGATATGTACGAGAGGCGCGTGTTTTGTAACTACCTCGAAGGATACATCGCAGTCTATGAGCTGCCACTGCCACGGCGGCGGCTGTGCAGCGGGTGCCATCACACGATGTTCCAAGAGTGGGATTTCCATTTCTTCGGCAAGACGACGCACACGTAGCGAGTATGGCGCCCGCGATGCAGAACGGTTATGGAATAACTGAGAGCTAGATAAGTCATTTACAGCACTGTGTGTCGGATGTTCACTGTTTGCATTGACCTTTAAAAAATATACGAAGGAAGCGTAGCATCTCTGCAAATGAAGGGACCACTGGTTTGACTCGGCGTAAAGGCTTTCCGCAGGGCTTGTCCGAAAAGCACCCGTCGAAAGGCGAATGCCTTGATGGTGAACGGGGTCCAGCATCTTCAATGCGCTCGGTGTGGCGGACTGATAGACTATGGCCCCGTAGTCTAAGCGTGTGAGTACGAGACTTTTGTAGAGATTTATGAGACATTTGCTATCACTTCCCCATGATGTACGCGACAAAACCTTCAGAATATTCATAGTTTTCAAACACTTGTCTTTCAGGTATTTTACGTGATGTACAAAGGATAATTTCGTGTCTAGAATTACGCCTAAAAACTTGTACTCTGTTTGTACAGGCAGCGGATGGCCATGCAAATGAATATCTGGGTCGGGTTGCAGGCCTCTTTTCCTAGAAAAAAGTACGCAGGTGCTCTTTTGCGGATTGAGGCTGAAACCATTCTCGTCGGCCCACTTCGACACCTTATTAAGAGCAAGCTGTATTTGCCGTTCGCATATTGCGAGATTGCAGGATTTGAATCCAATCTGTACATCATCAACATAGGTTGAATAAAATATATTTTGTGGGATATACAGACGCAAGGAGTTCATTTTTATAATAAAAAGTGTACAACTTAGCACACCACCCTGTGGTACTCCAGTCTCCTGGACAAACGGACGTGACAGGACGCTGCCGACTCGAACACGGAACGTTCTGTTGGACAGGTAGCTCTCTATTATATCTAACATGTTCCCACGTATACCCATTTCTGAGAGGTCCTTCAATATGCCAAACCGCCATGTGGTATCATATGCTTTTTCCATGTCAAGAAAGACAGACAGGAAAAACTGCCTGTGCACAAATGCGTCACGGATGCCAGTCTCAATGCGTACGGGATGGTCAGTTGTCGATCGACCCTCTCGAAAACCGCACTGATGTGGGTCAAGCAACCTGTTTGACTCCAGAAAGTGTAGTAGACGACGGTTTACCATCTTCTCAAAAAGTTTACACAGACAGCTCGTCAGGGCTATAGGTCTATAACTGGAAGCCGAAGATGGTTCCTTTCCCTGTTTCAGGATTGGGATAACGATCGCCTCTTTCCAAGAAGCAGGGATTTCACCCGAAAACCATATGGCATTGTATAGGGAAAGGAGGGTTTTTTGTGTTTCGGGAGGTAAATGCTTCAACATTTCATATACCACGCGGTCGGAACCTGGGGCAGATTTATTGCAACCGTTTAGCGATGCGTGCAGTTCAGCTAAGTGGAAAGGCTCATTGTAGGCCTCGTATTTCGTACTTTTCCTGTCTAGTGTTTGTCCTTCTATTATTGTTTTGTACCGCTGGAAGGTATCGGAGTAGTGTGCTGAGCTGGAAACACGTTCAAAGTGCGCACCAAGGAAGTTTGCCTGGTCTTCCAGGGTGTCGCCTTGTGTGTTTACTAAAGGAAGTGAATACGCATCTCGTCCTCTGATTTTATTAAACTTGTTCCAGACTTTAGCTTCATCTGTATACGAGTTTATACCAGACAAAAACTTCTGCCAGCTCTCTCTTCGAGCCTGGCGGCGTGTTCTCCTTCCTTGTGATTTTACGTGTTTAAAATTCTCTAAATTCTCCGCTGTCGGGGAGTTGCGCAGCAACCTCCACGCCTTGTTTTGCATCTTTCGCGCATTTCTGCAATCATCATTCCACCAGGGAACAGGCCTTTTGGAACCTGTGCTACGCATTTCGGGAATACAGTTAGAAGCAGCATGAATTATAAGAGCTGTGAAATACTTTACAGCATCATCTAGCGTTAAACCAGACATCTCGGCCCATGTCACGTGAGTAAGAGCTCGGTACTCTTCCCAGTTGGCTGAGTCGAGCTTCCACCGTGGGACCTGCGGAGGACGTTGATTTTGGGTCGTCTTAGTTAAAATGATTGGGAAGTGGTCACTTCCATACGGGTTTTCCAGGACATTCCATTTAAAATCAGGTAAAAGCGTTGGCGATGAAATACTAAGATCTATGGCAGAGTAGGATTTGTTCGCGAGGTTAAAATATGTGGGCTGCTTGGTGTTCAGGAGACATGCCCCAGTAGAGAAAATAAGTTGCTCAATAAGGCGGCCTCGCGCATCGCAGCGAGAGTCTCCCCATAGGCTGCTGTGCGCGTTATAATCTCCAAGAATCAAAAAAGGTTCGGGGAGTTCTGCCACTAATGATTCTAAATCGCGTTTCTGGAGATGATAATGAGGCGGTATGTACAATGAACAGATAGTAATGAGCTTATAAAAAAATACAGCTCGGACGGCCACTGCCTCAAGGGCCGTTTGGAGCTTGAGATGTTGACATGCCACACTTTTGTCAGCTATTATAGCGACGCCACCGGCAAGATGCTGCAGCATCCTCGCGATCCTTTCGGAAAATTACGTGTTGTCGGAGGAAGTTTGTCTGCCTAGATGTTAAGTGTGTTTCTTGGACACACAGCACTTTAGGATTAAATTCACTAATCAGTTCTTGGATGTCGTCTAGATTTCGCAGTAATCCTCTGACATTCCACTGCATGATTCTGTACATTTTGAAAGGAAAAAAAAAAGTGCTGTGTGTCTAAAGTGGTAGATTAAGGCTTACTTTACAGAGTTCTCTTGTCAGGCCCTGTAATTGGTGTTTTGTCCTTCCTGGAGCGGTCGAGCGAAGCCCGCCGCTCCTTCGACGCCATCTGCGTCGTTTGACTAGGGGTGATGTCCATAGCCTTTTGTGAGGCATTGGACACTCGCTCCAGAGAGCGATCTGTGCGTCGCGTAGACTTCGTCTGGGACGACGAAGCCTTGGACCCCACCGGTCCGGAGGTCGACGTGCCCTCCGTGGCCTCTACGGTGCCGGAGCTTGTAGTGGCCACCGGTGTGGTCAGGTTCAGGGTAGGCAGGGCAGCCTTGGCTGCTCCTACCATGGGGGCGGGTGTGGTGTTTGCCCTCGGCACGCTGCGCGTGGTCCGGGCAAACGCGACAGGCCGTTGTGGTGCCGGCCCCCGTCGCACCACTTCGGCAAAAGGTCTTGGTAATGGGAATGATGATGAAACACGCTGTCGTGCCTCGCGGTACTTTTTGTTTTCTTTCACTTTTATCGTAATTATTTCTTTCTCTTTCTTCCAGGCCGGGCAGGCTCTGGAGTATGCGGGGTGATCGGCCATCGCAGTTTGCACAGCGAGTCTCATCGCCAGCACAGTCATCAGTAGAATGGCCCGTGGTTCCGCATTTTGCACAAGTAAGCTGCCCTCGGCAGCTCTAGGGACGCGTGACCAAACCTCTGGCACTTAAAGCATCGCCGTGGGTTTGGAATGAAAGGTCTTACAGTGAGTTTAACGTAGCCGGTTTCTATGGTCTCAGGAAGTGTGTTGCAGGCAAAAGTAAGTATCAGATGCTTGGTCGGTATTTCAGTGTTGTCGCGCCTAATCTTGATTCGTTGGACATGAGTAACATTTGAGTCTTTCCATCCGTCTAGCAGTTCTTCTTCACTGAGGCCAGTGAGGTCCTCATCGGACACTACACCTTTGACGGTGTTCATGCTCCGGTGTGGGCTCACAGAGATAGGGAAATTACCGAAAGCAACAAGGTGAGCGAGTTTGTCATACTGCTGCTTATCTCGTACTTCAAGGAGCAGATCGCCAGCTGCCATTCTTGTGACCTTGTAACCAGTTCCAATGGTTTCTCTGAGGCATTTTGCAACGAGGAATGGCGACATCCCTCGCGCGGACTTAGTTTCATGTTCACTATGTATGACGTGGTATTTTGGAAAAGATTGCTTTTGCTGAATGGAAAAGGTCATCGTTTCGTCGGTGCGCCACCGTTTCAGGGAGCGATCAGTTGGTGAAGAAAAAAGATTTGCCATATAAGACGTCAAAAAATTCGGCAGCGATGGTGGCCACCCACCACCGAGCCCAACAAGGGGACGCCACAAGGTCGAATAACACTTGGAGACGCCAGCCATACATCGCGGCTATAACCTAATCTAATTATCCGAGGGCGGATAACTACACAAGGTTAACCCTCGCCGCCAGGAAAAATCGGAAGTAAACGGAAGAAAAAAGATGACAGGAGAGATATAAAGTGAGAGAGAAAGACGAAGATGAGGGGAGAGAGAGAGACAGGAAGAGGCGACTGCCGAATTCCCCTGGGTGGGTCAGCCCAGGGGTGCCGTCTACGTGAAGCTAGGGCCAAAGGGGTGTGTTGCCTCTGCCGGGGGGCCTTAAAGGTCCAAACACCCAGCGTCGGCTCAACCCCCCAGGATCCCCTTTTCCCCGGACACGGCTAAGCCACGCACGGCTACGCGTGGGAGGGGATCGAAACCCCCCCCCATTGGCTCGGGTCCGTGGTGTCGCCACACACCAAACGCCTGCTTGCGCAGACGCCCCTGCGGGGTCTCTCTCTTTCTATCTCTTTCTTTGTCTCCCTCTTTATTTCTCTCTATCTTTTTTTTTTCTCATTCTCTCGCCCGTAGCAACGCAGTCATATGCTTCCCATAAATGCTTGTTCTGCTAGCGTGCATGGATAGCCGAGTGGTTACGACGCTCGCCTCTAGACCGCGGGCAACCGGATTTGAATCCGGCCTCGCGAAGAAATTTTATTTATTTTCTTCTCCTCTCGATCCTACACTCCACTTCGCCGAGCAGAGTTTTGTGTTAACGCTCGCCTAACTCCTCTTTCCCGGCTCCTTGCCTCACCACTCCTCAATTTACTAGGCTTTACTCTTTCCCATCCCAGCCCTCCACCCTCCTTCCCCACCGCTGACTACCTCCAATGCATTCGCGATTTCCCTCGCACTTGCTATACTCGGTAGTGTGGCTTGTCTGCGCATACACGGCAGAAATTTGTGATTTTACCAAGTATATAGGTTTTATAACTCCACAAGAGTTAAAACTATTTGTACCTGAAGTGGTAATGTAATCTCGCAATATCAACTATATGTAGGGCTCCGTGTTTTCGGATAAATGCGAAAAAATCAGATAAACCCTCACCGGTAATATTTTTGACAATTCGGATTTATCCGATAAACTCCGATTTTAACGGCCAGTACGACCCTGTTCCTTTCTTTATCGAAAGGTCATGTCCTAAGCGGTCATTGATGCATCGACCGGTTTGGCGGATATGAACTTTACCTAAACAGTATTTCGTGGACCGCACCCATCGCACATTTAACAAAGTGCTTGTCGCACACGGAGCGATAGACGTCAACCTATATAGGGTCCCCGGGAGCGCGAGGGGACATATTGATATACGCAGAGGCGCGCGCACAAGGGGGGGGGGGGGGGCTAGTCATCTAAGAGGGGGGGGGCAAAGCCAGCTGTACACATCGACATAATAGGGAGGGGGGGCGCTGCGTATCGGGCGGTGGGGGGGCGCAAAGTCAGCCCCATACATTGACATAATAGGGAGGGGGGGCGCTAAGACGAACCTTCCCCCCCCCCCCCCCCCCTGAAGGGGAACCGTGCG
This sequence comes from Rhipicephalus appendiculatus, assembly GCA_030522465.1. NCBI lineage: Eukaryota > Metazoa > Arthropoda > Arachnida > Ixodida > Ixodidae > Rhipicephalus > Rhipicephalus appendiculatus. The sequence goes on along the minus strand of JALIZH010032928.1, from coordinate 2,201,262 downwards.
CACGCCTATGGATATACGGTCCCCTAATGGCACTGGGGCGCGCCAGACGACATCGAGTATACGTACCTCGTGAGGTTTTAATAAACACAAGCGTAGGTGTTTTGAATTCTACTATTCGTGCTTGTATATGAGTTTTTGCGTTCAAACCTTCTATTCAACTAAAATACCCTTCGTGTGTTCTGATGTTTTCGTGTTCAGATAACATTTCATGTGAGATGCAAAATCAAGCTCCGAATTTCGGACAATTGGGGATTTACGAAAAATAAACTCCGATAAACGCCGAATTTCCGCCAAAAATATAAAGTCCGAAAAACACCCTCCAAATTTCAAGAAAAATTAACTCCGAAAACATGGAGCCCTATATAGCTATATGCACTGTTTGGCAGGGGTGCGTCTTCCCCTCGACCGAAAACCTTAAAATAAAAACAAATTACAATGTGAATTGATTCTAGACAGGTATGTAGAATCCCCCCTTGACTATAGACCCTTTCGCTGTTTACAAGCACAGGTCCTGGACGGCTTCCGGTTTTGTGCGCCGGCGCGGCCAAGTAGCATTCTGGGAACATTCTGGCCTTAGCGAGTAGCCCGCTCATATTCAACACTTTTCTCCCTGCGACTGGCCAAATATTTCAAATATATTTTCTTCTAAGCTGCACACAATTAAGATTGCAAGAGTTAGTCCTTAACTTTAAGCGCCTTCCTTTTACCTGAAAGCGGAAAAAGAGTTTTACTCTACTCCAGCGCAACATAAAAAAACAAGCTTTCTGCTTCGGTGTTAGAGAGCGATAATTGAAGTGACCGGAAGTTTCTTGGGAAGCAACACGTGCTGCTGTTATTTCAGTATTGAAACCGAGCGAAAAGGCGAATATAAAGTTCGAATTAGGATCAGAACATGGCAACTTTGGCTTCCACCTTTCCCTCCCGTGCGTCGCCGTTTGGGTTGGTACATCAAGCTATCGTGCAACCTGCAAGCTTACGTCTTTTCGCGTGCCGCTAGCTATTTGTACAAAGCTTCTTGTTTAGTGGAACGACGCGTCCCTACAGTTTACGGCTAGGGCCCGCGCTTCGATGCCGAAGTCGCCCTTTATGAAACGTTGTGTGCATGCATGTCTCTGTAGTTGTGTGGACAAGGTGTTCGCAGTAAGCAACGTGGTAGGACGAATGGTCTGGTAGGACGAATGGTGGTTAAACATATGGTTCATTACGGTAAGATCAGTCAATCAAGAGACGACAACTGCGACTTACTTGCTCATCGCCAGTAGTTTAATCCAATTATACGTTCTGTTGAGTAAATAGTTAACAGCCTTTAGAGAATTTTGAGAACTACATAACATTCTCCCGTCTGCTTCTATGACCACGCAATATAGTGGTAACATATAAATATGGATTTCGAGTGCACGCCGAGTTTCCTATGAAACACCGCAAGGAAAGACGTCTTGGAGCATGCGAGGTGCAAAATGTTCTCCTCATCTTGGAAGAACATTCAGGCACCCTACGCCTCAGTTTGCAAGCTAGCGTCTCTGCTTATTTTGATAACACTAGAAATCCGCCTCTCTGCGCCTCGTTCCACTTCTGTACTGCGCGCGTTACATAGTTTCATTTCTGGTTTCAACTGAAGCAGCCAACCTTAGCCGAACAAAACCGTAGCCAAAGACGATTGGACGCTGGTGGTCTGGCGGCAAGCGCAACAAGCCAGTAAGTGTAGGCTTTTATGTGCCCTTTTCCAGTGTTGGTGCGGCGTAAATACCAGCGCGGCCACGTGCCTTATGGATTCACTGTGAACACGTTATTAGGGCTTATCACCACTTAGCGTTGTGTGTCCGGAGGCTGCTCGCGGTCAGCGAAGCGGAGTTTCCTGTTCGGGGGGCATGGTGGAGGAGGAGGAAACGTTGCAACGCATCACCGGGAGGTCCCGTGTGTCCTCTTTCGCATTCACGGCAGCGCACTGACGACAATCTGCTCTGATCCGTCTAAGCGTTCACTGTACGCCAGCAAGAACATCAACGGTGAAAGATGTTCTACGCACTTACTGACATTTTCAATCCCTCTGGACATAATGTGGACTCTTGTAACAACTGCAATGCTGCTCGCCAGTTGCTGCTACTTCGGCAAGAAAGATGCTGCGCCAGGGCTGCTGACGGCGGCGATGCTCTACGGCAAAGTGGCCGAAACAAACAAGAAAGCTCGGCTCCTCAAAGGAATTTCAATTCCGAAAAGGTACAACGCGTTGTACACCTCGTCATATATGTACTGTGCGATTGCCATTGAGAGGAAGGATGAAGCATTCTTGTGAACATAGATCACAAAACGATATTTTTTTTTATGCGTACGTGCTTTTATTTTATCCATTTTCTCTATTTTTCTGCTTATATGAGTGCAACGTCGCGAAAAGAAACGCTCTGGGGGCGACGGATTTTTCGGAATCATTCCGCCTTCTCCTCAGAGGTGCAGTTTGCGCAGACCGGCGAATGATCCGTTCCGCGCCGAAAAGTACGCCTGTGGGTATACATAGACCATGGTGCATCGAATTATTATTTTTTTAAAGCTAGTACTGGCAGATTAAATATGACTTCTCATTTTTAAGTCCATCAAGCTGCTTCTATTTGTTCTAGACAAGGCTAACCTGTACGTTTTGCATTCTGAAGCAGAGAGCACAAGTACCGATCGAAATTAATGAGGTCCTCCATTGCATCCCCTCAGGGACCTGCTCCGTTTGATAACCTTAACTTTTAAAAGTGGGAGAGGGAAAACCGTTTCTCTGTTTTTATCTTCTGGATGTGCCTTGACATGCCATGTTTTCAGGCAGCATACTTAATTAACAAGTTAGGCAGCCACTTACCACAGACCACTCAATTTCCACTCACACATTATGGAATATGTTTCTGAAGAGTGCCCTAATTTTGTCTTTACAGATGGTTCAAACACTTTTATCAATTTGGAGTTGTCATCTTCACCTCCTTTACTCTATTCATGGTGCGGTCATATGTTTTCGGTTTCCCACTGCCAGGCGCAGTCATTAAACTGATCAATTTCTTTGAGCCGAGGCCAACTACGACTGGTAAGCAAGAGTCATCTTCATTGTATCATTTAGTCATACATACATGATGGAACTTGTAGCGCACGAAAAAACACGGACTAAGCAGGAGACGACGGGACGATCTGCTTACTTCCAACAGAATGTTTATTAACCAGAAGTAGAACATATACATTCACCAGTGCGTGCTGGCGCTAAGAGACCTGTCTGGACCGACGAAGTGAAACAAGTGGAACGATAACTAGGGGGCAGGAGCACATTGATTATAGCGATTACAGCATTGATTGAGGCAGTTGAAATCGCGAAAGTGGGGGGCCTCGTGTATCAGCACAGCTTCTATTGACCTAAACTACTGAACATATTGCACGTGTCAATGCCTGGCATCACACTCGCTCTAATGAATGTGCTCCCCCACCCTAGGTATCGTTTCACTTGTTTCGCTTCGTCGGCGGCCCCAAGGTCTCTTAGCGCTTGCGCACATTGGTGAACCTATATGTTCTACTTCTGGCTAATAAACATTCTGTTGGAAGTAAGCGCATCGTCTCTTCCTTCGTCCGTTTTTTTTTTTTTTGTCGTGCGCTACAAGTTTCATCGTGTATCACCACCAACAAGCCCACTCTTACATTCTTTCATACATACATATTTGGTCGTACAAATATATCGTATTGTCGTATAGACTCAAATAACTCTGGACTCTATCCACAAGTTTTCAACAGAAGTAGCATTTCGCAGTTGTTTCAGTTTAATACCGATTTTTGTGACCATTATTTGCTTGTTTTGTTCTGAATAAAGCCAAAGTGTGCACCAGGTGAGGTGATGGCACTATAATATACTGATTTTGTGCAATGAAACTAAGCTTAGTGCCGTTTGTCACTATTGTGGTGAGAGGTGCATTTCACTATACCAGGTGTTCAAAATTACGCTTGATGGTTTTCTTAAAATTCAGCACTAGGGAGGTACGTGGAGACCACCTTTGCAAATAAGTTACATATTCAGGGTGTCACAAAGTGAGATGATAATTATTTCTGTCAGCTGCCCAAGCTGCAGTAAGTGGGCATGTTTGTATTGAACAGTTGGAGGCAGCCGTATTTGTACACAGTTCCACTTGGTGGAATTTTTACAGCATGTTCGTCCTCTGGAGATAACTGGCTGTGAAGTTTAAAGGAACCTTGTGACACTTCTTTGATAGTCTGACTGTTAGCGCATGACTCTTCACCGAATTGCATGCCGCAAAAATTTTTAGAATCCGTCAAGTACGAGCGCTTTCTCTCTCCTTTCGTGCCAGCAAGCGTACTGAAAGCAATGTAGGGAGGGGAATGACAAGGGTGTAAGAAGATGCGTCTCTTCATCAGCGCGTGCCATGACCTTGAGCACTTTCTTTTCTTGTTTTTCTTCGAATGTGCGGCTTACTTTCAGTGTGGTCATGAGAGCGCACGTGGGTACATGGTGGCATCCTGCGGCGGCCACAGTAACTACGCAGCAAATCAGCCAACTGCTGTGGACATGGGTATATGGTGCAAAACTTTGGGTATATGGCATCATTTGTAGAGAGAAGAGGTAGCGATTTCTTGCTGACTTTGAGAATTAATTGTAAATTCTAGGCCACGTACCGCGCTATAATGTTTGGGTCGCATCTTCTCGGGAGCCTTAACTACTGATCGGCAGCGTGTTCTGACCATGCTCAGAAAATGTTACAGGGCCCCTTTATTGCGGTACGGATGATCACGCATGCAAGACTGCAAGGACCAGCGCAAAGCTGCTCCCTAATGTGCTGCAGCAGTTGTGTTTGGCGTTTAATCTGACAATGGGTCAAAGGCATAGGCATAGATGATAATAGTTGCCCCTTTTACTACTGGCTGGCGATAACAAGGAATTGCTGTTCGTCATATCAGGCAGGAAAATTGCGCCAATCCTCGCTGCCTTGCATGCTTAATCACGCGAACCGCAATTAAATTTTGCAGCCAGGTATCTCCAAGCACAGACATGCTAGAACAATTATTTGAAGTGCAACTGCGTAGATATGCGACCGCATCCAACCTTTCAGTACAAACATGCACTCCTGCTGCAGTAACTAAAAAGTTCCTTATTCAATCTTGGTTAATTGGGCAGCTGACAACAATAAGTAACATCTCACTTTGTGTCTCCCTTGAACTTATCTGCAAAAGTGATCTTTACATAACTCCCAGTGCTGAATTTTGAGAAAATAATAAAGCTTAATTTTGATCACCTGGAATAGTTGTTACATATGGTGGTGTACCTTCATCACTATTGACATTTTGTTGAGTGGTGTTACCATAGACAATGTACAGTTCAGGCTTCTTGTGAACAAAATGGAGAAGTCATGCTTTAATATGTGATATGGAATTGAAATCATTTTGAAATGCCACTCTCGTACAAAACTTGAGCAAAATCAGCCAGCAGTTTAGCTGGAAGAGTCATGAATACTTTCTATTCCAATTTACACAACACTCAGCAGAGTGTGTTCAGGTTTTGTCGCATTTACTGACCTTTTTATTTCAAGTTTTGACTTACTGATGATATAAAGCACAGGGTCCTTGGTAGTGTTAAGATAACCTTTTGTACCTTAAACTGGTCAAGTGCTTAGTGGGTGTACCAGCACTATGAAGTTTAAAGCCTGTCAAAGTTTTACACACACACATATATAGGTGCATGTTTGAAATCAGCCAAAGTGTTTGGAATAAATCAGCATACACATTTTCATGGTCACTGCAACAAAATTGATGCTGTGTGGTAAAAGTGAGCATTATTAGTGCAATAATGTGTGCATCACTAAAAATTCATGCTGATCAATTGATTACGACTTACTAAACTCACAAATTTGCGAACTGCACTACCCAACTGCTCGAGCATAAAATTTTTTCACATCTCACTATGTAGTCTACTGGCAAGAAACTTGAACCCTTTCACTGCGGGTGTTTTTTTTTTGTTTTTTTGTTTTTTTTTTGCAGGGGAAGGGTGGGGGGGGGCCTTGCTGCATACTCTATGCCATCTTTTTTTCTTTCTGTGTGTTACGCAGAAATTTTCTGTTATCAATGCAGTAGCATGCTATGAAGGACATGTAAGCATTTTTATAGGAGATTATCTCATGATAATGAAAGTAGCACACATTACAAGCAATAGATTAATTAATGAAATAATTAATTTTCAATGAATAATCACCCATTAATTGAGAGTCACTGAGACACTAATAAATCATTTTATTCAGAGTCCATATTAGGTCAAGAGCTCCTAAATTTCTTCTTCTGTCAAATAGCGCCCACACGCGGCACGCTGGCTTGCCATGGCTGCGCTGCTGAAACGCTGGCAAAGACGCGAGCCAATGCTGATGTGGGAGAATGCGTTCCATCTGTTGTAAAAACTTCACTACAAGTGATATTTGTTTATATGGTCTCTCCATAGACAGCAGGACACACCCGCACTATCTTTTTTACAAGAGTTGTCTCACAAGTGGAAGGGAGTGATTTAAAGAGGCAAAACAAGCATACTCGGGATTGGCGGGGCTTGCGCGTGTGTCGTTGCCCTAGCTATATGGGTATTGGCAGTGAAAGGGTTAATTGACGTCTATAGTACCGTATTTTCCGGTGTATAAGACGCACCTTTTTTCCGATATTTTCGCTGGTGCGTCTTATACAACGGTGCGTCTTATATACGCAAAAAGTCTTGAGATTCTGCGAGACCACTAAGTTGATATTTCATTCACGAGCACAATAAACTGAGCGCGAGAGCATTCGTAGAAATATATCTAATCTTGCTATAACAATGAAGCGGGTGTGGTCTTAGATGTCAGCTACTTGCTGTTCAAGCACTGCGGCGACCACTGAGATTACGGCCGCAATAAAAGCCACCATCGTCACGCAAACTATTGTATTGTTGGAACTGTTTGTTCTTAAACGAACCATTAAACCTACGGAACTGAAGCAATAAATAAAGAAGGGCACCACAGCGTTTCATTGTAACGTTGTAGCGCCCGCAATACCACCAGTTACAGAAACGAAAGTACCACTTCGTTATCATCATCATCATCAGTTTCCGCGTGAGGCATGTCGACATCAACGTTTTGTATGCGTGTGCGTGTGTGTAGGTTGGTGTTCTATGGTGCGGCGCGATCGTTGTTCGTGTGTTCCCGGCAAGCCTTACAATGCCGTAAAGACAACGTTAACGATGTGCTCCAAGGTGCTTTCAACGCCGCGTGAAATAGTTACTCGGAGGCCGACAACGGTAACCCCGCGATGCTGCCAACCTAGGCGGAACATTTGACAGTGCACCCGAGGATGTGACTTCGAATCCTGTGGAATAAATATTGTTTTTCTGCGCATCAGGACGGCGTTATTTACTAGTTTTATTTCGTGCTCAGAGATATTCAACGCCGTGCGTGGCTACGCGTTTCGCAATGAACGTACTCCGCGTACGCCGTTGTGTTTTACCATGTTGACAGTGTCAAAAATACGTGCGTCTTATACAAAGGTGCGTCTTATATATCTTTTTTTCCCGCGAAAGTCGTAAAAAGTAGGGGGTGCGTCTTATACAAGGGTGCGACTTATACACCGGAAAATACGGTACTAGTGAGTTGTCATGTGTTCCATGCATGCCTGTCCTGGGCATGTTGCTAGGGTAACTTATTACATTGAAACTGTGAACAGTCCAATTTCACCTTTATTTTACCTCTATCCCCCTCTCTTACAGTGTCAGCAACCAGCATCCTCCTAGTCCAATTGCTAGAGACATGTCAGGTGTATCGACGCTGCTATGAGTGCATGTTTGTGTCAGTCTACTCTAATGTGCGCATGCACGTGTGGCATTACCTGATGGGTTACCTCTTCTATTTTGGAGTGCAGCTCACCATTCTGGCAAATGCACCAATCAGTTCAGGTAATTGCTAAACTATTGATCTCTGTTTGTTTCTGGGTTTGCTACCAAGCTGTAAACAGAAAAGTGCCCATGTGCAGCAATTGCAGTGTCTGGTAATTACAAGCTCTCAGGCATGTGAAAATTTGTATGACTACTGTCGTTGAATGACTTGTGGAGTATTTAAAGGCTTGTGGAATATTTGTTGTCTATTCATAGCTAATTTGTAAATTTGTTGTGCAAAAATACAACCGTGAGAAGCCACAAAAGAAAGAATGAGTGCATAGTGTGAGCCTGGCATGCCAAGGCAATTGTCAATGCACTGTGGGAAACAATCACAGCAAGGTGTGGGAAAAGGAGACACTACAGGAAAGAGTGCCGAACTACTGACTGTTCAATTTTTCAGACTGCCAGGAAGCTATGTAATATAAATTAAGATAGGATACGCCTCCTGGAGAGAGCCTGTCATTTTTACAGAAACAGAAATTATTTCCATCATTTATACATAGTACATACTTTGTCTGCCTACATGTACATCAAGGCAAGCTGCATATCACATGAACCTTTGACGACCGAGACCCTCATGTGTTTTCTTGAATTGTAGTGTTGATAAGAACTTTTGCCCAGCGACATTTAACTAAATTAGTGAAATCAGAAAATGTAAACCCCTATGATGACAAGTGGCCCGAACATGGTTTTAGAAAAAATGAAGCACAAAAAATTTTTCTAAAACCAGAGACAAACAAAATATAAGCACTAAGGAACGTTAAAATCTAAACTGAATGTGTGCTGATCAAATGCGCCCTTTGAGAGAAGCCAGTGTGACTGATGGCATACTTACACACTTGTCACCACTCGCTTTATAAAGAAGGCTTTGATAGTTTCTCTGTGATCTCTGGTTATTGCCAAGACACCAGATATTTTAAAATTGTGACAAGCATCCATAGTTCCGCAGTGGAAGTCTAGGTGGCCACCTGTTGTGCTTTGCACCATAAGCTGTGCTCATGTGTCCAAACATTAGCACACCATCTTGAACGAATAAACAGTGCAAAAAAAAATGAGCACCACAAAAGGAACAACAGACACGGGCGCTGTTTGATCCTTTTTTTTTTTTGCGCTGTTTATTCATTCAAGATGGAAAACACACCAACTTGCCCAATTAACCATTCTGATGTTAGCACACCATTCCACAGGACAATGGGATTTAGTGCACTCCTCCCAGTACATATTTTGTTAACACATTTGCATGTTTCTTTGTACACTGCGCCTTTCTTTCTTGGTTCAGCATAGAGCAAGTATGACGATCTCTCTCCATGTGGCGCACTAGTGCACTGCCTTTACTCTATTGGATTCCTGGTGCTCTGAAAAATAAAGCTGTTGGTAGTCTGCACTCTTTCCTATTGCCTCTCCTTTCTTGCACATCTTGTAAGGCCCCTGCAACACTTTTCTGAACATGGTCAGAAAACGCTTCCGATTGGTAGTCGAGACGCCTGTGAACACATGAGCGAAATATTATAGCAGAGCACGTAGCAAGGAATTTACAATTATGTTTCAAAGACAGCTAGAAATTGCACGCCCCTTGCAAATTACACTATTGGAGGGACCAACTATGTCGTAGATAGAAAACATGGCCATTGACTGATACGAGCATTATTGTGCTGCATAGTTCACTGCTGCTGTCAGAGGTTGCCGTCATGTGCCCGTAGTAGCGACACTAACATGTTCATCACTACAGTCAAAGTGAGCTTTAATTGCACCCATCGGGATGAAAGGAGAGAAGAAGTGCTTAAAGCATGTAAAAATACCTGTAACTCCACTTGTGCTGGATGGATTTGAAAATCTTTTGTGGCAATAGATTCATGAGGCAATAAACTCTGATAATGAGGTCATTCGATGATTACTTGGAAAAGTGTTGCAGGGCTCCTTGAGGTCTTTGTTTCACACAGTACATAACTTCAGCATCAGCCAGCTAGCTTGCAAAAAGTATTTCTTGATGCCTGTCTGCCGCGGGGGTGTAGCGGTTACCGTGCTTGGTTGCTGACCCTAAAGGTCACGGGTTGGATACCAGCCATGGCGATCGCATATTGATGGGGGGCGAAATGGTAGAGGCCTGTGGACTGTGCGATGTCAGGGCACATTAAAGAACACCAGATGGTCGAAATTACCAGAGCCCTCCACTATGGCATGCCTCATAATCACATCGTGGTTTCGGCACGTAAAACGCCAGATATTATTATTATTCTTGATGCCTAGGAAGTGTTTTCCAATAAATGTGTTTATGGCCTTCTTGAGGTGTGTGCATGGTCGTGACAGGCTGTTTTTTCTGTACATTTTTCAAGAACAAAGAACGTAATGTTAAATTTTATGTGCCTTGTTTATTGTTGCATTTATTATTATCGTTATTTTTTTACCCTTGGGGCGCCTTTTGGCCTTAGACAGGAGATTGGGTTACAGAAGAAACAACACGAAAAGGAAAAATTAACAGGGGTGATAAAATACTACAAGAATCTGCGCATGAGTTGCTAATTATACAATATTAGCTGAGTTTGCCGCATACATCATTACAACACAGCATAATGCAAGTTATAAGAGGGAAAAAAAATACATGAGTGACTAAGATTAGTCTGTACAAGTGCTTGCTATTGTACAATAGTATTAGCTAATGCTTTTTAGAAATCGTCAGAGACGTTTTGGGACATACAAAAGTACCAAAATATCTTTGTACGCTTTTTCACCGTGACTTGGTCGGTGACTGCAACTTCATCACGTTACCTGACCAGACAAAGGTTTCTACGAACTCTTGAGTGCGTTCCAAACCATCCAGCTGTGTGTGAAACATATTACAGAAACCTTATAGGATAATTCTGACTTATCATAGACTCATTTTTCGCAGCTTGCTGTGGCGAATACCTTATTATACAAAGCATACAATTCACAGAATGAGAGGACGTGGAAATGAGCATAGAGGCAGAAAGCTTTTCACTGGGAATTTGCCTGCTATAAGTACATCAGTGCCAATTCATAATTGCTGTCAACTTTTTAAGGTAGCCAGGAAATGCATCAGTGTAATTCTACATAGTTTTTCCTGGCCGTACCAGCATAGTATGTGATAGCAAATAGTACTGGCATTGCTTTGCAGTCATTGACCTCACTGTCACTAGCACATTTGTAGGTGTGATTCCCCAGCCCCAGTTGTAGTGGTGGCATTCAGATGAAGGCAGAATCCAGAAACACTCATTTACCACTCTTCAGGCACATGCTATGGAATCAAGGTCGTCAAAACTGATTGAAAGCCCTCTACTACAATTTTACTCATAGTGCCTGTGTTGCTTTGGAACATTAATGAAACCCTGTGAGCCTTTATAGACGCAGCAAACAAAATTTTACAAGGGGTAGTTGGAGGATTTGTGGCCTTTGTAACAGACTGCTCCTGCTCTGCACTGTTGGAATGAACTGACAGTTGTCATGTTGACTTGCTGATTGGCAACCAGGCAGCTGCTAGTTCATCACCTGTACATAAGCGTGCAGATTCTGATAATGTGGCTAAACCAGTACAAAAGCCCACAGCCATCTATAGACACATATTACTGCAATCGCAGTTGTGGCAGCAGTGGCACATATTAATTTAAAATATATATATATATATATATATATATATATATATATATATATATATATATATATATATATATATATATAGCAAAATACCATGCATTGTCTGAAATTTTCAGTCGTTATTCTCAGGGTCTGTGGCAAGAGATTGGCATCCTAACCATCAATCCAGTTATTGTAGCTGAGCACACCCTTTTTTGTGCAGTATAATTTTTTCATTGCATCAAGCTGTTTATATTGTGCTATTGCCCATGGCAACTCAATAAGCAGTAATAAGTGCACTTTTTCCTTGCAGGTTCTACTGCACCAAGGTTTTCTCTTTCAGATATCTCAGCACATCACATCATTGGCACAGTTATTTTCCTTTGGGCTTTCTATGTGCAGTTCGACTCTCACATTCGCATGGCCTCTTTAAGGAAAGACAATAAAGGTATTTGTAACTTTATTACGAGGCATCCATTTGGTTGTTAATTTTAGTACACAATACAGACGACTGACATTTGTTTTGGTTCTTACCAATTTTATCTGATGTGCTTCCAGATATAATGTTATGCAGTCTACAGTTAGTCTTTTCGAATTCTTAGGGATCATGAAGATCATCTGAGAAGTTGGGTAGCTAAAAGAAAAAATAATGAACTATGCCTTTTTTCGCTGCCCTCAAAGGCTTAACACACCACAGCCACACCCGGAATGGTTCCGAGTGCCTGCCAGTTATATTAGGTATCTCAGTGCTCATACTGTGACAGGAGATGACAGGTGACCAGGGTGCATAATTAAGGAACAAGTACTGTGACCAGTGAAATTGGCCTTTTTCCATTCTTGGTATGCATCACCAACATCGCTGTATTACGGCAAAGCTGCATTCTGGAAACGGGCTCTGTGCAAGGCACCTTTTGTCTTTTTCGTACTTTCCACGGCATTTGGTAGCCATAGGCAAAGATTACAAAGGTGGAGTCGGCAACATTGCTGACAGGAGCAAATTCATTCAATAAAAAAACATGACACCAAGCAGTAGGAAGTTTGGTAGTAAACCTCAAACCCCAGTAGCTATGGCTGCAAACAGGTTGCCTTGTGAGCACTGGTTTAAGGCAGTCAAAATAGCAGCAATGATTGAAGCGCTGGTTCAAGGCAGTCATAGCAGAGGTGCTGGTCACATGGTATTGCAAACAACTCAAGAGTGTACCAGTCAGTTCTATATACTGGTTGAAGACCATAGTCAACTATGTCACCAAAAGATGCCAAACAGGCCCTTAAATTGTGTGCTTCTCTTCGAAACACAGGGCACCTATACTCTGCTCTTGTATCAGCAAGTGCTGAGTGGTCTCTGCTTTCAACAGCGTAGTCAGAGATTGTGTGTGCTTGTCTTGGTGGTGTCTGGCACCACTAGGCCTCCACAACAGTATTCAGTGACATGTCAAGTCTCCCTTTTCATGCTCAAAGCTAAGCTGCTCTTGGCATTGCTTTCTTAAACTGCTTGCATTGGAAGGTACCTGCAAATATTTGTTGCACTCTTGAGGAATTGAGACCATGTTGCATTACTGAGTTAACATCTATACAATAAAGGTTCATTTGGCTGCAGCAGCAGAAACAAGTGCGCTCGCAGTGCTTGCTGCAGAATTAGAGGAGGAACACCAACATCGGTTAGCAGGGGAGGCTGAAGCCTTGTAGTATTGTCTAGAATTATTGTTTGCAACTTAATGCTTGGCAAAGGGTTAATGCTAATGCATTTACATCAGATGAATTAATTCATTAACCATCGTTTTTATTCTGGTGTTCAGGAGAACTTGACTCTGCACTGGAGCAAAGAAGTGGAATCGCAAGCACAGAAACGATTAATTCATTTGTTAAAATTAGGGGTGTGCGAATATTTGAGTTTCGAATTCGAATCGAATAATACTTAACCGAATAATTTGATTCGACTTTCAAACAGCTAGTATTGGAAGTTTTGAATGATTCGACTGGACGAATATCTAAAGCGCGACAAAGGCCAATGGTGCAACTTGGTTAGGGCGGGGTGGCTAAAACTAACGCTAACATTGTTACAGAAGGCCTTCCGTTAAAACTTTCACCGATATACTGGTTCAAATGTGAGTGCATGTTTATTTTTTAAAGAAGACTATGTCATTTCCGCATGCCATGGCTCCAGCAGAAAATGCCAAAAAACAGTCTGGGAGACTGTCGAAATGCTAGCGCGAAAAAATAACCAGCACTGAGCTCAGACCTAATACCACAGAGGTTCAAAAATACTTGAATGAGCTCCTGGCCCCAAGAAAGAATGATACCTTTGTATTAGTGGAAAATGCATACAGCTGCACTCTATCCAGGTATTGCCAAATTGCTTTGCCCTCCCACCCCCGCTATTGAGGTGCCCAGTGAGTGCATGTTTTCATTAACTGCAGGAAACACCGTAACATCACGGCGAGAAAGCTTGAAGCAAGGTCATGTGGAACAGCTTGTCTTTCTGCAGGACAATTTGTAGTCTTTCGGTGACAGTCACTCACCGCGTTATGTGCTCAAGGATATGAGCAGATTGCATTTCTTTGTTCGTTCTTTCAATTTTCAACAAAATGTTTGGTATTCGATATTCAATTCGATATTCGACTTTTTTGGCCACTATTCGGCACTATTCGATTCGATTCGAATTCGATTCTAGATTAAATTTCACTATTCGCTCACCCCTAGTTAAAATACAATATTGTTGCCCGCACTTCAATTTAATTTCTTTTTACCATGTCACACAAATTGTGGAGATGATGTGCTGTGATTTCAATCACAGGCCTTTGTGTGGTCTTGCATGTGCAATGGGAACAGAAAAGCTATTCATGTTACCTGCATATTTAAACCATACACAGGTAAAGCTGGTGGTTACCTTTTGATGTCACTATTTGTGATGGTAGCATTCTACATTTGACAAACAAGGGAAATTTTAGTTTGAAGGAAACACTATGACATGGAGTGTAAGAATGTTGGCTCCAGTGTGAGGCTTCCCTCGTTTGCCCACTGCCGAACACTTCATCCCTCTGTGAACTTATTGCCTTAGCCTGAAGTTTTACGTGGGGTGTCAAAACGAAAAATTTTTGGGTTCAGTATGGTTTTGGCGCACTCCAATTTACTCCGGTTCAATTCTGGTATGGAGAAATGAATGTATAGTTATAATGGGATATAATAGGTATAGGCACAGTAAACTTTATCTTTGACACGTAGCACGCTGCTAGTGAATTAAATCTTTTAAGCTGATATGCACTATGACCTGTCTTTCATGATTTTTCTTTTAACCCTTGGTAAGGTTCGCCAATATTTGTTACATGCTGCTACATAAAAACTGGCTGTGGTATATGCATATAAACTACAAAGAAATAGTATAAAACTAATTTCATCAAACTCAAGCCAGTACTTTGCTGGAAAAAAGTGGGACACACATATGTCCCACTGACTCGAGAAGGCACCATCATGCGATCACATCACTGAGTATTTGTGATGCAACGGCCGTAAGAAGTTGGCGCAGAGAAGCACTTATGATACTCCCCCCTCCCCCCCCATACTTTAGTCGTACCAATCATTGGCTGCATTTTGTTCTAGACATTTGGTATAATGCTGGAATCAACCTTGCACAAACTTCTAAATTTTTTTTATCATAAGAATGACAGATTTCTTTTGTGTACTTCACTCTCACCTATGCGCACAGTTGGTCCAGCTAGATTCTTCCACCCTCCCCTTGGGGAAATGGGAAACCTACACAGGCTGTGGACACCACGTGGTGGTCAGGTGTTATGTTATGATGGTTTGCCAGAGGCAATTAAAAAAGGCTTATTGGCAGCTGGTGGGCATGTTGTATTATTTTCGAACTTGCACAGCAGTTTCTTCACATTTGTCAACAGCATTGTACACTTTTTCATTCTTCCACTTGCAGGCAATGTGGTCACATTGAATCACAAGATTCCCCAAGGTGGCATGTTTGCATATGTCTCCTGCCCTCACTACATGGCCGAGCTTGCAATCTACTGTGCACTGAGGCGTGGTCTTAGGCCAGCCCAACACTACCTGGTGGCTCATGATGGCCTGGAACTGGTCCAACCAAGTGGCTGTCTCTTTCTTTAGCCACAACTGGTATCGAGAAAACTTCCCCAGTTACCCAAAGCGCAGAAAGGCAATCATACCGTTTGTGCTTTAGCTTTGTGCTAGAACAATGTTTTGCCTGTGCACTGTTTAATTTTACAATGGATATAGCCATTTGAAGAAATTGACAAGTGTCCTTGAATGTGCAAGTAGCTAAGCTAGTTTTGTGGGAATCTTCCCAGGCACAGTACAACGCCACACTAATCATGCCTTTCCTTTCTGTGGCATGGAAAGTTGGCCAGCCTTTCTCTTTTATTAACCTTTAGTGGAAATGATGCTCTCGGTAAAATGTGCTTTTGCTAATTATTCACATGAGCATTCACTGTGATAGCGCAGTCATCAGTTGGCTACACCCCATCTACTTCTATTGCTCAATGATGTATTTTTGCCCACCAGGGGAGTGCAAACAATCTCGTGGTACCAAAAATGTCATTAAGCTTTGGTACTGACCACATGCATAAATCATGCATTTGAATGTTCACTGCAGTGTCTTTAGTGCCTGCTGCAGGAAAAAAAAACACGTGTGCAAGCATGATAGAGCATACTTGTTTTTAGGAAAGTTCTGCATTCCAAACTGGAGGTACTGTCAAGTAAAATGTTGCTGTGATACAAAAGGTGGCATCACTGTGAGTGTTATGGAGGCCACTTATTTTTTGTTCTGCCATTTCTTGCTTAATGAGCAAGCATGCCAGACCTGTTTGCCATTTTTGGAAGCAAAAGTACAGTTTTCAGTGAAGAGGTAACTGAAATGTTTGCTTAAGGTCCATGGTATCAGCTACTAGGTAGGCAAAGGTGCTCTCAAATCCCTCTCCTGAATTGCATATCTTCGCAGATCACAGCAATGCAAGATTTATTTTGTGTGCCTCACTCAGTGCATAGTTCATACGGCTTGACACAAACTTCCCACACCTCTTAAAGCAAAATGGAATCCTACGCCTCCTTTTAAAGTAAAGATACCACCAATAAATATATATCTTTACCTTAGGTAAGAACACGCCTTTACCTGTTAAGGGAACTAAATAAGGCCACATTAAAGGGACACTAAAGGCAAATATTAAGTCGACGTTGATTGCTGAAATAGCGGTCCAGAAACATTGTAGTGCTAGTTTTCGTGCTAAGGAAATGCTTATTTTGAAATAAAATCTCGTTTTAGTGGTCCGCATGGCGTTAGCGCACTTCAAATCACCCGCCTGAAAGCGGTCCTTTAGACGTCACAATTTCCATGCCCAACGTTGCCCGCCTTTACTGCGCGGCCGCCGACACACTATAGTAGCAGCAGAGCGAAAGTAGCGGGAGCCACAGCAGCAACAACGGCCATTGAAGCTTGCCAGTGGATGTTTGTGTTGGCCGGGTTCAACTGGGCCCCGCTAGATGGCACCACCTATCCAGCCTAACCAGGCAAAAACGCAACTTTTGAACCACTCACGCCATTCCCCATAGTAACGCCAGGCGGTTCTTTTTTCTATGAATCAAACAGAAACGGACAAGCAGCATTTTATTACGTGTTGTAATGCACGGAAGGTTCTTTTTTTACTGCAGCTGGTTTGATTACCAGTGATTAATTGTAGGCGGACGCTGTGACGTCATTGGGATCATTTCCTAGATGTCCCACTCATAGCGCATGTGGTGTCGTACATTTACTTTAATTTCTCGATTAGTAGAGCACTACTGTTGATAATATTGCCGTTTTAGACATTCCCAAACGTTGATCTTTCACTCTGACGAAAATTGTTATTTGCCTTTAGTGTCCCTTTAAAACCACCATTCTTTGTCACATTGGCAAAGTGGAGCAGAATCATACTTCCGCTTAAAGATTTTTAAAGTGTTTAATTCAGAAGGTTGCCCTTATACATAACAATCAACTGGAATCATCTCATTGGTTTGAAAACCCACAGAAATAAATACTAAGTTGATGCCATTCTGGTTCACTGCACACAATGGCAGCCAAAGCAAAGTAACCTCTTGTAATTGCATGACTTTTTCGTTGCTACGAGGACGTAGTTCCAGTCACATTTTGTCTATCAGCACGATCGTCTTTACAACACTGCAAATAATACTCAACTAATTAGCCTATAATGTCTTTAAAGACACCTTACAACACTTTTTAAGGATGTAGAATGCATCAGACATTTGCAAATATTAAACAAAAAGTTTTTAATGCAGCTGTTGGCCTCTGTAAATCATACTACACTTGAAGCTGTGCCAAAGTGCATTGATTCAATGTTGCTCAAACCATCATTGCACTGAACTTTGGTATCGGCATAACTACAAAGACTAGCTCATTACATTACTCAATAATGAAGGCTGTAGCATTGGTACAGTGTTATTTTTTTCAATCTGTCATGAGCCTTCTCAATTATATATTCTGCAGGACCTGCAATTAAATTTGGATAATAGCAAACATGTTTGCACAATGATAGGTACATGACAGTGACAAATTCCCTGGCACATGCAAAGGAATAATATTTGGCCTGAGGTGTTCATGATAACCTGACCTTGACACTGGATAGATTTGCCATACTCTAAATGTGTTGCAGGTACTCCCTTCCTCACCTTTCCCCCCTTCTTTTTTGTGTATGTACGTGTGCGTGTGGGTGTGTGTGAGAAGGTAGACTGACAGTGCAGCAGACAATGCACCTGATATTTGGTGTCACAGGTACTAGTGATCATAGTTTCATTCCTGGGTATCACATAGGCAGCACAAGGAATGGGGATCACCTTTTGTAACTCTACATCAAAATGTGTTTGTACATTTCTAATAGTTTATTTTTATTGAATTATGAACTAGATAACGCCTGAGGCGTTATCTAGTAAACTTTAATGTCTTGAGCTACCTGCGAAGCTCACCCTGCTCAATGTTCACTTGAAGTGTTCCTATTTTGTCCTTTTGTGGCTGAATAAATATACAGACGAATTTTGTTTTCCTGCAATGATCATTTTTGACCCTGGGAAGGCCTGGGCTTAACGGAGGTAATCTGGTGCACAGCATATCTATTAATTAAAAAGGAACAATGTTGTTTAGCATCCCGAAACTGCACAGACGGTTGTGCAATTTAAGCCTGAGGCTCTTAATCGTGCACCTAAGTAGTGTTTTTCCATTTCACTTCCATTGGAGTGCAGCTAACCTGTGACATGCTCAGCAGCTGAATGATATAACCACTAAGCCAATACTGTGGATATTGTGTATGTATTATGTATACATGCTTCATTTATATGTTATAGTATTATAAAAAACAGTTTGAGCAACATTTGCATGAGGCTGCATATATTCTGAGAATATTGTTTAATCCCTTCAAAGGATTCAAAGGAGACAAGCAGTGTGAAACACACATGTACCACAAGCTCTTTTTGGAAGAACGTAATGCTTACATGTTCTAGAAAGTTATATTAAAAAGCTTTAGCTATTTCAAGCTTGCACTGATGTGCATGCTTATATGGAGCCGTGGCTTCGTTGCTGTGTCCACCCTGGCTCTAGGAGGACACTAGTTTTAAAACCTAGCCGAAACTCCTTTAACAAGTTATTGAGGAGTGAAGAATTCGAAGTAAGCAGACTGAAGGAGCAAATAGCCAAGTGCGCGCATTCTCATATTGTTAATTTTTGCATCCTTGACGTGTTAAAGTTATAGGAAGCTTACTAAGAAACATTTAACTTTACAAAAGGCTTAAAGGATCATTAGACATTGTACTAAATGAATGTAGATATAAACCCAAACTTTGATATGCAAGCCATACTTCCCAAAACTCATGAAAAGACTAATTAACTTTTAATTAATAATCAATAAACAGATATTATATCGACTTTATTTTTTGTTTTATTAACACAATTTTATATTGTTTTTTAAATTCTGAAGTAATTTTTTGGTAAATTTTCAACTGAAGTAATAGCTATGCAGCAAGCTAAAAATGACTAAATGACGTTGAAAAAAACCCTGTGTGAGTAGCGATTGAATGCTTTTATTTATTTATTTATTTATTTATTTATTTATTTATTTATTTATAGATACTGTGATCTTATACCAAGATCTTGGTAGTATGGTACATATGTAGGTGCATAAAACAAAAAATAACAAGGGGTAAAATTGTCAATGAGTTTCTTCACACATGCACTTTTAACAAAACAAAAAGGCAAGCATTACTCCAACAATATTCTAATTAAACAGACAATCAGTTAGGATGAAGGAAAAAAAGAAAAACACACAAACGGTCTCAGCTAGAACCAAAAAATCCTTCTTACTGAAGGTGTGATTCAAAATGTGATGGTGAATCCTGTATCACAGTTTTATAGGGCAGTTGGTTCCAATCCACTATCGTTCTCGGAAGGAAAGAATACAGTCGAACCCCTTTATAAGACACACTGATGTAACAGACAAATGGGTGTAAGGGACACCAGTGTGCCTACATTAAAACCCAGCTTATAAGAGACACCTCATATAAAAGACAAGAATTGCTCCTTGGTGCATGTCTCTTATAAAGGGGTTCAACTCTACTTGAAATGGTTGTCACATGTAGTGAATGGGGTTACAGCTAGTGAGTGCCTGTGCCTGGTAGTGTAACCTGCTCCACAAGTGAGAAGGTGAGACGTGTCGATGTTGTAGTGACCTTTTATTCATTGAAAAAATAATTTTAGAGGACATACATGATTTCGATCAGTTATAGCAGGTAGGCCACTTTGAGATATGAGGTCAATGATTGAAGTGTAGCCATACATAGTGTAGACAAATCTAACAGACTTTTTCTGTAAGCTTCCCAGTTATTCAATATTGGTTTCAGTGAACGGATCCCGTATAATTACGCATATTCTAAAACGGGGCAGACGAGTGTTTTATATGCCAACCGACGTATCATTGGCGTGAATGATTTTAATACAAGTCTTAGAAAGAACTTATGGCGCTGGTTTGCTAGCAATGTGCCGAGGTGTTTTGACCACAAAACATTGCTCATTATAAAAAATCCTAATTATTTAAAATTCATAAGCTCTGATAAAAGAACATCTGTGCCATAGAAATATATTTATGGCTTCTTTTTTAATGTTATCTGCATATATACAGTAAAAGCTAGTTCATTTGACCCCCCATTAATTCGGAAAAATCGGATAATTAGGACGTGTTCTGTGGTATCAGCAAGCATATGTATTGTTTAATGGCATCAAACTCTGGTTAATTCAGTCATATTTTGCCGCAACTTGGTTAAATTGGACAATCCTCGGAGCCCACGAAGCACGAAGTGCCGCAGATACGTGCGACGCAATGGAGTGAAATTGGCATTCGCAAACAACTGAAATGGCCGTGGGCCTTCAGAAGGTGTGGTCACCATACACGATTGTGCATTAGCAAGCCAGGTTTATTCAGCAGCAGATGCGGTGCTCAGTAGTCTCGTTTCAACTCTGGAGCAGGATGCCATTAGCAACCACGGTTTCAGCCACAGCAGATGCAACACTCTGTAGCTTTGCTTTGACATCAGGCAATGCGTACGTAATGTCACAAAACTCAAACATGGTGGAAGCTGTTGAAGATGAAGAGCTTGAGCCACAGTCCGCAAGCTTGCATAAAGCAGGCTTGCTACATAGTGAGGGACGAACGATTCGCTAGCCATTTTTCCGCCGAAAACATTTTCATCATGAGCACAGTGGTATTGATAGTTTCAGTATGTGATAAGGGAGGGGTGCAGAGAAGGATGAATTAAGACACACGGGTCTGTGAACGAAGTCATGAATGACAAAAATTGCGGCTTTTACACTGCTCTTATGCAAATTATGTGCTATACCGTATTTACTCGCATAATAGGCGCACTCGCATAATAGGCGCACCCCCAGTTTGGTCGCGAGAAATCAGTTTTTTTTTATTTCCGCGCATAATAGGCGCACCCCGAACTTGGCCGTGATCAGTAGTTCTGTACCGTATTTGCACGGTTGCAATTCGACGCCCTCTTATGTTAACTGGAGCGAGGAAAAAGAAAATAAGAAAGACCGCGGCAGCGCTGCGCCAGCTGCGCGGGCCCGCCGAGTGAGGAAGAAGGGCGGTTGCCTGGGCCGCCTGGCATGGTCGTCGCCAGGATTTTCTCTTCGGGGGGTGCAAACGAGCGTTGCATCGCGGCTGGAGGAGGGGGAGGGCACTGGACTAGCTTGGGTGAGGGCAACTGCTGATGAGACTTGAGGGGGGGCAAGTGCCCCTTTTGCACCCCCCCTGCCGACGCCCATGCCGCCTGGGCGTCACCTTTGCACCGGCGTATCGCCGGCCGCTCGCCGGCCGAGCGCGCTCCGCTGGCTCCGCGTGGAACGTGCGATCGCGTCCTTATCAAGTGCGCTTCGAGTTTCCTGTTGGGAAAAGCGTCGTCGCGCATTTGCTACCTCGTCCGCAAATTTAAAAGCTTTTCGGCTTTCCGACGCGAGCTTTCGCCTTTGCTGCCAATACGCGGACTTGCACAAGCTCGGCGGACTTTTGTCGCCGCTGATTTCCCGGCCGTGAACCTTTACATCGTATCACGCGCGCTGCTCCTTGAATCAGTGCTTGAGTGCGATCTTTTCTACGCCCAATCTTCACGTTGTCTTGTACGAACTTCCCGCGACAACATGCCGAACCGTACGCTAGGCCTAATCAGCGTTGGTTGCTTTTCGGTGGCGGTCGCGGGCGATCAAAGTTGCGGTTTTGTACGGAATAAACGTAACTCTTTGCGGTGGCTCTACTTGAAGGAAAGGGGGGCATGGGTGACGACTGTAACACTCGAATGGTGGTTCGCGATTCGATGTCTTCGACATGGGGTGCGAGCCCGTGAAATCGAACGATCGGTACCGTTCAGAGCAAAAAATTTCGGTCGTGATGAAACGTAATCGGTGAATTTCCGCGATGGCGCTTTTTTTCGTACGTTTTTTTTTTCCCCGCATTCATTTTGTAGGCAACGCGGGTCTTTCGATGTTAATTTTTGGAAATTTGAATGCTTGTAAGCACACCGCATCGCATGCCTCGATTCTCGGACACGACTGCATGCTCAACGCTCAACACGTTTTGCGCTAGTGTAGCCTATGAAGAAGGTTGTTTCAGCTGTAGTCTTAGGAAATCAAAATTTTTCGGTCCTAGGAAATCCAAATTAACGAGCTCTTACTGCACTGTCTTTTAATATTAATGCACATTTCCCATTGCCTGCACTAATCAACTACTTTATTAAAATCCTAAGTTTAACCTAAGTTGGTCTTCTTTCGTTGTCATTTCATCATACTGCATGCAATCATCCGCGTAATGCGCGACTTTTATCGATAGGTTAGCGAAGATATCATTATTATATAACCAAAAAAAAATTAAGGCAGCTTCGCACTAGTGATGCCAAGCATGAAGGAAGTGCGGAGCTGGGCAGCCTTCCTTGTTCCTCTTTATTTCTTCTCTTTCTCTCAGTTTTTTGTATCTCTCGTTTTTTTTGTCTCAGTTTATATTTCTTTCTCACTCTTATCTTTGCTTCCTCTTTCTTTCTATCTTGCTCCCTCTCTGTACTTGTTCTCTCGATCATCAGAGTTATTGCATCCCACACCGGACAAATTGGTGCATGTGTTCCGGGAGCGAAGCAGAAGATGAAGAAGAGGATGAATAGAGCATGTGCCGGTTCATGATGACGATAATTTTTGTTTGCAGAGCATAAACAGCTCCGCTGTTAAAAAAAAAAGGGGGGCTCTAGAACGGATCCTTGTGGGACACCGGACTTAACAGGAGCTATATCTGAAGCTGTTTTATTTACATCAAGCAGACGGTGGTCAGTAGGGTAGGCTTTAATCCATGCTATCATTTCATTTTTTTTACCACAGGCACCTAGCTTATGAAGCAGTCTTACGTGAAAGACTTGTATGCTTTGCTGAAATCCATAAATAAGGCGTCTGTTTGTTTCCCTTTGTTTATAGCGCTAGCGAAGTCATGTACAATTTCAACAAGCTGAGTGGTTGTCAATTCTAAAACCATGCTGCATCTCTCTTAAAACCTTAGGCTCGTCAAGAAAATTAGTTATATGCTTGTGAATTATGAATTATATGTTCTAAGAGCTTGCAAGATGTTGATGTTAATGAAATTGGCTTATAATTTTTTATGCAAGCTTGATCTCCTAAGTAATGTAAAGGTTTTACCTTAGCAATTTTACAATCTTCCAGTAATGCTCCTTTGTTGTCAGACCTCATGAATAGAATATGCAAGTATTTAGCGCACCATTCTGCACAACGCTTTTAAAAAAACTGTTTAAGATACCATCAGGTCCTGAAGATTTTTTTAATATAAAGCTTTAATGGTAAATTTAGAATGCCTTGTTTCGAAATAACAAGGTCAGGAAGGAAAGGCAGTTTTGTAGAAAAGCGTGGTAGACAACTCTAAATCCGCTCTTAAAAGCAGCACATGCTATCTTCTCAACCAGTACGTTTTCACCATTTACGAAAAGGTGTCAGAAGACTAAGACGCCAGCGTCACAACCCTCCAGGAATTTCTCGGGAGATGATCTGATAAAGTCTGGCAGTAATGTACGGTAATAGTAGTCTTTATCTTTGGCAATTATTTCTTTAACTGTTGCAGATGGCTAGTTAATAGCTTCTTCCAGTTCATGATTGTTCATTTTTTCGTGTTTCAATTTAACCGCCGAGGTTTCAGTGTCATTTGTAATGTCTCTTGTGTAATCCATTGATTACGGTGCTCTGACTTCCTCACTATTTTAGGAACAAAACGTTACACACAATCAAAACGAGGCCTTTGAAAAAATGCCAGAGGTCATCTACACCACAAGCAAGGCCTGCAAAGTGATTGTAATTGAAAGCCAGCAAATCTACTATACACTCATCCTGAGCCCGTGAAAAATTGGGAAAAGATGAAGCCCTAGTACTCAGATTGCTTAAATGGACCCTGAAACAGTTATTTGATACTTTGTCAGCGTTTAGGCTAGAGCATCATCGAACCATTGGCACCACACATTTAGTGGTACGCCGTGTACCAAGGCGGCTACGGACAATTATATCATACCCTCCTTCTCACCCCTGCCTTGCCTCCTCAACTCATGAGACACGCTGGCATCGCTGGCGATCGCAGAGCTCACGTGAGCACACTCGACGATTTGAGCTTCGCCCACTGATGACCTCCGAGATTGCACGCCGACAGGTTGCGTGCAATCTCGGAGACCACAGTCCAGTGCACCCGGCAGCACGCACGCCGTCTGGCAACAGAGACATCGCGGAGTGGCTGATATCTGCTCTGACAGGTGCCGCCACCCTACCAGCCAATTTCTCGTGCGCGCACACCGCAGCCAATCAGATCCAGCAGCCCCAGTGATGTCGTGCGCACACTGCATGTCGTACTCCGAAGGGGCGGTTGAAAACGCGTTGGGCTGAGCCGCAGTGACCTGCAGCGATTCGCAGCTTTATAGCGTTGTAATAAATTACACAGTGTACGCAGAGAGCTTAAATTAGTCTGTAAATGAGCCTTAGGACTTGGTCTACTGGCCCAATGTGTTTGTACAATATAGTCAAAACCGTTTCAGGGTCCCTTTAAAACATTGTTCAGCATAATGACAACTGTTTTATGATCAGAAATACCTGCTGTTACTGTTTATGAAATGCAGTTTTTAATGCTACCACTTACCAAAAACAGATCAGAAATGGACCTTAAATCATTTCGAATTCTTGTCATTAAATTAAATCATTTCGAACAACTTGTCGGAGATGGAAGTTAAAAGCTAGTTGAGCCGCGACATTTTCAGCACTCTGAACAGAGTACGAGGAAAAAGTGCCCCGGTTGATATTTGGCTTGTTGAAATCTCCAGTTAGAAGCCATTTTTCATCTTGTCTTACATTAGAACTTGCTCAGAATCCCCCCTTCTGACCTGCCACTTGGCTTTTTTCATGGGTGTACATTGCTGTAAAAGCCAGCACTATGCATATTGCATCAAAGCCTTGTGAGCGCTCGGGCTGCTTTTGAACTTGGAAGCGCGCGCACTGCAGTAGAAGAATACCTCGTTTTTCAGTGGGAGCCTTGCTTGCAGCATTTCTTGTGCAATGCACTCTCTCCAAGTGGCTCAGAATTGTGCAAGTCATTATGTATGAGATTCAGTGAAAAAGGTGAGTGAGCAAGGTACTCTAACAGCTGAAAACCTGGAACAAGCAATATGTATAGGGTTTAGCGTTATGTCGCTACAGAGCGTTTGTTTTTGGGCAGGCAATGGCATTATGGGGAGGGGGTGGGTCATGAGGGTAAAAGTTTATTAGGTACTGCTGTCTGTGCTGTACTTTGGCATAATGATCCAGTTTTGCTTGTTTCATTCACTGCTACCCACTGCAGGGATTGATGTGCTTTTTCACATCTCCTCTTTATCTCGTTTATAATAATGACAGCTGTTTGCCAAGCTTTATCTTGGAGAACTGCTCTCTTAGCAAAAACATGGTGGAACACGGTGCCCTAGAGCTACTCTCCTGTGTAAACTGCACTTCTCCCTCCTGGGCTTGACAAATGTTACGAGCATACGTAAATGGAGTATGCCCTCACTGGCCATTCCTTTTGGCTGCTGCCCCTCACCCCCAAGCTTAGAACTGCTGAGCACCTTGTCACGACATACACTCCACAAGCCTGCAACAACATGAATATAAAACCTTTGCACATATGACATCCTCAGTTTGATGGACTCAGTAATATGGATGCAGTCAGTGGTAGGAGACCAGACAGATAAGCTGCAATAGCTGCATATAAAGGTCCAATTCAGCTTTCCTACACCATGGCAGGAAGTTGACAAATCCTCCTGCTGCATCTTGTTTACAGCAGATTCTAATAACGAATAAGTGCATCATCACCTCCCTGGTGCAGCCTCCTTATGGCTATCTTATGTAACCGACCAGAGGTTGCCAGGCAGCACCAGCAAGAATCAGCACCATGGCACTGACAATAGTAAAACATGAAACTCGTAATACAAAAATATCAATGATGTTTACTACCTAAAACACCACAGTACAGTCAACTTCCACATAGAACTTCAGATAATCTGAATCAATTACATATGCTTCACCAGGGCCAAAATAATGGAAGTTGCTTGAATATGGTGAATGACAGGAACGAAATCCATCCAAATGCTATGCTACTAGTCATGGCGTACTCTTCAAATGACTCACTACTCAGGACATTGCTTATAACGCTGACAATATGTTTGCAGCCTTCTGAAGAGTCGAATCATCCTAGAAAAGAAAAAAAAAATGTTGCCATGTGTCAAGTGAAGATAGAAATCTGTATCATTGTCTTCACAGTGGAAGAGGACTTGCAATAATAATTACAGCTTTAGGCATGCCAGCAGAGCATAACATAAATAATTTAATTTACATTCTTAGATGATCACTATGTCACAAGCAATACACAGGCAAAACTGGATGACCAATGAGTGTCGCGTGAATACTGCAAAGAAATTACTGAAAGCAGTGGCACAGCATTAACTCAAGTTTTATATACGTCAGTCAAGCTTCTGCTCCCCCAGAAACAGAAAATATTATGAGGAACCGCTTTATTCAGCCGGGCTCGAGCTAGATCACACTGATGATGATATGTACAGATGACGAAGATGTACAAATGATGATGATATGTAAAGAGAATGACGAGCCATTCACTTGTCGCGCTCACAATATACGAATCGTATCTCATTCACAAGTTGAATACACTCCAGCCAATAAGAACAGCATTTCAAAAAGACTTCTTGAATCTATCTGATATAGTAGACACGACGACGACCACTCAGACTTGAGCCTTTTCTGCAAAAACTGTGTTTACCACGGAATTGTCATTTTCAATTGTTGCCTATTCTGTGAGGCGGTTTTTGGGAAGAGAACAAATGACACTATTTTCTGCAAGCTTAGTGAAGGTATGGCTCAGCAACAAGCCTACCCTTGAAAGCGACCATAACCAGTATTCAACCTTTGCACCCTTCTTCACCCTTTTATTCCACCCTTACTGTATAACGCCAATCATCCCTTTGTCACGCCAGCCTTTCCTATTGCCAATAGACCTCTCATCTCCTTCTTTGCATGTGAGCTTACTCATCTCCACCTTTGCAGTTGGAGGAGACAGAGCAAGCACACATAAAGATGCTGCTAAGAAAGGCAGTTGCTGCCCTGACAAAGACAAGTCCTCTCGCTGAAACATTAGCTCCAGTAACATTCCCTATTCAGTGATGCCTCATCAGTACTTACTTGCACTCAAGAGAAAATGCATGCATGTACTATTCATTCCTTTGGCACATACCTTGATAAAACAAAACCGTATCAAGTTTTGGGCAAGGTGCTTGTTATTCGCACCATAGAAGGCACTAGGAGGAATCCCCTGCAGCTTCTAGAAAAGAAATCATTTTTACTATGCAGCACATGACTGGGTTTCATAATGCACATAGTGACGATTTCATGTAGTTAATATACATTGTGTGGAATAACTGAACATCTGAATGCATAACTGAGCCTAAGTCACAGAAGTATGCTATTTCATGTCATACAAGGCGCTGTGATTATGTAAGGCTGGATTTACTAAAGACGCCTCAAGTACACAGTAAGACTTGTTGCTGGGCTAATTGGTTTATAATGATGAAGGAATGATGTGGCACAGGATAGGCAAGAGAAAAAAAAAGGGGCATAGACAGAGACTGGCACTAGTTAATGTCTGTCCATTCGTTAATTTTACAATTCCTGCCACACACCAACTTTGATGCAACTCGGAAAGTTCAGACCAAAAATTTTTTTTCCTAAATTTGCCAATAGGAAATTAATCTATGAGAATATACTATGAGCACCAGTGGCACAACCCATAAGCATTAAAGGAGACACTTTTTTTCTTTCTTGCTTTGTTAGTTACTGTTTCTGTAGTGGAGGTATGAGGCATCGATTCCTTAATGCACAACACTGTGGTTCAGCATCTTTAATGCAAAAATATCTAAATATGTGCCAAATGCAGCAAAGTTGCAGGCTACCGACCGGAGGTTCTTACACATCGTGAAAATTGGGGGGATGTGGTGACGCGATACCACGGATGGTGTGCCCGGACAGTGGTCAAAGCCACACTGTGATCACCATACCAAAAGCTTTAGGCAGAATAACCGGCAACAGAAGGTGAGAAGAATGCTGTACATTGTGGGAGAAGTAACAGCAAAGTACCAAGCTGATCTTGTATCAGATGTAAAGAAAATAAAAGTGAGAGTGGCTTGTAACCACAGCACCATGTTGACTAATGTGTCTGTGACACCACATTGTGACCACTACCTCTCATTTTCACTTGATATAGAGAGGTTCTTATCAAAAGCAATATGCCACAAAGATGCACTGATTTTTGCACTTCTGCACGGAGTGCGTGTGAACGTGACTGCTTTAAAAGAGATATAACTATTTGTTGCGCATTAGAGTAATCTTTATATGATTGTTGAAGGAGTACTGACACAAAAATTGTGTGTCCCACTTTCATGCATTTTCATTATTTGTCTGCCATAATTGCAGCATGAAGCCTCTATTTCTTAAGAGCACCACAAATAATTCATTAGAGCGCCTTTTACACAACCTGTTCAAAGTGCACATAATGTGCAATACGACTCCAGGCATAAAAAAGGAAACTCGTGAAGTCACTAAAAGTAGGAGTGGCCATCACATGGCAACGCATTTTGAGCCCCCCCTAATCAGTCTGGTGTGTGAGCTTGGGGGGCCATATAATGACAGCCTGAAAGAATACTGACTTGAATTTTCAAAGGAGAGTTTAGTTTGCCATACAAATCTCCTGCACACAGAGAGCCTGCTTAGTAAATGATATTTTATTTTGACATTAAAGTCAATTTTGGCATAGCGCACCTACTGACATTAATACTCGCATGACGTCAGGCTACAGTGTCAATTCTGGTGACTTGAAGCACCAGTATGGCTAGTTTTGATGACGTAATGCACCAAAACATTCAAAACGGCCACTTGTGCGTCACAAACGGAGCCAGGAATGGAGCGGCTGTGCAAACGTCACAATATCTTGGGCGAGCACGTAACGAGAATCTCACACTGTGTTGTGACATCAGGGTACAGTAGGAACCGAAACTAGCTTTTACAAACATACTATAATTAAGTAAAGCACCGAGTCGGGCTAGTTGGTTTAAATTCATAATGAGGACTAAAACTGCGCTAAAAACACAAAGACAAAGACGAGGAAAACGCGAGTCCTGTGTTCCGCGTCTTTGTCTTTGTGTTTTCAGCGCAGTTTTAGTCCTCATTATGAATATACTATAATTACTTTTTCAGGGTGCACTGATGCTTAGCATTAGATTTTCTGAGCTCTTGGTGGCTTGGCTTTTCATTTGATGCAAAAAAATGACAAGTAAAAATTTTCGTATGAATACCCTTTTGAAGCTGTGAAACTGTCCATCCCGGTTCTGTGTTTCCACATAAACATAGAACGGACATGCTCTTCCCACTTGTCCAATAAAGTGCTCAAATGGGACTCTGGTTTTGCAGAACATCCACAATGTGTATTTACAATTACATGTCGGTGGTTTCTGCTACTACCACAAGATCCTCACAAGTTTCTATAATGTCACAAGTCTACTTTCTCACATCTCAAGCAGCACTACTCACTCTAAGCACATTTTGAAATACACTGAATTAAAAGGTAATATTTATTTGCTGTGCTCACAGAGAATTGAGGCAAACAACAAAACTACAAGGTTGACAATTATACAATAAAAAAAATATAAATTCAGCAATATTATGTGTCAGATATGACAATTTTTATACCAGCGCACCTTTAGGGTAAGAGAATTGAAGCTTTTTTACACTGAAAATGTGAAAAATACTAAACTACACCAATCACACCAATTAAAATTCCTTATAATTTTCAGGATTGTGCCTCAAGGTTTAATGCCATTAGTGCGGCGCCACATTGGAAATCAAATGGCACTCGCCTTAATGCCATATGTCACCTAATGCCTTCGCTAGAACCCATTTGACTGAGAAATGCGTACTCTCAACACCAAAGCCTGCTCACTGCAGTGCACGTAAAACATTTAAAATGGCATCTACCCTATCAAAAAATATTTTACACGTGACTTTTAACAAATCACATGTAATTCCCCAGTTGCACTATAGCGAAGTTCACTTCAAAATTGCAATGGCTTTGGCATGACAAGCATCGTGAGGGATTTCAGGTATAGGATTCAACTTGCAATGACGGAAGTTTCTGCGACCAGTAGCAATGTTTGTAGAAGACAGGAACAAACTCAAGCTAATGGCACCACAGTATCCTTACTTCTACATTCCACTATCCATGAATGCAGATCAGAGTTTTTAAAACACGTGTTCATATTTTATTACTGCCCTTAAAATTGTTCATTTAAAAAAATCACTGTTATCGACATCATCTTATTAAATGCCATTTAATTTAGACAGCAGCTGTGTTGAAAAAAAAAAAAGTCATTCAGGAACTTAATGCTTTTACTGAATTTCATTTCTTGTGCCCGTGTGGCACGGGTATAACACAAAAAGAAGTGGTTAGAAAGACATAACGATGCAACATACTGACCTTTGTTCGAGACAGCCACTTTGCAAAAAGGTAATCCTTTGGCTCATTGCCTTCCAACTTCAGTGTTGATGCTTGAAGGAGACAAGTGAGTATTACATGCTTGTCTGTGCACAGGGAGTTCAAACTTGAGAAAGTCACCCTTAGGGTAACTTGCTCAACAGGGCACATTTTTCGATTAATTTATGAAGGAGGTAAGAAATAAAAACATTTAACCAAAATCCTCTCAATATGCATGTTGTTTAATATATATAACAGCAAAAAGGACTCAGCGAGCAGCACAGCAATAAATCAGGTGCTTTCATTTTGTATCACCAACATAAGTTACGTCCCTCGCTACAAATACTGCTGCTCAAGTGGTGTACAGAATGCACATCACCGCTCTCACTTGGGTCAAAACAACCAATTCCACATGTCAAAAGTGGACTTTGGCTTTTTGAGTCTGCCAAGTTGCTGGTTGCAATATCTTGGGACTTATTGACAATTGAGGTCTTTATCGCTATTCTCTCTCTCTCACACCCACATGCGCACAAGTGTGTGCACGCACACACATACACACTATATATATATATATATATATATATATATATATATATATATATATATATATATATATATATATATATATATATATATATATATATATTCTGTGCATATACTTGTGTTAATTAACTTCCCTCACAGTTAAATTTTCCGGCAGCCTTCATTGAGATTTGTAGCTTTTTTCGAGAATGAGCTAGGTAGTGTTGTAATCAAAGATTACGATAGGCTTCTGACTTTTCCTCAATTTTTCTCTTTAGAAGTGAGCTACATTAACCAATGCATAAAAACATAACATAATAACTACCAAGGTCTTAGATGCCAAAACCCTATATGATATGATTATGAGGCGTGCCGTAGTGGAGCGCTCTGGAAATTTAAATCACCTGGGGTTTTTTAACATGCACCTAAATCTAAGTCTCTGGCATTTCGCCTCCATCAAAATGTGACCTCCTTAGCTGGGCTCAAACCAGCGACTTTGAGGTCAGCAGCTGAGCACCATAACCACTGTACTACTATGGCGGCCCACGTAAAAGCATATTAAAGACAAGGTATGTATGAACAGAAACCATGCAGGCCATGCAGAGTGTTGCAGTTTGTATCGGTATATAAACACACTTGTCTTTCCACTTGTTTCTGGACTATGCTTGTATAATCAGTGCTCATTATTTGAGCCTGCTTTGTCTGGTCATCTCGCGAGTGCACGTAACTGAACTTCTTAAAATATAAATGCCACACTATCGCGGTAGTCAACAAAGACGAATTATTTAGTGAGGAAAAGGGCAAATAAGAGTAAGAAAAAAAGGTTGTTTTGTCTGCAATCGATAAGGTAACTAAGGAAATATTTAAATTTAGAAATGTGCCAATACCTAAACAAACACTGAATGCAGTCTTTTAATGAATTAGTGCTCAAAAACATATTC
The DNA here is from genome assembly GCA_030522465.1 of Rhipicephalus appendiculatus. Taxonomy (NCBI): domain Eukaryota; kingdom Metazoa; phylum Arthropoda; class Arachnida; order Ixodida; family Ixodidae; genus Rhipicephalus; species Rhipicephalus appendiculatus. The sequence goes on along the minus strand of JALIZH010032928.1, from coordinate 2,168,656 downwards.
ATTTTACAACCCACAGCGCATTAACTAATGGAGGACAAGACAGCAACACTCTGCAAACACAGACTATCAGTGGACTTTATTCAAAGAAAACATGCTTCGCTAGCCTCTTCTCTCATTGTTTTGCACAGTCTAAAAAATAACCATACTTAAGAGGGAAACAACACGCAGATGAAAAAGGAAAGACTAAACAAACTCAATCGTGATGTGAAAACAAGCATCGGTGGGTGCACCACAGTATTATGCTTAAATCTTCAATTCCATAAACCTCAGTTATGTTTGTGGGCTTCTATATACCCCGTAATATACATATATACCCCATAAAGTTGATTGGGGGATGGCCGCCGCGGTAGCTCAGTAGGTAGAGCATCGGATGCGTTATTCGAAGGTCGCAGGTTCGGTACCTACCCACGGCAAGTTATCTTTTTGTCCACTTTTCTTTGTTCACATTTACATTATATTTACTACTAATAACATCCCCTATACTTTCCTTGGCATTATTGTCTGTTAGTTCTCACTGATATTATGTCTAACAAAGAAAAACGAGCCCTTAAAATTTCCACTTCTTTCCTTCATTCATAGCGAGGGTGTCGTTCTGGCAGACTTGATGCTTTCAGGTAGTATGCGAGGGATTATTGGTCAGCTGCCAGCTCGTGATAAGATCACGTGCTACGCGACACCAACAGGCAGAAAAAGTGTTCCACACTCGCCGTCATGGCTACTGGTGGTGTTGACTGATGCTCCCACGTTTAAGTGCACATATACCGGGTGTCCCAGCTATCTTTAGCCAAGGGTTTAAAAAATACAATATTTGAGGCAAGTGAGTGAAATCAGTTGAATACTGCTTACAGCCCTCTTGCGCACTACAGGCTATTTTTTGTTTCGCAATTAACTAATTTGTTAATTAGGATTAATTTACTAACTTGATAAATATTGACTTTACCCAAGAAATGAGATTTGCAAAGTTCGAGAGCGTCTTCAGAAACTCCCATTGCATTGTTTGCGATAAAGAAAGTCTTACGCGTACCATTTTTTCCATGCTGCAAAGAAAGCCCGCGAAATACAAAAAATACCACGTGACTAGCGCATTCGCGCGCCGCGACTGTGCTGCTCTCAGCCGTGGTTTGGGCGAACAAAATCAGCGGCGATCACGACCCGCCGGCTGCGTTGCAGCAGTAGGCCGATAAGTTTACGGTGGTTTCTTCGCCCGCGCTCGCTTCAACTGGCACTGTCACGCGCGCCAACCGGCTGGCAACGGGCCAAGAAACCACTGCCAACTTATCGGTCTACCGCTGCAACGCAGCCGGCGGCTCGTGGTCGCAGCTGATTTTGTTCGCTCAAACCACGGCTGAAAGCAGCACAGTCGCGGCGCGCGAATGCGCTAGTCACGTGGTATTTTTTGTATTTCGCGGGCTTTCTTTGCAGCATGGAAAAAATGGTACACGTAAGACTTTCTTTATCGCAAATGATGCAATGGGGGTTTCCAAAGACGCTCTCGAACTTTGCAAATCTCATTTCTTGCGTAAAGTCAATATTTAGCAATTTAGTAAATTAATCCCAATTAACAAATTAGTTAATTACGAAAGAAAAAATAGCCTGTAGTGCGCAGGATGGCTGTAAGCAATATTCAACTGATTTCACTCGCCTTCCTCAAATACTGTATTTTTTAACCCTTGGCTAAAGATAGCTGGGACGCCCTGTATATTCCATAAAGTGGACGGGGGGGATGGCCGCCACGGTAGCTCAGTTGGTAGAACATCGGATGCGTTATTCGAAGGTCGCAGGTTTGGTCCCTGCCCGCGGCAAGTTATCTTTTCGTCCACTTTTCTTTCTTCACATTAACATTATGTTTACTACTAATAACATCCCCTATACTTTCCTTGGCACTATTGTCTGTTAGTTCTCATTAATATTGTGTCTAACAAAGAAAAACGAGCCCTTAAAATTTCCACTTCTTTCCTTTATAATTTGTGTTAGCAATTTTAGTAAAAAGCCTGAAAGGAATACTACATGAGTTTCCTGTACAAGCCAAGGAAACACATGCATTGTTCAATTTCATAAATTCCACTCCAATTTGTGGGCTTCTACAAGACAGATTTACAGTAATCTGTGCTTCAAGTTATTACTCCAACATTGCTCTGTATTCGCTAGACTCCCACTTAGCTCAGATAGTAAAGTGACTGCCCCGCAAAGGCACTGGTGCAGGGCTTGATTTCCGGACCAGGACGAATTTTTATACAACTGCAAGGCTTCCTTTCTGAGAAACCTGCAGTGGTTTCTTCGTATCTTTGTGCTGCAGTCAGGCGGATAACTTTTCCTTTTGTGAACTTTGCTCCACCTTGTGGGCCTCAAGAAAAAGCTTAATTGCTACCCTCTAGTTACTGCACAGTTGTCTTCTTACTTAAAGGGGCCCTGCAACACTTTTCTGAGTTACTATATAATGGAATAGCCTCACTATTAGCGCATGACACTTCACGATTAACATGCTGCAAAAATTTTTAGAATCCATCAAGTACGAGCAGAGTTACAGGAATTTCTCGCAAGCTTCAAGCGCTTTCTCTCTCCTTCCGTGCCAGCGAGCGCGCTGAAAGCTACGCAGGCAGGGGGGAAGACAAGGGGCCAAGAAGATACGTCCCTTGTCAGTGAGCATCATGACCTTGAGCACTTTCTTTTCTTGTTTTTCATAGAATGCGCGACTCACTTTCAATGTGACCACAAGCGCGTGCGCAGGCACGTGGCCACATCTAGCAGCGGCCATGGTAACTACACAGCATAAGATGCTCAAATCAGCCAACTGCAGTGGACATGGGTATATGGTGCAGAAATTTGGGTATATGGCATCATTTGTAGAGAGAAGAAGGAGTGCTTTCTGGCTCACATTGAGAATTAATTGTAAAGTCTAGGCCGCGTGCCACACTATAATGTTTGGCTTGAGTGTTCTCAGGAGCCTCGACTACCAATTGGCAGCGTTTTCTGACCATGCTCAAAAAGTGTTGCAGGAACCCTTTAAAGGGACCCTGAAACGGATTTGACGATTTTGTACAAACACATTGAGCCGGTAGACCAAGTCCTAAGGGTCATTTACAGACTGATTTAAGCTCTCTGCGTAAATTGTGTAATTTATTACAACACTTTAAAGCTGCGAATCGCTGCAGATCACTGCAGCTCAGCCAAACGGGTTTTCAACCGCCCATTCACAGTATGACATCCACTGGAAGCGCGATGTCACCCAGGCTGCTGATCTGATTGGGTGTGGAATGCGCGTAAGTAAGATCAGCTGGCAGGGTGGCGGCACCTGTCGGAGCAGATATCAACCACTCCGTGATCTTCGTCTCTGTTGCCAGATGGCATGCATGCTGCCGGGCGCACTGGGCTATGGTCTCCGAGATTGCATGCAACCTGTCAGCGTGCAATCTCGGAGGTCATGACTGGGCAAAGCTCAAATCGTCAAGTGCGCTCATGAGAGCTCTGCGATCGCCAGCGATGTCAGCGTGTCTCATGAGTTGAGGAGGCAAGGCAGGGGTGAGAAGGAGGGTATGATATAATTGTCCGTAGCGGCCTTAGTACATGGCGTGTTGCTAAATTTGTGGTGTGAATGGTTTGATGATGCTCTAGCCTAAACGCTGACAAAACGTCGAAAAACCGTTTCAGGGTCCCTTTAACTCACTACACTACATGCTACCAAACTGTGAGTATTTCTACACTCCAGTAGAGAGTTATGACTATTGACAAAACAGGCATTCTTATGCCATATATCATCAATAAAATGAGTTTTCAGCTTTTCACTGCTCAGCACATCTTAAATTTTGCAGTTACTCGTGGCATGAAATAATAATCTTAGTAGGCATTAAATAATAATCTTAAGATTAAAAGATTTTAAAAATATTTTTCTGAGAGATGGTAAAGCTTCTAGGTGCACTTGTAAGTTGTTACCGTGTCACATTAATGTTTACTTTGCTTCTAACAATTCTCACTAGTACTTTTTCATACCAAGCATTCAGATGAATATTTTAAAATTATATTACATCTTGTTCTTCCAGTTTTAGGCTTAAGCTTTTGTATTTTTTGCCCTCTTTGCATAAACACAACTTACTGTGTAAGCCTATAAATTAAGTTATCACCCAATCATCATATAGCTCTGTGAGGTATGAAAACAATGTATGGAAAACAAATATGACAATCCCTTCTTAATGTCCCCAAACAGTCATATATTCAGGGGATATAAGCAAGAGAGCAGAGCCTACCCCCTAAAACAGTCGGTGACATTCAACGGTTCAGAGCATTTAATGAATGCATTAATCTTACCCAGCTTAGAGAAGTCGCAGACCAAAAAATAGCCTCCCTCAGGCACAGTGGGTGTCATGCCAACAGAGTTAAGAAAGCTGCAGATGAAGTCCCGTTTCTTTTGCAGGGAGCTTGAGAGACTGTTCCAGTATCCCTCAGGGTTGTCTATTTGTTCCATTTCCTTTTCTAAGCCCACTGCTATCGCTTCCTGAAAAGTGCGCATAGCCAGCCACAAGAAAAAGAACACTAAATTGAATGCTCTCCTACTGATTCTTGGTCTTTTTGATAAGCTCCCCAAAGAAACCTAAATCCAAGTAAACCGCACACAGCCATGAGCATTCACACATGCAGCAAACATTCTCAATGTGGAAATGCTGGACGCAGTTTCTTCTAGGGTCAAGGTCTGTGCAGCTATTCTTACATCGGGAAACAAAATACGTTTCCAATAATGTGGTAATGCTTAATTAACTCTTTTTTGTTAAATCACTTTCGGCAATTCGACACATGCTTTTAGGCTGAGTTTAGTATTATCAGGCAAACCTAGGCTAGACCATACAATATGGTTAGGCTGAACAGGTGAAATAACATCAAATATGCTAGACAAACACACAGCTATTAAGTGCACTTTAGGGGCCCGGGCTGTCGTATGCTGTCCTCGTATGCTGTCATAGCTTGGCGTAACGCTGGCAAAACCACGAATAGCATAGCCATCTGTAGCATATTGAGTGCACACTCGTGCCAAGGAGAAGTCTTCTTCCTCTTGTTCTTCGAGCGCCTAGATGATAAGTGCGGAGCACTTAAGGGGCCCGGGCTGTCTTATGCTGTCGTCACTTGGCGTAACGCAGGCAAAACCGTGTATAAAAATAGAAAATAAGAGGAAGCAAGCGAGAAATAGAGAGAGAAAGAAAGGGAAAAATAGTAGGCTTGTGCGAATAGTGAATTTTAGGTTCGAAGCGAATAGTGATTTTGGTCGAATAATTTCGAATCGAATTCGAATAGCATATATCACATATGATAAATAAAAATGGGCCTATTTGTAATGACCCAACTAACCTGCACAGTATTTTTTTTTTTTAATTGAAACAAGGCCTTGCAAATGCCATTCTTTTTGGTTCAAAGGAAGTGGAAACAACTTTGAATAGTAGCAGGATTTGACTTTCGGAAGAATGCAAGTGTTAACCTGTAAAATATGTTACATTTTAAAATTTACTATACTTAGAGCATATAAGATGGTACAACAAGCTTTTAAACTTAAAAAATGATGAATCGATGTGAGGGCAATATGTTCATTTAACCTTGAAGTGGGGCTTTGCGGCAGTGCGAATTTCCCCTGGGTAGGTGTTTTCATGGCTTAGCACCCGTCGCTGCAGTGAAACCACCTTTACAGTGGGTTACATGCGGTCTAATATACACCTGGATAGGTGCTTTCACGGCTTAGCACCCCTCCAATGCGGTGAAACCACCTTTACAATATTCGAGGCATTCGAATATTCGCACAAGCCTAAAAAATAGAAAGAAAAATAGAAAGAGCAAGAAAGAGAAAGAAATATATGATGTGGGAATCGAGCGCGCCCTCCCCTTTGGCGCCTCGTTCCCCTCAGCTAGCGCGAGTGCTGGCCCCGTGCTCTCTAGCGCCGGGAACATGGCCACCGTGGTTTCGCCGCCAGGCCTTTTTGTCTGGAGCAAGCCACGCGTCGGTCTTCCCTGCACGGAGACACGTTGTCCGAACTTGCCCGGACATTGCCTTCCCCTCGCACCACGCTAGCGCACGTGACGGTGCTTCGCCGCCAGGCCTTTTTGTCTGGAGCAAGCCACGCGTCGGTCTTCCCTGCACGGAGACACGTTGTCCGAACTTGCCCGGACATTGCCTTCCCCCTCGCACCACGCTAGCGCACGTGACGGTGCTTCGCCGATCTTCATTGGCCGCCCGTGAAAGCCCCCCTTCCCCGGAGCTTGCTTACGCCCGGCGCTCGCGCGCTGCAGTAGATGCTCGCACGCCTGCAACAATGAAGTCAAGCTCTGCCTCTGCGGGCGACTTCTCGTTCGCGCGCTTCGGTGGTTGCCCCTTTGTGTGGTAGCCGTGGCGCCGCAGGCTGGTGTACTCGATCGGTGCTGCGGAGTTACCCTAACGGCCCGCAATCCCGTGTTTGTTGACGACCTGCCTCGAGTGCCATCTCTGCGCCGTGTCGGAGAGTCGACGAACCCGGCCGTAGCGTCTTTGTGCGCGACGGCAGTGGAGAGCGTCGCGTCCCTTCCCGGTCGCTTCGTAGGGTAAGCTTGTGTAGCGAACCTATCTCCACAATGATGAAATAAATAGAAATAAAGAAAGAAAAAAAAAAGGGGGGGGGGGGGGGAAAGAGGAAAATAATGAGAGAGGAGGAAGGAAAGAGAAAACTGATGAGAAACAATGAAGGCTGCCTAGCTCGGCACTTCGTTCAGGCTTGGCACCCCTAGTGCGAAGCTGCCTTAATTTTTATAACATGAAAGTGTTTTATGCCAGGGTCCACCAAGACTTCAGTGACGTATTTCCGTCACGGAGCGAAGCTGCCTTAATTTTTATAACATGGAAGTGTTTTATGCCAGGGTCCACCAAGACTTCAGTGACGTATTTCCGTCACGGAGTAAAGCTGCCTTAATTTTTATAACATGAAAGTGTTTTATGCCAGGGTCCACCAAGACTTCAGTGACATATTTCTGTCACGGAGCGAAGCTGCCTTAATTTTTATAACATGAAAGTGTTTTATGCCAGGGTCCACCAAGACTTCAGTGACATATTTCTGTCACGGATATGATGCTGATAAAATGGATGCTAAAGGATGAGAAAGAAAAAAATCTATAAGAAAAAAGTTCTGCCGCCTGGGATCGAACCTACGACTTCTCGCACCATGACGACAAGCGCCCGGTGTCGTACCAACTGAGCTACTGAGGCAGATGAACGACACACCACAAACACGCCTCATATCTCTCACACGTTCCCTCTCGAATGGTGCTCTCTGTTGGAGGGGCTAGGCGGGGCGGTGTGGTGCCACCGTCTGTTAGCGGCCAAGGGAAGTAATGCGACATGACACTTAGTAGTGCCGATATAGAACGATTCGGTGATGACGCACTTAAATCATGGCCTCCGAGATTCGCAATCTCAGAGGCCACGGTTAAAGCGTTTCGATTCCAGCGAAAAACACCGGCTGCGCTATTATCGCAGCGTCACCCTAGACGCAGTTACATTCTTCTTTTTCGCTTCATGTTAGCGTGTGACAGCACGTTGTACGAGCAGTGCAGCTTCCATATGCGCCAACAGCACTTCTCCGCCGCCGACTGCTTCGAGTGCGATAGCACCGACTAATAAAAGTGCCGCAATAAGTGCTGCAGAAAGGCAATGATGTCGACAGGCGAATGTCGTGCCTTGGTGGAGCGAGACAGAGGCCAGCGGGACGTGGGAATGCGTAGAACGCCTGAGCGCGTTTGCGGCTCAAGCTACGAACCTCTGTCTCCCGTGTTGCTGAATCACAGTGTGGTAGTGCATGAATGAGCACAGGCGTAGGTTACCCTATTACTCGGGAGCGCACACCGTGTCGTTTCTCTCCTTAATTGACGACACTTTGAAAAAGTGCATATAGAGTACCAGTGTATATTATGTGCTTGTTAATATCATCTTTGCGCGGTATTCACGATACGCTGTGTCCAGGTATATGTTAAAAACTTCAGCTACGATCATGGGCATTAGTTATCCCGATCGAGATGTGCCACTAGGTGTTAACGTGGGTGCATCCACGTCAAACGGTGCTACTGCTGCCAAATACCAATAAACATTGTTGAAGCTCTCGTATATCACCACAACATGAGAACTACTTCTGTGAAGACACGTTTCACTTTCGTGTCATACCGATTCCTATGACGAAGTGATCAGCCATGTATATTTTTTTGTTTGTTTGTTTTTTTTATAGGGGCGAAGCTCCGTAGGGCATAGGCTAGTCCGGCGTCGTCCTACGTCGTTGTCGTAGCCACCCCTGTGCAATGACGATGACGCTGCCATCACGGCACAGCACATGGAATGTACCCACTATGCGTCATAACGATGACGCTGATGATGATGACGATTGCGATGCCATACAACACATGGCATCGCGATATGGTCTCACATGCATATCGTTTAACCACATGCAACCAACCACCATCCGAGGAACCTGCATCGATCTCGTCTTTGCAAACTTTCGACTATGACCTATCCAGGAACCGCTCTCCCTCCATTTCACCGACCATAAAGCCGTTATAAAGAAGGGGGGAACGGAAGCCACGGCTTATGTAAACGGTAACCACGACCAATGAAGAAACGAAAACAAAACAGAAAATCACAGCTCACGAATAAAATATAAATTTCTTGTATATATACACACAGTGTTTGTCACGTCTTTGATGATGTACTGGGCGAATTTCACGGAAGATTCACGGTTTACCGATGAACCTCTGGAGCTTCGCCCACTCATTATCATTCACTCCGTGGATATGCTGCGATTTTTTTTTTAACTTTAAAGTTAACCCAAAAAGATCACTGTACAAAATAATGCACTAAATGGAAACTACCTACAGATGGAACTCTTGTTAGGCACACTGTACCACAAAAAACGGTGGCTCCTTATATACCCAATTTTTCTAACATGCTTGCATAATGAGCCTCTGTAGGAAGATTTTCTGGGATGACAAATGATTGATAAAGCGGAGCTTTTCGTGGCTGCAGTCCCCTGTGGTTCTTTCTAAGTCGTCTTTCGTTTCCTAGTACCACGCTGAACATTTCACTAAAGGGACTTCACGTGACTACAAGCATTCGGAAAACTTATTCTACCCACTTTTTATATTCAAGAATGGTTGAAAATGTCAAAATGAAGGTGGTTAGGTACTGTTGCACTCACTCCTGTGAAAACAGAACATTTAGCGTGAAGAACAGTTTACAGGGACGGCTATCAGTACCACTATCACTTCTCAGCATTGTTGGAGAAGTGACTCAAGCTTTTTTTTAGTGGCTTCTCAGATCTGAAAATTCTGCTTATAAACTAACCATGCATTTTTGGAATCAACCAGTGCCAGTTTAACCACTACCAAAGAGGAGTTTTCCATCACGGTGTATAAAAACTGGATTCAGAAAAATCGGTTGTCAGCCCCTTTAAGAGTTTATGGGTCATGGTAATTGTGAAAAACCTGAATTCCCATAAAGCCCAGGCACACGGCCTCAAATTTCCATGCTGTAATCTGTAGTAGTGACACGCTTTCACGGCATCCAGGTTTGACAGGAACCCTAGTTCCATAAACTTTTGTAGTTGGTGGCACATACATCCAGCAGGGCCCACCCCATTCATCAACTTTCAATGTAAACAAGATACAGCACAGACCCAATAATCATATGGGTCAGATAAAAAACACCATGAAATATCAATCAGCAATGGCATTCTTTTGAATAACAGTTTTGCACCAAAGTGAACACAAATTTAAAAAATTGAAATGATTGGTATTGAAGTTACAGTAGTAAACAAACTAATAAAAAAAAATCAGGCACTTTTTGTTAAGATTGCAAACATAAGCAGATATGATAGCAGCAGGCTATGGAATCAGGAAAGTAGGGCAGATACAATGAACATCAGAGTGGGTCAGGGACCTAGAACAGTATATATGCATATGCTGACTGCATTTTCCTCACTTGCCCTTTCTCTCTCTCTCTCTCTTTTTTATGCTGTTATTGTCTGTCCTTCAAATATGCACATCTCAACTTTTCCCTTGCCCAGAAATAGACAAAGATGGAACCTACCTGGAGAAGAGTGCTTAGAGTATAGATGCAGTTCTGATGAACGAGCTGCAGCCCTTTCAGCAAGTGTTGAGGACCATAGGCCCAACCAACCTGCGTACACATTGCAGGTGCTGCAATCTCATGACGAGTCACACAAAAAACTCTACCTCATTTCATACTTGGCAGGCAACACTGCAGACCTTGTACAAGTAACTACAGTTGAATCCACTTACAACAATATTCAAGTGCTAGAGACATTCCAGTTTTTAAAATCTATAATTCTTATAACTGAGTTGTACCAAAAAGAAAGAGGCAAGGGGACACTGGCAGAGTTGCTGTTACTATAATGGCGATGCTGCCAGTATCACTCCCCTCCTACCCTCTTAAAGGGACCCTGAAACGGTTTTTTGAAGTTTTCTCAGCATTTAGGCTAGAGCATCATCAAACCATTCTCACCACAAATTTAGCAACACGCCATATACCAAGGCCGCGACGGACAATTATATCATACCCTCCTTCTCACCCCTGCCTTGCCTCCTCAACTCATGAGACACGCTGGCATCGCTGGCGATCGCAGAGCTCTCATGAGCGCTCTTGACGATTTGAGCTTCGCCCAGTCATGACCTCCGAGATTGCACGCCGACAGGTTGCGCGCAATCTCGGAGACCATAGCCCAGTGTGCCCGGATAGCACACGCGCCGTCTGGCAGCAGAGACGAAGATCGCGGAGTGGTTGATATCTGCTCCGACAGGTGCTGCCACCCTACCAGCCGATCTTTCTTAAGCACATTCCACATCCAATCAGATCAGCAGCCTGCGTGACGTCGCGCTTACAGTGGCTGTCGTACTGTGAATGGGCGGTTGAAAACACGTTTGGCTGAGCCGCAGTGACCTGCAGCAATTCGCAGCTTTATAGCGTTGTAATAAATTACACAGTTTACGCAGAGAGCTTAAATCAGTCTGTAAATGACCCTTGGAACTTGGTCTACCGGCCCAATGTGTTTGTACAAAATCGTCAAAACCGTTTCAGGGTCCCTCAAGTGGCTACAGCAGCCTTTTGTCTCGTAAAATTGTTTGACATATACAATCACGACACAATATATTCTGCTAGAGTACCAGTAAATCTTACATGCTCGATTTACAACCACCTGCCTTAACATTTATTGCAACCAAAGGTCCCTATTAAACCCCTGGCCATTTATTTGTAATACAAACATAACATCCAGGACCATGAAAGCACATTATGGTTAAGTGGATATGATGCTCTAGCTCACATAAGGTAAACATAGTGCTCTCTCCGCTATGACCAGCAGGCTCACAATCTGTGAGCATGCAAATCAAAAACAAATAACAAGCTGAATATGTTACAAAAGGAGCACAGTATGTGTGGACCAACCTTCCAACCAGTGATGCTGAATGTCTTCCCTGCACTACCAATAGTAATTGTCCTTTCCCACATTCCTGGAAGGGTGTCTGAAACAAAGTAAATTACGATATAATAAATGTAAAATAGTGGTGACAGGAACAACTTGGCTTCACAGGATGATATTCTAGAATAGATCATATTCTTGTTGACAGCTTACCGAGGGGTCTCTCAGGAGCAAGAGTACAACCAAACTATTCTATGTGGCCTTTATAGATTAGCAGAAGCATTTCATAAAAGCATTTGAGATGGTAGCAGTTTCTTCACTGATTTACAAATTGTTCCCAAGGTTTAACATCATGAAACAATGTTGTCTATGGTGATGCCATAGTGGAGGGCTCCGGATAAACTTCTAGAGATTGCTAGTGCACTGCTGCACGACTTTTGCTGTTTTTTCATGTCCTCCAGTTCAACAGAGGCTACACAAGGAAGGAAGATGGCAAGGCCCTGCGTAAAAACGACATTGGCATGAGTCATGCCGTTGAGCCTTTTTTTAACTACTCTTTCTTTACAATAAGTTGTCCGCTATTTCTAGTCCAGGTGTGCAAACACTTTGAGGTGTGTCACCCACAGCGACCGATGAGAGCACACAGCTGTCAGTGCCTCTTACCAATGACAAGGCTCGTCATGGCACCTGGTTGCACTCGCAGCACTACACTATATGGTTGATTATCACTTTGCACTATATGCACAACTATAGTGCATACAGCACAAAGTTTGACACATATGTGTACATAAAGACTAAAGCGCAAGTAAATGCTTGTGCACTCTAGTCGTGCCAACATACACGAGTACAATAAGCAGGCAGGCTTTGTGCTGCACCAGCTCGAGTGACAGACAGTAGCCAAATCCAGATTGTGAATTATGAAGTGCCATCAATTAGCTTCACACAAACCAATGTCCAGCTCGCCAGGCACAGCCAATGCAAGGCATGTAGAAGAGAGCTAGCACACACTGGCAGGAATGCATGTGGTATAAAGGCAATGGTATGCATAGGTGAGTACTACACGTAATACATATGCATAGGAGAATCAGGCACAAAGTGCAGTACACCTGTGTAATACAGTGGGCACAGCCTCACATAATTGCGAGAGAAAATGCATTAAGCAGATTATTGCTGATTGAGACTGGTACAGCAAAGCTGAGATGAAACACTTGTTGAGTGTTTTTTTTTTTTTTTTTTTTGAGATTGCAGACACAGAACTTTCATTTAGCTCAATGTTAGCAATAATAATAGCATTAATGAAAATATTCTTGCAATCAGAAAATCTGCCCATACAGACTGCTGGTGCTATTCTCACTAGTTGCATAACAAAGGAGAGAAGAAGCAATTTTTGGGTTTTTTAGACACAAAATTGTGAATTCCCTACTACACGCAGTGAGAAATACGTAAACCAGGGTGTGTGTGCTGGAGCCGACGTTTCAAGAAGTGGACTTGTCTTTTTCAAGGCTGCAATTGATTTCCTTAGTGCTTGTGTGTATATGTACCCTCTCCTCCAATCCAAGCAACAGAGGAGGAGAGGGCAACTGCAAAAGCGGGAGTGGGTGTGGGGGGACAATGAGAGACCACCGTGATGAATTGGGTGAGTCAAAAGGAAAGGGGTATTCCTTGAAAAGAAAAAGAGAGAGGTGGGGGGGAGGGTACTTGTTCCGTTGAATTATGGTTGTCAGAATCAGAAGGAAGCACCGTAAAAATGGTAGGTTAGAAATTCCTAGAAGTTACTGAAAGAAGTAGCACAGCATTTTAATGAAGCAGGTCACAACTTCGACGACCTCAAACTTCACATCCTTCAGTCAAACTTCTGGTACCCAATAGACGGAAAACATATCTTATTCACAAGTTTATTACACTCCAGCCAGCAGGTATAAACGTTTCAAAGGGGGCTCTTGAATACATCCGATATGGTACATACACAATGAAAACCAATGAGTGTTAAGCCCTTCTGGAAATTTCAACTTACAATTGTTAAGCGTTGCTTCATTCTGACAACCATAATTCAGCGAAATGTGTACACTCCCCACCATCTTTTTTTTTTTCTTTTCACAGTCCTTTTGACTCGCCCAATTCGTCACGGTGGCGTCTCACTGTCCCCCCACATGCACCCCTGCTTTCACAGTTGCCCTCTCCTCCTCCTTTGCTTGGATTGGAGGAGAGGGTACGAAGCATGTACACACAAGTGCTAAGGAAGTCAGCTGCAGCCTTGAAAAAGACAAGTCCACTAATCAAAACGTCGGCACCAGCACACACCACCTGTTTACACATTTCTCATCGCAAGCTTCCATCTTCCCCTTCCTGCCTCTTTTTTTTTTTTTATTTCTACTACACACACAGAGTGTAATAATATTTGGCTTGCCTGTTCACAGTAGCTGTGACTACAAATTGGCAAAGTTTTCTGACTATGTTTAAAAAGTATTGCAGTCTTTATGAAGACTTAGAAGGGCCCTAACAGGGAATTTGCAATTTCATGCCAAAAACAGCCAAAAATCGCTTGTTCCTTCCTTTGCAATGTTGTCACCAACTACACAGCAAGTGGGCCCAAATACTTACAAAGAGGCCTGATAGGCAGTGGATAATTTCATGATCATGAAAACATTCTACGTAATACAGTTAAACCTGCCTATAACGAACCTCCATATAACGAATTCCTCGATATTACAAAGTTTTTCTATTCTCTGCCGTTACTCCATAGAAGCACATGTATTTGCGACCTCTATGTAACTAAGTGACAGCGGGAAACACCCTTGATAAAGCAAATTTTCGCCACCGACAACCTGAAAATTTTGCCCCGGATTTTGTCCTTTTGGCACGAGCATGCATCTTCTGCAGTTGCCTCGCCGCCGAAGAAGCGCGAAGCGGCAGCGTCGCGCACAGGCGCACTCGGAGCCCCGGCGACTGCGAGGCGGGCAGGCGCCCCTCGAGCCTGCGTTGCCGCCGTGGGTGAATGCGCGGCACCTTCAAACCAAAAAGAAAACGACTTTAGCGTTGGCAGCGCCACTCTTCGATTGCTGCAGAAGTCTCTGAACTGCACTTCGTTGAAGTGACCTATAAAGAAAAAAAAAATCTTGCTCCGTGTCGGTACACTTCAAGTTCGCGTCGCATATGTGGGGCCGTGCTGCATATGGAGCGCACTTTTCCGAATTGTATTCCGTGGTAAACGTGTCGTTCGCTCTTCGTTTTCGACGCCGTGCGTGCATGCATGGTTTCACTGCGCTGCGCGCGAATGGAGTGGCCCCCGACGACGTTCAGCTTTGCATTTTTTTTTAAGCGAACAACCGTGTCGTCACTACCGAGATGTCAGATTAGGCGCTGGTGGAAACTGTCCGAGACCACGGTGACTTCGGATCTTCGGAGGTCGACGCGTCACGCGCTTTGCAGTCTTGCGCCGCGCCGCGAGTTCGCTAGAGTGTAGCCTTCGCGATAAGCCGATCAGCTCCGGCAACACGATGGCGCGTTGAATGCAATGCAATGAATGCGAAAGCAACAAATTGTAATGTTATACGAAGTAAGGCTGGCAACCTATACTCTTTTGGATCCGATATCGCGTAACCCTACAAAACGCTGGTGTAAGAAAATACGGCCGCTCCAGGCAGAAGTGCTCTTTTCACAGTCTCTTCGCGTTGAGAGCGCAGCACGTGGAAAGGTATACGAGCCGTGCGGTGATGTTTGCCGAGAGAGCGTGCGCGCCTGCGATCGCGACCGCGCCCTTAAAGGGGCCCTGCAACACTTTTCCAAGTATCCATATAATGGATTCATTAAAGGAGCTTATTGCCTCACGAATTCACCGCCGCAAAAATTTTTGGAATCCGTCCAGTACGAGTGGAGTTACAAAGATTTCTCGCACGCTGCAATTGCATTCTCTCCTCTCTCGTCCCACCGAAAGCGCTGGAAGCTAAGCAGGGAGGGATGGCACGGGGAAAGAAAATACGTCACGCGCGCCTCGTGATCTTGAGCACTTTTTCTCTTTTTTTTTTTCTTCGAATACGCGAATTTTCATTGCGAATGCGCGCGCACGCGTGGACAAGTCGCGGCCTCTGTAACTACCGAGCGCGCCATGCTCAAATCAGCCAATGGCTGATACAATGTCGGTGACGAGTGATTTTTGAGTACGCAACGTCATTTGTCGAGAGAAGAGAAAGCAATTTTTAGCTGACTTTGAGAATTTATTGTGAATTCCAAACCGCGTGCTCTCAGTAGTCCAAGCTCGCGTGTTCTCGAGAGCCTGGACTACTGATCGGCAGCGTTTTCTGAGCATGCTCAAAAAGTGTTGCAGGGCCCCTTTAAAGTGAAAGTTCACTGCTGCTGCTCGAGTGACCCCCCCCTACCCTTCCGCGTCTTTTCATGCTCGTTCAAGACGGGTGGGGTGTTTCCTCTTTGCTAGAGCATTCGACGGCAGGTCTAATACGCGGGGGGGATGTTATCGCATGCGGCCTCCGGGAGATAAAGATGGGCCGGCTCGTTTGATCTCTGCTTCAGCAGCACTCGTCGCCCCCACTCGCGCGCTTTTACCCGCGGGTAAAAGTTGCGATGCGCGGGGCGCATGATATCAATTCGGACTTTATACGGAACATGGCGGCGACGGCAAAAACTCGTCGAGAGTGTCTATATAATTGCTATAGCAATAAGCACGCAGTTTTTTACTGCTAAATAAATGTTTTGGGTTAGCTCTGCCTTCAGTTCCCCTTTTGTTTAATTTTTGCGTTTCGTTTTCACATTTTCGTGCTGAAACTGGATATAACAAAAACTTGTTTGTAACGAATTTTTTTCGGAAATTTGTCAATTTCGTTATATCCAGGTTTAACTGTAGCATTATTGCAAATATTTAGTTGAAGAAGTGATAAGCATACATATCTGCGTTATCAAGAAGCCTGAAAAAATTTACATTTGCTCTTCTGGTCTCTATAAAGATGATCGCCTGCTTAACTCTTTCGTTACCGCATGAAAATGGCCATTTTTTATAGGTCTGAGGAAGAAATTTATTGCTAGTATAAATAATGCTCTAGGTAACATTGCAGCACACCAAATTGTGCATAATGAATTGCTCTTTATAGATAACACAAGTTTCAAAACAAAAAAGATGTTACAAAACTTATAAAAAATCTGAAATCTACCACTTTTGCAGGAACTTGAGAAAAACAGTACAAACAAAACACAATATCTACAAAAATATTACGAACAAACAAAATTCAAAATATACATTTTGAAGGGAAATGGTCTAGGAATATTCTAAAAGAAAAATAAACAATCTGCATAAAGCCATTTTTCACACAGATCAAAAATACTGCAGACCGAAAACTGCTTCACCGCGCGCGCCAGCGCTTGAAGATGAGCTGGTGTCGTCTTCGGACTCATAGCTCGACTCAGATTCACTAAATTCGTGAGCGGGTTGAGCACGTTTTCGAGCGGAACGTTTTTCCCGCGACAGAGCCCCGCGGGTTGACGACGCCATGGGAGCGGCCGAGAGATTGCCGCGCGCGCCGACGCTAACGCCCGATGCGCCCCTCTCGCGTAGATAAAGAGAAATGAAACCAAAACTGCTGCAAACTGGCTAAAAGGATCAACAAGTTAGAGACGCGACGGACCTTCAGAAACGAGCTGTATTTGAATAATATTGCGCAAACTCGGGAGCAAAGCTCGCTAGTGAGTAGCAGGTGTCGTTTTCATGTAATTATCACAGCCAATATTTATTACCTCGCAAAACTGACGGCACAATTTGATAATTGACTTCTTAGGAATCGTTTGATACCAAAATGTTGATAATAACGGAGCACAAACATGAGCAGCGCATTTTTTTCCCGAGTGTGGCAGCCACGCCCCCTTTTCCAGTAACACATGCGCATTCGTTCGCGAAAAACTCAGTCAAAAATCGCAGCGTCGTCAGAGCGGGAAAAATTTAAACGGATTGTAGAAGAGCAGTCCCAGAACTAAACGCGGGATGCTGCAGCATGCACGGGAAAAATTTTTAACGCGTCGAAATCGGCAGCTTTTTTTCGTCGATCACCGGTGATCGATTTTAATAGGCGTGGTAACGAAAGAGTTAATGTTCCATTTCCTCTTACATTCATAACAAAACCCTGCGTACCACATGCATTCTCTTTCAAACACTATGTGCCTACGTCCATCATTTGTCTCGCAGTGAGCCTGCTATGACAGTACTTACTAATCCATATCATCATTTCCAAAATGACTGATACGTATGCCAGAACATACTAGTTTTCTTCTATGCACATTGCAATCTAGATGCCTTGGTAGACATAATGTACTTTACATTTGACTAATTGAAAGCACTTCAAACTCCCCAATGTCATATAGTCAGGTCACATGTACAACAGGTACCTGCCTGTTAGATGACGAGGGGCAAACATGCGGCTGTGCAACAGACGAACACAAAATGTACCAGCAGCCGTCCAATTTCAAGTAGTTATTATTTTAGTGAAACATAACACTGACAGAGAGTCTTGAAATATATTTTCCATTCTGCTGGTATAATAAAGAACAACAATGTTGAGTTTACCAGTGACATTCATTGTTTCACACTGCCAAATTATCCAGACATTTTGTGGCCCTGTTCACATTCAAAAATTCAGCTTGCAACTAAAAGTCTATGCCACCATGTAAGGTACTCTGATGCACACAAAAACGTATGTGAATGATTTCACCCTTCATTCTGATCAGAATGTGGCTGCTGCAGTCAGCAGTTGAATTCAAGGCCTTGTTATGATTTACAGCAAGATGTCGTAGCCAATGAACCAATGCAGCTCATCGTATTGAATAAAAAAAAGTCAGAGGTAGCAGTACTTACTCATTCTGATATGCTTGGAACCCTCATAGATTATCCATTCGTAAACCTCATCCATGACACAGATCACGTTGTGCTTCTTGCAAAGCTCTGCAATCATTTCCAGTTCTTCCCTGGAGAAAACCTGCCCAATCAATATTATAAGGTGATGTCAGTTTCTGCTTTGATAAAATGGCTTGACAAAAAAAGATGTCTTGAGAAAGAGGTATAACCAATAAGCTTGGTGTGATGCTCACTGCTTTCACACCTAGGACTTGAGCAGTGTGGGTTACAGAACCATAGGCTAGCAACACTGAAAATGGTTTGTGATAAAGCGATAACAAGACCACAATAAACATTTGCACTTACACACCTTCAATAAAGACAGCAAAGCACAATAATTTCATAACTGTTTTTTATATAAACCTCAAAATGCAAGAATACAGCAGGTGACACAACCTACAATATGTAACTGGTACTTCAAAACTCTAGTCTCAAATAAATCATGAACCTTGTGAGGCAGCTGAATGATGTGGTGTTGTACACTTTTTGGGATGAAGAACTTTGGTTACATCCTATTTCTATCATCATGAAGAAAAGTGCTCTCAGAAAAACTCATGCTTCAAACAGCACAAGACAAACCTAGCTGCTCTGTTTTGCAGTCTCTTTTAAATGACCAATACAAAAGCCCTCCAGGTGAATCTCATAATAGAAACACTAAACAACAATTGCTGCATAAGATGGATTATTTTATAAGGCATAAAGAAAGTGGCTGACCTTCCCAATTGGGTTATGTGGCGTGTTGACAATAATCATCTTTGTCTTGGAGGTAAACTTTGAGGCCAACTCCTTCGGATCTAGCACCCAGTCAGCGCTAGAAATTTGCCCTTGCTTCTTCTGAAAAGGCAAAAAAAATAGGCAATTACACAGCAGTGGTTGTAATTGCAAACGTACACCCACCAAAAAACAACCTAGAATAAAGCAAAAATACTTTTCCTTCAAGGTAGAAACATCTGTCATTATTAGCAAGCTAGAAAGTGCAAAACAAAAGGCAACTCAAAATGGTTTAAACTGAAACACAAAGTTCTAGAGTGCATTAGTGTACCGAGTGGTTTTGTTCCATCTTGTTATTTGGGAGAGATGAGGCAATACCCGAAAAGACCTCGTCTTCCTTCAATGCCAGCCACTGCCAAAATGCCTAAACTTCACACACCCTGCTTTAGCATCACCTTAATCTCACAAAAGGCTCCTTACTTTTATTCTAGACATTGCACCCGTCAGGCCTGGCCCATATTCTTAGTTCAGTATAGAGCAATGCTTACGGTTCCAGTCCTAAGTGTGTGCAGTTCGAACGAGTTTGAATGGTTCCACTTCTAGACGTTCACAGTTTGGATTTTGGCCATATTACGTTACATAAATATTTCACTGTTTCGTACATAACTCTATGTCAACTTGGTCATCTATTTTGTTCCAAGATTCATTTTTATGTTGTCCTACGTGCACTCGAAGGTTTCAAGTCAGAAAACAAATATGAGATACTTGTATGTCACAAACCACACATCTATATGAAGTCGCCTAAAACATTGCCTTCAAAAAGACAAAACCAAGAAAAAATTTTTCAACTATGTCAGAATAGAACAAAATCACATGAGAGGTTCCCTAGGCTGATATTTTGTAGCAATGAATTATGCTAATTCTAGGCTAGTCTTATCCACAGTTCATAACCGGCTGATCCAATTTACAACGTGGGTGGACCACCGCTCTGAACGCACTAGCCAAGGGTTTTGGAAAAACATGACAGGGCATTAGCATTGAAAAAGGCATTGCTACGAAGTACAAGCCCAAACAAGTACTGAAACCACTAAGCTGCTGGCAGCCTATTTAACAAAGAACAAGTCATAACTAAAAGGTACCCTGTCCTATGTCACCAAAGAAAAAAAGAATCAGTTTTATTGGCTCTTGAGTTACATTTTGGTGGAACTGTTTGGTCTAACATGACAGAAATACAGAATCCCAAGCACACTTGTACGCAAGAAATTAGATGTAATAGCATTAGCACGTTGAGTTTGTCTGGCAAGCAAATCACTGAGCTTGAATAAAAAACAACACTAGGAATGAGACAAATACAAGAGACCCTTGTCTGTCTCCTCATTTTTTTTAGTCAAGATATGTTATAATTGCTTGTAATCAATTATAATTTTTGGTAATTTTATTATATATTAATTACCCTGTAAGACTGATAACATTCATTGTAATTCAATTACTTTCTCAGGTAATTATTCACATGTAACCAGGCACATTATTGGTCAATCAAGATGAAGCAAGTGGCAGATATAATGCGTTGAGCACTAAACAGAGAAAGAAAATTTTTATTGAAAAGAGATTGGGTGAAATTCCTCAGAATTTGGCATCACAGTAAAATATCAGCAGTTTCAATTCACATCTTCTAAAGGGATGAAAACATGCACCAGTTGGGAATCTCCTCTCCACATTTGACATCTTGTAGCCAGTTTTTTTTGTTCTTTTTTCATGGAGCACCAACACAGAAAGAAAGACAATGAGAACAGTGTTGCACGTGCTTCAAATCTATGCACCATGGTTGTATTTCTGGGTCAACCTTGCTGAACGCGGTCCAGCAATGCCTTTTGAACATAAGTTATAAAATGCCACCAATTTGTAGTGAAGACTCCTGAGAACATATGAGCCAAATATGTATTATTGCACTGCATGCAACAAGTAATTCACAATTTCGTGCCAAAAACAGTCAAGAATCACTTGCTCTCTCCTTAGCAATATCATCATCAACTATGCAGCAAGTAGGCGCAACAGGTGTTGGCTAATTTAATAAACGATGCCCTAATGCACCATCTCGGAGGCCATGTGCCACATTGTGTATGAGCCACAGCCACCATGAGGTGCTGCCACATGCCAGCACCACACATATCTCACAATCAGAAGTAGTGGCCAATACATCCAAAGGAAAAATAAGAGAACGATCGAGGCCACAAAGTGTGGTGACGTGACTTTTGAGCAGCGCACGGCCTCCTTGCCATTGCTTCCTGTGTAGCTTTCAGCACACACATGGCAATTAAAGGAAAAAGTTCTCAGGTTATGCTAAACTCTACACATGTACTTGACGCATTCGTAAAAGTTTCTGCGGCAGGAGATTTGCGATGCAGTAGAACTCTATATAAAGGTCATTATGATCACTTATGAAGGTGTTGCATGATACCTTTAAGAACTGTGTTTGTAGTTCCAACTCCAGTTCCAGTCTAACTAGAGCAAAAGTTTGTTCTCATGAACTAATAAATATACTTCTGTGCATGGAGTGTACAGTTGCGCTCAATATAACTTGCAACATAGGATTGCGTGGCCTCACGAGCTCCAAGATTGCCCACGGATTCTACTACACCTTGTTTCCCAAACTAAATGCTGTACTCTAACTTGAATATATGTAACACGCTTGTCACACTAAATAAGAAAACATAATTTAGAAGTGGAAATGAGGGCAAATTAAAGTTATGCACAATTTTCGAACTCGTGAGGTCATGCAATCCCACATTGTAAGTCATACTGACCGTGACTGCACATCATGTTCCGAGGTGAAGGGCGCAAAGATGACCACGGATAAGAGAGACACACACACACTGTCCATCGTCATCTTCCCGCCTTTTGCCTCAGATCATGCAAAACCAACACACAGTTGTCCACCCTAACATTGTACATCAAGTGCATCAACTAAAGGAGACATGGAACAGTCTAGTAACTCTAAGGTGACTGTTTTTGACATGGAAGGCCCATATTGTCATGTGGTTTTGACGGTGAAGCAAGCAGAACTCAGCAGGTAAGGATGAAACACTTTATTGGGTGAGCTTGTGCCCAGAAAGAAAAGAAGTGACAAGCTCAGTGCAACGATAGCCCCGAGCACAATCTTCGGTCGGTAATCTGATTAGCGGTAAGGAGCATCGGCATTTTATACATGTGGCATCGAAGATCCCAAAATTATCGTTGCTGGCCACGTTAGTTCCAGAACAAACTCTCTCGTTCGCGTTGCATGCAAGGCAGTGGTTACACGTGTAACGAGACAATTACACGAAAACAGAAAAAGAAGCACGCATGGTAATATTGAGGCGCACAGTCCACCACCCATAATTGTTGTTCAAGAGGTACTACATATAACACCAATGCTAACTTATATAGTGTTCAGCACATTATGACATACACCAAAAGCGCTGATAATGGGCACATGAGAGTTATTGCTAAAGGACAGTTCCAAGACCAATTCCTTACAGGACGAAGAGGGATGAAGACTGGAACTCCTCCGGCCATCAGGGTCATGGGCTCGTAGCAGTCGAAGAAGGGCTCAATGATAATCACCTGCATGGCAAACAATGGAATGTCAGCTTTAGATGCTTAGCTCCAGAAATACTTAATAGTACTACAAAAGACAGCTTAGACCATGTAGACTCCTACGGCCTATCTCCCACGCTTTCCTCTTTTTTTTTTTTTTTTTTTTTTTTTTTTTTTTTTAAGAGCCATTCGAAATACATTAAAGGGACTTAAAGCAACTATGATAATGGACGCCACAGCTTGCCATTTCACTCGTTGCCGCGAAGGCAGTGCTGTTCTTCAGCCTGACTGTTTTCATCACATAATATGCAGAATAAAGCAAGAATGCCTATTAATACAGAGACCGCAATATTAAGTACTAATTATGAAAGTTCTAAATAACAGCTGACTAGGTAAAAAATTTTGAATACCTGCGTCGTACCAAGGCTTTTCACATGATTGTACAACATTGTACTATGTTTTTTTTTCTTTATGTGGCAATTTAATATTACACTTTCTTCTTACCTTAACTGGGGAAAAGAATTACTGATTATATCATAACTCATAATTTTTTCTAATTATGCCAACATCAGATGACATGTTCTCAGTGGATGCAAGTCCCTTCAACCTCTATCCTGGATATCAGCTTTGCAACATTACTAGTTTAATTTTTTATTTGCTTACACACCTGTCATTACTTGTGTTTATACTGAAAACAAGCCCCTCGGACAATTCCCATACTTTTGTACGTTACAACTAATATGGCACATCTGCAATGCTTTGAAGGTGAAAAAATAACCATATTCTCTTGAAAGGAATTTATTAGTTGAAGTGGATTCAAACTAAAACTGTACAAAGCCCACGCTTACAAATTGGCTTTGCATAATATTTTTCTCACACATGGACGGCTTCAGTGCTGCAGCCCCTATCATATATGCAGTAGTAGTCTTAACTTCACCATAACCTACTGTAATTTATAAGCATACACAATGACAACAGCTCTAAGAAAGCATTAACCTGAGCTCTACTTAATTATATTAAATAATTTGTTATATCAGTGCTCAGTATGTCAAGTACATGGCAAATTTCCTACATCACAACCAAAGAGTAGTGTCTCAAGCCCCCCCCCCCCCCCGCGCACGCACGCACGCACACGCACGCACACGCACGCACACACACACACACACACACACACACACACACACACACACACACACACACTTTTTTTTTCTGTCTCCATTAGTGTTTCTAGTTTAGGCATCAAAACATCAGTAGGCAATCTTCTCGCAGCTCTGCCCCATAGAAATTAGATTCATGCAGCTATGATTCACAGAAGAGAAAGGCTATTAAGGCAACACATAACTTACCTCATCTCCAGGGTCGACAAGACCCAATATGGTGGTGTAGAGCGCCTCATAAGCACCCACTGTAACCAGCACCTCCTTCTGAGGGTCAATCTGGCGACCTGTTAGCCGGGAGTACATCTTGGCCAATGCATTGACAAGCCGCAGATGACCCTGCAAGAAAAGGAATGCTGAATGTTAAGGTGTATATCTCTCGGTGGACTATCTATCCTCACTATTACTTTTATTGGCCAGTTGCCTTCCCTCAAGATAGCGCACCATGTCAAACCTGCGCATAACGAGCGTTCTACAACTGTCACCATGACTGGCAGAGCTGCTGTTAATATAATGATGGGGCAAGCTGGTGGCCTGTTCCTCCTCCTCCTAGCTGTGGGCTGTGTTGGCTCATTCACCTCAAAAAGTAGCTCTGACTTAGTGCATAACACAAATGTGCTATGGGGGGATAAAAGCAAAAGCACCCAGGTCACCAGGTTTACGGAAAATCACATTTCTCACCTAGGCCAAGAACGTGGCCTCGTATCCAAAATATCAATGTGTAGTAGCTGTTGCGACTTACACGGTTACATGTATAATCCATCAAAAAGGTCATGCATTAACAGAGCAGAAATTTGTATTTGCCATGGAGCCCACATTCTGGAGATTGTAAGTGCAGGAGTTTATTTTAGATGTATGGTTAGTTCTCGTGAAGTACTTCTATTCATGACAAACAGGCTACACTTGTTAACTGTTGTGAACCTTTCATCGGTGTAGCTTTTTTCTTGACAAATTTTTTGCTTTTGATACTAGAAATGTCACACCAACTAGCCAAATGGTTCATGGTCTTACTCACTATAGCCGTTCAAAATTGCACGTCCATATGAATAAAAATCTTAAAACAGGGAATGTTGCTGGAGCCAACATTTCAACAAGATGAAATGTCTTTGTCAGAGCAGCAACTGCTGCCTTGACGAAGACAAATCCACTTATCGAAATGTCAACTCCAATGATGTTCCCTGTTCAGCGATTTATATCACTTCAAGCCTCCATCTTCCCCGGAACTTCTGTCTTGTTTGGATGTCCATATGATAAAACTTTTGAAGCACCACACTGCGAAAGCGCATGCTCCCAGATGTGATTGATCTTTGCCATAACTCCACCACAAGTGGAAGATGATACCATGGTATATCCTCATGCCGAATGGGTAGTGAGCGTTCAAAATAATGCTTGGAAATAAAGCAGTCCTACCGTACTCTTTTTACATGACTGCATATCAGCTGACATACACCAAAGATAAGACAAAGAATATATGAGCTATCCACTTATGCCCCACAACCTCCTATTCGAGTACTAATTTTTAAGCTAGCAAAGTCAAATCCACCAACAAGTGCACTTCAGAATCAGTAATACTTTGCCTATCACGGCTGATACATGGTTAACTGTTCACGTAGCGCAACAATTTGACACAGGTCAAGAGAAAGGATGAAAATGAACGCTAACTTTCAACAACATTTATTTCGAAGAGCGTACACAAAAAATTAATATACTCTCGAAATGCAAAAAAACAAACAAAATCATTCAAGAAGCCCACAACTGCGATCCGCGAAAATCTTACATTCTTAGGAAAGACAATTCTTTTTGACAAAGCTATAAGCCACAACTTGAAAAAGGTTGGAGAGCAGGCCAGTGTGAAAGTGGCTTTTTCGGCCCCGAAAAAGCTGTCGTAACTGTGCAATAAGAATGTTTCAAACACAAAATGAGGTTGTCTAAAACGGCAAAAAATTCTGTTCGGCATGTGTACAGCAAATGTAATCTATCAGACATCCCTTTCGTGTGGCAAGCAGTACATAGGACAAACTGGCCACTGTATTAATGACCGGCTCCGGGAAAATACTTGTAACGTCAGGAATGGCCACGATGGTATCTTGGCCTTGCACTGCAGCATGTGTGGCTGCAAGTTGCTTTTGCACGACACCTGCCATCATTGGAAAAAACAGAAATAAAATAACGAGAAATTATCAAGGCAGAGAGGATTCGTAGATTAGGGCCGAACTGCGTCAGCACTCCCTCCCTTGGGCTTTGTCAAAAAGAATGGTCTTTCTTGAGAATGTAAGATTTTCGCGCATGGCAGTTGTGGCCTTGAATGATTTTGTTTGTTTTTTCGTATTTCGAGAGTATATTTGTGTACGCTGTTCGAAATAAACCTTGTTGAAAGTTAGCGCACGTCTTCATCCCTTCTCTTGTCCTGTCTCAAATTTTTGCGCTACTTGAAACAGTTACGCATTACCAACTTGCCCAACTTCATACACTGGATACATGGTATCAGTCCAGTTCTGGGTATCAGGAAAAGATGTACCAAGTTTGGAGGAATATGTTATACCATTGATTTGGGGGTTGAACACAAGTGACTGACCACATCTCAGAATGCAACGATAACAATATGACCATGTAAAGTACGAAAAGAAAAAAAAATGGAATGGAGGCTGCCATAGTATTGAGTACTCACATATCCTCGGGTGTACTGATGAAGCAAGTTGCCCGATGCGGCTTCCTGGAGGGCTTTAACCACAAATTCTGGTGGAGGGAAGTCCGGGAACCCTTGACCCAAATTAATGGGCTTTGTTTCCTGAGCAAGCTGAATGAACTCCACCCTGGCACATGGAAAAAAGTAAGGAATACCGTAGAATGATGGGCGTCAGATGACTTTCAACATGCATGACATTTAATAAAAAATATAAGTCAATATTATATGTCAAATGAATGTACCGGCATATAATAAAAGAAAAATTAGAGTGCACGTTTCCTGTGTGTAAGGAATCTGTGTAGTAAAGGCATTACCCACTGCAACTGCTTACGAAGTATAAACTGCGTACAGCGAGACACACAACATCAGATCCTGACTGTCAGATTAACACTGCAAAAACTTTACTAAATTTGTATCATGTTTTACGCGCCGCTTATATGTACAGGAAAATTGCAACTCCAGTAGCCACACAATCATTGTGGAGTTCAAACTGCCTGCGGCAGATGGGGTGGTGATATATCTAGGCATTTTGTACTGCACTGGCCAACCTGGTAGTCGGTCTGTGGCAGGTACTGCCACCTGCACAGAGTCAGAGGGCTGCACAATGAAAGTGCTCACTCTATACTGTAAATATAGTTGCACCTTTATGTAATGAACACAGATATAATACGTATTATTGGACATAATGTAAATTTATAATTCTGTTCTCGATGTCAGTGTGTAACGAATACATGCTTATAACAATTATGTGACATAACAAAGGTATTTTCATGCTGAACAAAGTGCCTACAAAGTGACACAATGAGGCAGTTAAAAAAAATTCTGAGTATTTACACACCAAAACACACATAATAATTAGGCACACATTAGTGAGGACTTTGGATTAATTTTGATTACCTGGAGCACTAATACATATCTCCTTAGATTGAATGATTTGCGTTTATCTGCCATAAAGTATTTCCCAGTTTTTTACTTTTACAAAAGTTTATTAATATCCTGCCTTGTTCTATAGTAGATTCTGGACAGTAAAAGAAAATTTGTTAATATAACATGCATGAAAACGGTGGCTTCAAACCAGGGGTGTAGGCAGACATTTTTTTTTCAGGGAGGGGGGGGGGGGGGGCACCAGTGGTCAAGTGTCATTTTGTGCTCTGTACGCCATGGCACAAAAAAAATTTCAGGGGGGGGGGGGGGGCAGAGGCCTGGTGTGCCACCCCCTGGCTACACCACTGCTTCAAACCAACCTTTGCACTACTGGTGGTGCAGTACCAGTGGCGACACATATGTCACAACTATATGCCATGTATAGTTGTTTGTAGAACACAGCAATTGTTTGTTCCCTCATGAGAGAGCAAATAAGGTGGTAAAATATGTTTTTATGCACTACACTCTTTGTTAGCAGCATTACCACCATAAATACCATACCTATGTCAGAAAATGAAAATTCAATGTCAGTGCTTACAACAAACTAATCCAAGGGGCCCAAATTATTTTACAAAAGATAATAAGAACAGCAGCAATGAAAAACTTGAGAAGGAAGAGGAGGAAGTCATTTTTATGTTTGGCTATTACACAAAGAAAAACTTCTAATGAGAAGCAGCGTTCTGCAGAATTCAGCTTGTATACGGGAGCTTCCACTTATTCACTAAAAGACAACATCAAATTTTTAAGAAACTTGCATTATATAGAATTGCAAGAAATGTACTACATTTTTCATAGTAATGTGAATGGTTTTTCAATGGGTCATGCATCTTTCTGTTTCAATTTTCGCCAGTGTTCTGAAATTGGGGCGGCTTTCCGCACGTTCACAAACTACCTATATCCGTAAATGTATTATGAATCATGTTTGACATGCAATGACTTTTGCTTGTAAAATCACAATTATGCTTTTCTTTATAGAATTAAAATATGGGTATAACTGGCCTAAACATAGGTTTGTCTAATATGTTTTTCCCAGAAAATAAAAGTAAGGGATTAATGCCATAGTGCATGCAGCAGCTAACTCAAGTGTCCAATACTGCTATATACAAGTTTAGTTTGACCTAACTACGCAGATACCTTGCATTCTATTTTTAACACCGATATTCTGAAGCCAAGAGTAAAATGCATACTTTAAAAGACAACTGCAAAGAAATTTTGTACACTGTAAAACACTTTGTTTAAAATACAGAGTATACAGTAGGTACCCGCTAACTCAGGCCCAGCTCATTTTAATAGATATATTAATGGAACCAATGGTGTTTAGCAGTGCTGGTAACCAGCTTACGTTAAATGGCAAATTTTCTTATAGCACTGATTACCTAACAAGCAAGAATCAATTGCCAAAATCACTAATCAATTGCGCAGTTTCCTAGGCTTATATGCCAAATCGCATATCACAACCAAAATTATCAAGAGCGGAGCACTATAGGGGGGCCTGTCTTTCGTATGCTGTCGTATGCTATCATTGTCGCTTGGCGTAATGCAGGCAAAACCACACTAGTTTAGCCAGCTGTAGCAGATTGAGAGTGCACTCGCGCCAAAGAGAAGTCTTCCTCTCGTTCTTCAAGTGCCTTGACGATGATATTAACGCAAACTCTTCTTCCTCTTGTTCTTCAAGCACCTTGATGATGATATTAACGCAGGCAAAACCACATATAGCATAGCCAACTGTAGCATATTGAGCGCACGCTTGCGCCAAAGAGAAGTCTTCTTCCTCTTGTTCTTCAAGTGCCTTGATGATTATAGTAAGTGCAGAAATTAATACTATGGCTAGGAAAACATGACAACAAAACCAACGCATAAAAATTGAAAGAGAAAGCAAACGAGAAATAGAAAGAAAAAAAAAATAGGAAGAAAAATAGAAATAAATAGAAAAAAAAAAACGAAAAGAGAACAAGAAGGAGAGGAGGAAAGAAATAGAAAACTGAAGAGAAACAAAGAAGGCTGCCTAGCTTCGCACTTCCTTCAGGCTTGGCACCACTAGGGCAAGCTGCCTTAATTTTTTTTGTTTCAAATATGTGGCACGAAATATATACAAGGGTACAAGCTTAGTGTGCAGCAGCGACACTCTCAAATTATTATTATTATTTTTTTTTTTTAGCGACATGGCGACAGCAATCAAGTAACAACGTGGCAGTTTAGCAGTTGGTGGTTGTCATGCACATGCAGTCATGCAATGCTGTATGTCATAACCACGCCCCATTCAAGGACAACAAGGTACTTAAAAACTCCTTTCAAGACTACTGTCTTAATGAAAACCAGCAGATAATGAAGCCAAGGAAGGTATAGGGGATGCTAATTGTAATGTTTTAAGTGCATTATAATAATTGTGAATCTTGTGATATAGATGTGAAGTAAGGTGGACGAAAAGACAACTTGGCACGTGCATGAGGGGTGTGGGCATGCACTTAGTTTGCCCCATTATCCCGTTTTGCGCTAAAACATTGAAATGAGGAAAAAAATTGCTGAGAAAGGTGCAGCAAGCATGAAACAATTGGCCATTATGCTTTTTAATGCAATGCACAATTTGACATGCAATCTTAGGAAACTCTGTTATTAGCAATTCAGGGTAATTAAACTTCACTAATCAAGTAATCAATGCTATAAGAAAACATCACCACTTTGTGCAAAGGGCTGCCTAAGCGAACACCGTTGTTTTCATCACTGTACAAACTCACTGCCCTTTTTTAATTTAGCTTGGGCTGAGTCAAATTGGACACACTGGTACAGCCTTTGTTTAATATTTCACGATTAAAATATGAATGGATCCACCATAAAAAGCTAGCAGGAACAGACATTTCTGATACTGAATCTATACAAAACACAGCCATTATCACTTGCCAAAAATGATACAGAACCCGGAACGTCGACAAGCTGCATGACTTATACATGGCCATAGAGACTAGGCAGCGCCCATGCTGTGGTGTGATTCTCTAGAGGCCATGGAGCAGCATTTGCATCACACGTGCATCTCAGCATTTGCATCACAGCATTTGCATCAACAGCATTTGCACGCATCATCTGTTTAGGCACTACTTAAAGGGCTACTGAATCAAAATCTGAAAATTTTGCGAAAATTCTGAAAATGAATTTTCAGTGTGCGATTACATCGAAAAGAAGTTGTCACTTATCAAACTTTTCAGCGGGTGGCCTTATTTTTTAGGTTTTAGTGAGCATGCACCAAGCCGCTTGGCTAACGCCAGTTGGAAGCTGTGACGTCATGACTCCCTCATTTGACAGCCGGCTAGCCGGCCGCCGTCTTTTGGAACGCACTCGCCATCACATAGCTGTACAATATGCATTCATGTCGTGGTCTCTCTACCAGCGATGAATTCACGTCTGATGATGCAGACTATATTTAACCTTGCCAAGAAATTACGGTTATGAGCCTCCGGTGCCAAGCGACGAAGAAGAGCAGGAGGCGCAGACGTGCCAATCAGGCAGTCCAGGCCAGCAACATGGTCCAACGTGCAGCACCAGCAGTAGGCGAATTAACATTACGAAGGATGTAAAATGCATTGTTTGATGAGCTTCGTTGAGGCAGAAAGGCAGTTATTACGGCTGAATCAAGGCATCGTAGTTCATCACTTAGTGTTAACCTATACAGTCAGCATTCAACCACTGCGCAGTTCGTTTTTTGCGCTGTGAGGCACCACATGTGTGGGATTTCAAGTTGTTTCATAGCTCTGAGCATACGGCACTTACTATCGCATCCACACTACCATGAGCCATTTACAGGTTGAATTAATCAAAATTGGTTGGCTTCATCACAACGGAGAGCCCGGAATATTCGAAAGCAAGCCTCGTGTGCCTGCATTACAGCCAGATGGCACCACCGTACCATGCTTTCGCTGTTCTTTTTTTTTCTTTGTTGTTTTGTTTAAAACACAGCTAAGTGAAGTGACAAAGTGTTTTGAGCTAGCAAATGAAGTCAATTTATGAATGTGTACAGGTTTGGCGCGATAGCTGAGCAGTACGCATCCAAAGTCTACGCTGCTTGTCATCCCTAGGAAATGCATGCGACAATGTGTCGCGACCGACGATCCGGTTATGACAGCCTTCAGCGCAGCAGAAGTTAGGCATTTCCCTCCGCCACGACGAACGCTTCAAAACCGAAGACCAACCACCAAAAAGCACATGTCATACAAAGAGATAAGTTTCCCCAACGCTTCAGACGTTGGGGAAACGTACCACAATTGCAAGCGAGCAGCGCCGGCAGCAATGAACAGGCACCGCGGCTGCTGCAGCCGTGTGCGTGCAGGCTGTCATGACGTATTGTTGCAGCTGCTACCGGCGGCCACTAGGGCACTAGGCACAACCGAAAATTGCTGAAAAAAGATGTTTCTCGTCCTTTTTTCAAATCACTTTGTTGTATTTGTCATTTTTAGCAGTTAAACTCTTGTTCTGCTACAAAACACCACCTGCAAAGTTATCGTTCCATATACCTTTACGGGGCCCTAAACCATCCAGAGGACTAAATTTAGTTGTGGCGTTGCAGTTGTGTGCAGGTCCACAGCAAACGTTAGCAGAGTTACAAACGTTGGCTCGCCTTGCTCTTCCCTTCGCTATACTGCATTTGTCGGCTCGTCTTTCCACCTCTCCGAGTGCCCTTCCTCAGCGTTCGAGGTGAAAACACATGGAGCACATGCACCTGCTAGCAAAAAACAGATTCTTGTTCACCCACCTACAGCGCCTGTGGCTCACAACGTCACCTAATCGGACAGGTGACGTCACAACAGCTGTTGCAGATAGCGAAAGGCACGAAGAGAAGCACGCGAGCATCTGTGCATGGTTTATGGGCCCTTTAAGAGCTAATAATAAGAAAACTAGCGGTGGCTTTCGGGTAGAACATCAGTCTTGTATGAAGAAGGTGCCCAAATTGAATCCTCGTACCATTCGGACACCAAGGTATTTTATAATGGTAGAGATGTCGCCCAGCCTGGTGCTCGGTTAACCCTTTCAGTCCCAGTGATTCCAATTGGAATCAAATTATGTAGGTCAGTCAGCAAGCATCTGGTAAAGATAAAGCGTTGTTCTTCCTCAAGAGCCCGTATTTAGCATCTGCCCTACATGTGGTGTCAACATGGTACACACAATACAGCGAGGTCACGTCTGAACGAAGAAATTACAGAAGCGGTCGTGCTGTTCGCGCATTTCGCTGAGGCAGCGTCTTCTTTCACCGTGCAGAGATAGGGCATTTATTTTAGTTCTGCGCCAGAAATTTGAATTTCGGCTATTGGACATTATGCTATCCTATCTAGATAACATTTTAAGTAATAAATGAACTAAAAATTATGAAATTATTAAATAAAAATTATTTATTAAATTAATTGGCACATTAATTACTCTTCACTGAAAAGTGTGAACAAAGAGTTTGTCAGTTTTTTTGGACTACCACGATCATGTGCATCTCCAAATGTGAAAACTAGTTGCTTACATTGAAAATAGTTAATTCGGGACTGAAAGGGTTAAATGGGAGGGTTATCTCAACTTGAAAGCGGGCCCTATGTAGACTACAAGATCTCTGGTCATCCCTTGTCTCTCCATCTCCCCTTCTTCCCTCCTCCTTGCCCCACA
Organism: Rhipicephalus appendiculatus; assembly: GCA_030522465.1. Classification (NCBI taxonomy): domain Eukaryota; kingdom Metazoa; phylum Arthropoda; class Arachnida; order Ixodida; family Ixodidae; genus Rhipicephalus; species Rhipicephalus appendiculatus. Next base: position 2,135,653 of record JALIZH010032928.1, on the reverse strand, counting down.
ACAACAAAAAAATGTCATAATTGAAAGCCTTGCGACTATTATATTGCTTCGCTGCACGTACTACTACTTTAAAAACAGTTTAGCCAAAGGCAAATTTTGTTGCTGTTTACCTTTAACAAAAAACAAGTCATCAAACAAAACACCACTCCAGATTCACGAGTAGTGTTTATATCTTGACTGAATGAATCATTATTTCATTATTTTGTTCATACACTGTTCTCATCTTTCTGCCCATAATGCCTGGAAAATTAATGCAGGATAAGGTTCGACCGTGGTTGGACACAAGAATAAGAGCACGAGAAAAAGCATTGCACATGACAGGTGCAAAATTCAGCTGCTTCATTTTTATATGAATGCTCCAAACCGTTCAAGGTTTAGGATAGATTATCTCTTTCTGTACACTTCCCAGAGCTGCTCTTTCTGAACTGTGCCGATGCCCCAAGGCCTGTCATTAAAAAACAGCTGTGTAGAAACTCACCACACACTGTCCTGCATTCCTTGGACTCGTTTTGCCACCTCCATCTTGGCCATTTTGTTCTGAAATATAGGAAGCAAAATGAGAGCAATTAGCAAGACCCTGCCTAAGCAGTATCCCATGAATATCAAGCAAGAAGAATGTGGAGTCAAACATTCACAAAAGCCAATAGATAAGCCAAAATAATGGAACTATTGTACAACAGCACTGTGTGCCCAGTTGGCAGACATGAATACATAAGCTAATAAAAGACATTATGATGATAACGACAGTGCCAGTAATGCACAAAACCTGACTGCAGGTGTAGCCAGAAAGCTATTAAGCTGAAGTCTGGTTAAACAAGTACTACAACATTGCGCCCGACAGATTCATGCACTTATGATTTCAGGAACATGGTCCAGCAATTAAGCCTTTTCTTTTCCTTTGAACTAAACAAATTACTTAAGTAATCCTTTTCTGTACAAGCAGGCTACAAAAGAGACAATATAATGAGTCACCCTCTAGTCACCCATGTAATCTACAGTGAACAATATAGTAAAGTAAGAAAAATTTGGGATTGCACTTGCGTCTCCTTAGGTGTCTGGGTACTACATGCTTAGCAAGCAGTGAGCTAAAGTAAACTTTGCAATTGCACTGCAACTTTCATATCTTTCTCTGCTACTCCCCTGCTTAACTCCAGTAACACACAATCAATAATAATACAATAATATATGGGGATTCACATCCCAAAACCACAACATGATTATGAAGGACACCGTAGTTGAGGGCTACGAAAATTTCGACCCCAGTGTTCTTCAATGCACACTGACATCGCACAGTACACAGACCTCTAGCATTTCACCTCCATCGAAATGTGACCGCCACAGCCGAGATCGAACCCGCGACCTTCGGGTCAGCAGCCGAGTATCGTAACAGCTACACCACCATGGCGGAAAACACACAATCAAGAGAGTGTTGTTTTCCCACTTTTCTTTTCACACTTACCATCTTCTTTTATTGCTGAGTGAATTTTAATGACTATCCACTTCTTTAAATAAGGCCCATAGATGAGGTGAACTTAAATTAAAAGCAACAACCACCATAACTTCCTATGACTGGCTATTTCATTCACATCTAATTGTGCTTTTCCCGCAGTATTTAAATGGGTGCTTTGATCGGTCATAGATCAGTACAGCGTTTTGAAAATAAATGATCTTTGTGATGACAGATCTGAGCTAGATTCATCAGAAATCGTGTTCAAGGAATTCAAGTGCCTCTACACTTCTTGCAACGTTGTGTTTTATGCACGGTGGAATGTAACAAAGCATGAAACGTGAGAATGAAAGCTGCTGAAAGTTGACATGACAATATCCTGTTATTTTCTTGAATCTTGGAACTTACTGATTGAATAAATCTTGCATGCACAACCTTTCATTGTAGTTTTTGCAATTTTTGACAGTTTTCATTGCAGTTTTTGACACACTGGGAACAGAATTGGAGCAAAAACATCAGTCCGACTGTCGCAGAGCCTTCTTAAAGGCAGCTATAAACCATGTTTTATGAAAAAAATTTTAACAAACAAGGAGTGTCTGGTGCAGGCTCAGACACTACTCCCAAGAACTTTTCCACCGGAATACACAATAAAGATTCAGATTTCTTGCTTGTTTACCTTTGCTTGGCATTATAGAAATGTCATAAGCAGAACACATAAGCATTATCATGAAACAACACAACCCACAAATGACACATGCACAGTAGCTGCAGCATGTTCCTTGTTGATTACAGCACTATGTACACTAATTCTTTTTTCGCCCTGTCCCCCCTTCTTAAATGTACAGTAGCAAGCCAGGATAATTCATAGATAAGGCCTGCCTTTCAGCAAATAAGCCACTCTCTGAACCTACATAGAACCTTACTTACTTGTCTAAAGCTCACACTTTCCTGTGAAATCTTTACCTGTTGAATCCCTCACAATGCAGGATTTTAAGACTGCTTATCAAAGCCACACACTACACAAAATATATAATCACCAAAGACAGAGTAAACATTTTTATGCTATGTTGTACAGAACTTTCGCTCTCTCCATAACACGCAATAAATACACAACAATAAATACAACAGTAAATACAATAAACACGGTTGGAAGTTAGCGCCAATCCCGTGCTCTTTGTCTGTCCGTGTGTTGCTTTGTGCTACAATTTTTTTCCTTCAGAAGTCATGAACCAACTAGCCCAAGAAAACGTTTTGCTAAAACAGTAGTAACATTTGTCTTTCTTTTCCTAATTTTTTAGCTGCAATGTGTCTCGAATGTTGGCAGTCCACATATGATTAAAAAAGAGGTATTTACATGCACTTATATTAGACCATGCCTAACACATGTGAATATTACCTGTTTGTTTTTCACCAGAAACTCAAAATATCACAGATCCAACTACATTCAAATATAGTATCCAAAAAGTCAAGGTTATGGCTCCAGAATTACAGCAAACCTCTGCTAATGCTGGATGATGCCAATAGCAGCTAGTTAAAAGGGTTACTGACATGAAATTTTTGACTGTCTATTAGCTGTGCTAAATGCAGGTACTGAACCATGAAAACCTAAAGATAATATCTAGTGGCAAGACTCAGAGTGCCTTCAATACTGACCTTCAAAAATGGGTTTTGGCCTTGTTTCTACAAAATTTATGCGTTGTGAGGTTATGGCACAGAACACGGTCACATGGAAACAGGATATCATAATGATGCTGACTCACTCTGCCTTTCCCAGCACCGAAACTGGATGACGAAAAGCTATTGTAATGAATTATAGGCCGAGTCAATTTGTCAGGACCACATGCTACACAAGCTGCTACATCCTTGCAATGTTTCCGGTGCAGTGCAGCGCACCCTCTGAGCCACGTCATTCATTTTAAAAGGTGCAGGAAGGATGCAAGGCTGCCGCATGATTTTTCTGAAGCCTCCATTATGACAGCATCAATATCATGCAGATTCACAGAAGCAGCACAACAGATGACACAGCAGCATAGCAAGCAGCATCAAGACTCCACCTATGGACATTTGCTACGTCTACGTACAGGCCTCGGAAACCAACCACAACTACTGTTTACGACCTCGCAAACTTAAGCAGACAAAGCAAAAGACGTTACCACATGAGCACTGATGAGGCACACTAAATTAGCTTAACATCATTGTTGTTAATGTCATGATAATGCGTTGACTATATGAAGAGAAAATGAAGGTCAAAATAAAAATTTCTGTTGATGCCACGCCATAATCTCCACAGTGGTGTCAGTATGATGTCATGGATGTTAAAGCATTTTTTCATATTCAGCGTGGCCATTGTCTCAGCAAAAGTTCCCAAAACTTTCAGTGTTCGGTTCGTGGCTGCTTTATAACACAACCTAGTCAATGTTTACAGATGAAAAGAATTAGCTAGATGCTAGCAGGCAGCTGTAATGCTCTTTCTACCATGAAAAAGTGATGAAAATTGCATTAAATTTGCCAGAAATTTTGTGAGCTTTCTTTTTCTTCCTGAACAAAGCCGTGCCACAATATTCTTATTCAGCAAGTTTCACCTCTTGCTCGGCACTACAGTCCGCAAGATGTTACCACTACTTTATTTCCCAAACTGAATGAAACGAACGTCTGAGGAATGCTTCTATCTGTGGCACTCATTGTCATCATCCAGATCCTCAGAGACAAAAACGTTACTTTCTGTTTCTGAGCAAACTTAACAAAGCTGTCTTCTAAGAATAAGTCATCAAAATACTTCCATTTATTAGGCTTCTATTCCCATGTGGCCGGCATCAAACCAGCCAGGTTTTCTGTGCAGGCATCAGCGTCAGAGAAAGGCAAGACACAAAGGCACCACATAGCCAGTGCGGCCATCTAGTGGAGGAGGGGTAGGGGTGTTATTATTAGGAAACCTCATGCAGCCCATAAAGGAGTGCAATTTGACACCACAGAGAAGGAGGTAAGGGAATAAGTGAAGAAAAGAAACAAGAGGAGAAAGTATCTTCATTTATCACTAAGCAATGCAGGCCATGACCGCTCATGACTGCCTGCCAAGGGGATAATCTAGTGTTAAGGATTGCAACTAATTGCAATTTAATGATTGTAGTCATGACTGGTTTCCTTCGCTATATTTGGTGGCAGTAGAGGAAAAGTAAAAGCACATGCTGTCACAGAAGGACTTGTGCATGAACTATGCAGCATCATCACCCCAAGTCTCCTATTTGCACCTTTTCTGGCTTTACCAAGTGCCTTTTAGCAGTAAAAACAGTGGCATTCTTTGGCATTGTAGAAGGGTAATTTACAAACACAGGTAACATTATTTTCTCGTTATAGAGTGTTCCCTATAATACTTTTGTGACATTTTATGCTGTGAAATATATATACAAATGTTTAGTTTTATTTCACGTTATTTACTAAACATTCTTTTCCCCCCACTGTTCACATAAAGGTAGCTGTACATGTATTAAACTGTACAAAGACGTAATATGGTCTGTTGCCTTCTGGCTGGGCTGGAATGAAATGGAATAGCACATGCCTTTTCTAAGGTCGCATAGCCTTTGGTCTCTGCTTCGGTTCCTGTGTGCACTAAACTTGCATACCAGAACTGCTAAGCTTGTACAGCGCGACTGAACGAATGATAAACCAACTAGCCCGCCAACGCACTTTGTCAATTCCAGAACTGTTATTTAAAGGCCGTGCTTGCTTAATATTCCGCTAATCCCTTTAAATCTCATGTTCAAACAATCAGTTATAAACGAAATACCACAGCCTTACAATTCTCCAACAAAATTCGAAAAAAAGTGAGTTGAGAGAATTTTTAATTTAAATAAATTTTTACAATTGTTTGACATGCTTGACTACAGCTTCGCCCGATCCGACTACTGACAAAGCAGGAAGTGTACTGTGCGGTGCACTTGTAGTGTTTTCATCGCGTTTCTTTAAGTCTGAAGGTGTTTGGGGTACCACGTATTTCAATGTTTCAGTTCCTAACGAATATTACACCACGCGACAAAACATAAGGGAGAAACAGGACCGATCGCACGTTTTCCTACGTGTCTAAGACCGCGATACAAGCGCGGTAAAAGCGTGCACACATGCGAAATTCGAGCCGTACCTGAGTGACTGAATAGAAGGCGGTCGACACGGAGTTTATCGGGAGCCCTTTGGACCCTAGAAGGGGAGCGTATCTGCTCGAGGATGTCCTGACAAGACACTTGAGAGCTCTAAGCATCTGAACTTGCTAGGCGAACACCACGCTCCGGCTACGGAAAAAGAGGCCAACAAGGTGAAAGAGAAACAGAAACACAGACGTCGGTCTATTTTCTCTCTCTATTTTTCACCGTATGCATGCGTGTGTAAGCAACCCAGTCGCCCAGTAACTGGCGGCGGGAAATGCATCTCTCGAAGGAAAGTGTATTTAGTTCATCGACGCTCAGGAAGAATGTGCAGAGCGCAGAAGCACAAGACACAGAAAAGAATAAATGAACAGCAGCCAGAGAAACATATGGAGACACACATAAACGAGGATCGGCCCACACGAGGTTCTTCCCTGTGCAAAAACAAACGCTTGCTATACTTACATGAATACGACTAACTGTAAGGCGATATGAAGCCGGAGAGATCACGGGATCACGACCAGATACGAGGACGGCACAGGATGCGCTTCAACCGCAACTGGCACAGCAGCAGACAAAGCTAGGGCACATGTGGGCTTCCGTGAGAAAGGCAGAAAGGCCCTTGACTGCTCTCCACTTACCACGAGTCACGAGCACCGAAAGCCCGCGCAAGCATGCGCTCTGGCTTCAGGATGTAATGATGTAATCACGATACATGGCCTCCGAGATACACAGCATGCCGAAGCGGGAAGTTTTAAAAACTGATATGCGCTTCTATCGCGTTTATGAGCGATACCGCTGACTGATTCCACCTGCTCCCACCTCCCCATTGGCGGCTTGCACTGGCTTGCATGTCTGTCGTTCATGTGACATTGAAGACATTACATATATACATTCACACACACATGTGTGTGTTTATATATGCCTTACTCCTTACCAAGAAAACACCACGAGATTGATCCAACGTATGTAAGCTTTGTTGCTGGAGGATGAGGCCCCCCAGGTCTGAAGGCAACCCATCTGCTACTAAAGAAGTGCTTGGAGCTGTAACAGGTAGGACTGTGCAAAGCCTTCGGCAAGTTTAGGGACTGAGGTTGCCACTTCCAAAGGCCTGGCAAATCAAGATCAGGACAGGCACTTGAAATGTAAGAAAAGCTAGAAATAGTAAAGGGTGAGATGAAACGAATAAATGTTTCTGTTCTACAGTTTAGTGAGCTACAACAGACACGCAAGCGCCACTATTCTAGCGACTTTATGATTTTTTACTAGGGCAGTTAGTCAACGAATGAAAAGAAAAAATGGTGTCACATTTATCGTAAGCAAGTCTTAAGAATTCAATACTATATAGTCAAATGCACCTCCTCAAAGGCAGAGGTGCGCGCATTCCAGACTGATGTCATGAGTCAGACGGCCAGTGACCCCGCCTCCGGAGAACAATGCCGAGCGCATGAGCAGGAATTTTTCTTTAGTCGCGGAGGCGATCAGCTGCCGCGCTTCAGTCGATCATCTGGCCGGGGCCTCTCCGGACTTCTTAAGTATCCAACTGTAGGATATTACAGTCAGTAGTTGATCACATTATTTCTATTAGGATAAAAAGTCACCCAACAAACTACACGCCAGTCCAAGTGTATGCTTCAACTGAAAGATATAGGGTGTCCTGAGCAACAAGATTCTAAAAGGAGGGACTATGTTTTGTGAAGAAAACCTAGTACATAGTGTTCCCAGCTGACTGGAATAGCTGCTAGTATTTTCTTTTGTTATTGCAAGTTCATTACTTCATCATAATAAATTTTGTGTCTGAACAAGTACTCACCTAATTATAATGAGGTCAATGAGGCATATGCTATTTTCAGCAACATACTAATTGCTTGCTCATTTTTTATGGTTGATAAAGAAGGCTCGTGAAATGCAAAAAAATACCATGTGACTGCACTACCACCCACATCAAAAAGCAGCGCCCTCAGATAAGCCTACTGCAAGCAACCACTTTGCCTGTTGTCCACTGCCAGAGACAGCGTTTCATACGTTGGCAATGGCACGGGATGAGCACCAACAACATGTGTCGCAATTTTACAGGGATTTCTTCTCCTCGATTGTATGCCGCTATAATTTTCCATGTCTCACAACTGACTTATCTCATTGATAACGCTGCTACAGCACTTTTCTAACCATGGCCTCACCTTATAACCCTTTCAGACGCCACCTATGAAGAACTGTCTTTAAATGTGTCAAATCGATACACCGTTATTTAAAGGTACTCGATAAATTGCAACAAAAATAATGTCATAATATGTTCATTTGTGAGTGTTACAGCAGCCTATCCTAATTAAGTTGTAATTAAATATATATCTCTCCTGAAGTCATCGATGCTCTCTTTTGGGATAAATAGAATGAAATCTCAGGCTAGATATATAGTGCAAGTTCATTTTTGGTTATGTGTATTTTGAGCAAAAAAAAGTTATACTTTTCACATTGCTCGCAGGAAGCGGCACGTCAAACGTGGTAGTGCATCCAGCAAAGTTATCAATGCAACAGTACACAGCAAAATGAAGTTAAATGAAGACAAATTTATTATGCAGGAGGTTCAATTCATCCAAAGCTCGATATACCTCGCTCTTTCTTAGCCCCTAGTTGATACAAATAGCAAAAACGAGTGATGTACACAATTATGTACATAGCGTCTGAAAGGGTCAAGACAGAAGAAATGCCCTGCCTTGTCCGGGTAAAGCACTGGGATGGTCAATTTTTTTTTTTTTCATTCTGCATTCGTCCCTGGATACTGGCTATCTCAAAGTGAGCCTCTTTGAGGGTGCCTATATATTCCTGGTGCACGCTTCAGTTTAGTAACACGCTATTTTCATATTTCCGTGCTTTGTTCTTCAGGCTCATGAACACACAATTAGTACGCTGCTGAAAATATCACAGTTAGGTGTGCCACCTCATTGGCATTTTGATAAGGTGAGTACTTGTTCAATTAGAAAATTCATTGTAATTAACTAATTAAATCTCAATGAAAAAATTAGTAGTGGCTACTTTGGCATACTGTGAACAACAGTATGTGTTAGGAGCATTGAAAAACTGAAAAATGGTTCACTAGTCATCATTTACTCAGCAGCAACAACTGAACTGGTCATCTATAATGCCCTTCAGAAGCAATGTTTCCTTTCGTCGGTAAACATCCAGTGGAGCTTGATACCATTGGAGCCCTTCCCTGGTCGGATATTCAGACTTAAACAAGGAATTGTAATGGATACTAGCAGATTTTCATGCTTTTTGAAATATTAGCCAAATCTGTAAAGTAATTTAGAATACATATGCTGTTGACCCCAAGAAAAGGCTCACTGCTCATGTGTTACCATAGATAAATTAGGCATATATATGCGATGCACTTGACAGAAAAAAACATGTTCGTTTCACAAGCATAAACTTCTTTCTATATCAGGGACTGCACTAAGCGAAGAATTGAGCCGCAGCTGTTACAGACAATGAATGGATATGAAAGAACTTTCAAAAACAGGTTCGCGAATCTGCAGGCGGTTCGTGCTCAGGTGATCAAGGCATAGCAACAAGATTCTTATCCTGGAAGGATGTTTTGATCACTCTTAGTAATGTGAATTGGAGACTGCAGGTATTTTACTGAACTAGAGGACCAACCTGATTTCAGTGAAATTTTTCTGCCTCTTTACTTGTTAAGTATCTGCCTTACTAGTTGCAACCTGTTTTGTCAGTTATCGGGTTACATGTAAATGGTAACTGAAAAAGTATTTGAATTACATTGGGCATTGGGAATGAGTATTTAAATTGCTAAACTACAAAATTATCAAAAATGTAATAGATTATAAATGATTAGGTACATGTACATTGCTCCAAAGAGTCTGACAGCTACATATGTATTCATATGGTACATGGAACTTACACCGTTTCATTATGTCTACATTTACGTCAATTGAAGCAATCGTGTGTTGAAATAATGAAAATTAATTAAATTTAATGTGAATATCCAAGAAAACTACCAATTGCAGAATCTATTATTTAACCATTTTTAAACAAGGTGAAGAACAATGTTTGTGTGGAGTCAATTTGGTAGAACATGGCTAATTTGCATTATTTGTGATATGTATGTAAAGCCGTTTATAATGACATGCATGGTCAACTTGGAGGACCTTGCAAATGACAAAAAAAAAGCATGGCTCACCGTCATATTACAGTAATAATACAGGGAAACAACTCCTCACCAGATGCACACAAATTGTTCTGTTCATTGCTATACCATAGCACTGAACATAGCTGGTTCAAGAAGGATGCAGACATGGTGACTGGAAACTAAACTGTTTTGTTTAAAATTCAGAGAAGTTCGTAGGCTGCCTATAAGAGAGGTATTCTTGCAGTACAAGTAAAATATTAGTACCTGCATGCACTTTCTAAAAAAACTGCTGCCTCTGCACTGCCATGGCCCTTCTTTAGTAAGATTATTCAGAAGAGTTCCCACACTGCATTGACATTCTGACACTGAGGTTCGAATATTTAAGAGCTGTTATTGCTACATCCAACAGAGTGGCTATTTAGGCATGCTTGTAACCCATAAGTACATTTAAAAAGTGTGAACTGGACATGAACAAGGCACATAAATTAACACACATATACAGGAATCTGAGCAAACCAGTGCACATTTTTTTTTTTTAACACAGGGCTTGACAATATATTCTAAGTAAAATTTAATTCTTTTTGTGTTGGCACAATAGAAGGCGAGCTTACACATGTCACCCAGCTTTTTAATCGGATTGTTGGAAGAAGCACCTGTGAGATGTGCCTGTTCATCCATGGCAACACCAAGCTTTTGACGCAACAGCGTTAAAGAGCTCATTTTGCAGAAATTATGGTGTCGGCATCATTGGTTGTGAGCAAAAAATTGAGAAAGATGCCAACAAAATAAATAATAAAAATCTTCTATTCAAGTGAGAATCGAACACAGGCCTTCTGCGTGGCAAGCGGGTGTTCTACCCCAGAGCCACGCCATTGCTCGAAAAAAAGAAATACTGAACGCGTGTCTCCTTAACACGTGTAGTATTGGGTGGCAGAAGCTTAGAATCGTGCCAGGCATCAAAACATGTGAAATGTGCAACGAGTAGGGGTTTTAAAGGCCCACTCATTACAAAGTGCTCAGACATACATCATCAGCAGCAAAAACATCAACAAATTGAGCAGCGGCGTAGGCTCACGTGTTGCCTTACGGATGCGTAGTGAGCGCTTCGCAACTATACTTGCCGTAGGCATTCTAGGATAGTTGGAAACGGCCAATGTTACATGCACAGACGATTGTTCCCTTGCAGCAGGATTGAGGCATGCTCTGAGAACTGAAGCTAGGCTAGAAATTAAGAAGGCGATGCGCACGGAGCCCGATTATGCTATCGCGTTCTACTCTTGAAGGCGAAGTTCAAGTGTCTTCCAAGATTTTGAACGCATATTCAGAGAAAAAATTTTAGCAACTTGAAATAGCACACTGGTGTGTTGAATCAAGTAATCAAAGACGCTCGATTCATAGGCCCGTTTGAATATTTAAGCACTTCATATGTTCAGACGAGTATTACAGTATTCGAATTCACTTTGACACGAGTTTGAAATTTCCGGAATTTCGAAGTATTTGAGACATTCTGAGAAACTTATTTTACTGCATGTAACACACCTGAAAAGGTGGTTTTACCGCAGCATGAGGTCACTATGCCATGAAACCACATAGTCAAAAAAAATTTTCACTGCCATGAAGCCACACTTCCTAGTTTATTTAAAGGAGTCATGAACCACATTTCCAAGTCATCATCGAATGACCTTGGTATCGGAGTTTATTGCCTCACGCATCGATGGCCGCAAAAATTTCTCAAATCCATCAAGAACAACCAGAGTTGCAGGAGTTTGTCGCGTATTTCAAGCGCTTTCTCCCTTCACAACAAAGATGCTGGAAGCTACACAGGGAGGGACAGCACAGGGGAAAGAAGTAACATGGGTACACGTCATGTCCTTGAGCGCGCGTGATGAAACGCAATCGCTCTCTCCTGTTGTGATTCCCACGCATGAGTGTGGCTCACTGTATAATGTTAGCCCTATGAAGCGCAGTGCCGCTCTTGATTTATGCCGGCTGTTGGACAATAGCATGCTATTTGGTGTTTGACGTCAAACAGCAGGTGTCAGGAGCTCCAAAGAGAGTGAGCAGAGGCCTCTGTATGAAAAGAAGGCACCTAAGAAAATGGCAACTCTGTGCTCTGCTTCTAAACTCTCCTTGCCACACACGAATGCAAAATTTGACTGAGCGGTTCATAACAGGGTCTGTTTTCCACACGCTATATTTTCTCACCAAGCTCGAGGGGTGGTTCATGAAGTGTGCACATTACCTGCACCTCAATTGACTTTTTCTATTTAATTTTAAAAAGCATGTGATGCGAACCTCAAATGGGCATGTATGGTAAATTTTCAGACGTAATGTATTTTACCGCTTACAACTTGCACCCTACTACTATTCAAGTTCTGCTACTACAGTTTAAACTCAATTTGGAAAGTGATGATCACGCTTAAATTATTTCGTTAAATTGGGAAATTGGTAAAATCGAGAAAGGGATTTTTGTGTTTTGATATCTAAAACTGCAACCAGCGACACCCAAAATCTAGCTTGGTATTTCTTCCACAAACCCACACCTGTGCATGTGAAAAATCTGCGAGGGCTGCTTGAGGGCAGCCCTGCACATGGAGCCTCTCATGTTGCCCAGACTTCATATCCGGGCGATGCAGGCCAGGTGGACGGTTACATGGAGTTACTAGAGGCTACCACTATGCAATTACATGGTGAACAAATATACTCATTACACGATTGGGCTGAGCGAGAAAGTTGTGAGAAGACGTTCAAGTGCTATCTGTTGCATAAACCAAGAAATAATGAAAGCAGCCACCGCAGCCCCTTAAGCCCTTGGGTACGTATGGGTGCTACTGGCTGCTAATTCTGCTGTTCCATGCATGAGCGCAGCATGCAGCCTCGTCAAAATAAAGGCAGGGTAGTGAATAAGGCACCAAAATGTTTTAACGTGGTAACGTTAGAGCGGACGCTGGAAGAAAAACTGGTTTGTGCCTAAATTAGAAGGAAATAACTGCTTTTTTACTCATTTATCTCAAGGACAACTTCATTAAATTGGGTTTGATGGCCAAGTTGGTTCGTTAGCTCAGGTTGGCGACAACATTGAAACTTATGGGTACCTGCCGAGAAATGGGAATTTTTTTGTTCGATCGGGAATGTAAAATTGGGTATTGTTATATTGAGTTTTAACTGTATTCAGATTTGTTTCTAAATTATTTGATATAATTAACATTCACTTCGAACCAGAAAGGTGATATTTGCACAAGCACAAGCTTATCGATTCATAACTTTGAATATCCCCACATCCCTACTATTCTTCATAGGGGCACTCAGGGCTCCACCACTTACTGAACATAAAAAATAAAGCTCTTTTGTCACTACAGTGTACTATACTAGCAAGAACGACTAAAAAATTCAATCAGCTGCACGTAGCGGACACCAATGAAGCAGCGAAGCTGTTGGCTAACAAAGAAGCCTTCACTTTGTCAATTATTTTAGCTGGTTGAATGAAGTGGAACTTGAATGAAGAGGGGTTGAATGAAGTGGGAGGAGTGACGGCAGAAGTAGTGGGCATAGTGGTTAGTGGTCGGAGTCGTGAGTAGTTGCACCAACCCGCTTCCAATCTACGACGGCCCCCGGACATCAAAGCCTCGACTAATAGCAGCTTCGCTGTTAAAAACTATTACTCTTGCACATTTACCAAGCAACCTGTTACTTCTCTCGCCCCCCAGAATTCGACGTTACCTTCCGATTCTCTGACATATGACAAGCTTATTGGGATTCACCAAAAAACAGGATGGCTATTAGTAGCTGGCCTCCCTTAGCAACAACTAAGCAATGCCTATTTTGTTAAGGAGAGATGCTACTCGAAAAACGTCTTTTCTTAAATTACGTAGTTCTTGTTTTTAATTGCTTTCACAAGTTTAGTTTCTCTACTTTCATGACAAAAAAAAAAAATCAAGGTTGTAGTTAAACTCGAAGTAGGCTAAAATGGCCTTAAAGAGCACAAGGTGGCTATAAAAAACTAAAAAGAGCTCAGTGTCTAGAGTTCCCCTGGACATTGTCCCCTGGCTGCTTGCCATTGCATTTCGCATGAGGAGTTCACCACAGCCACATGCTCAAAATAACCATGATTCCCAAGCTCTAATAATGGAAGAAATTATTTTAAAAAGCACATCATTGACGCACAGATGACCTTTCATTTCTACGTTTAAAATGCGTTTTTCTCGAGATGCAATTTTGGGCAACTTCTTCAGTTTGGATGTCATGTTTTTGGTACTTCTGATGGTCAGATCAATATGAAATTTTTGCCACATATTCCTTAACATGTGAAGAGTGCAATTATCTTCTTTAAAACATATTATTTATACAATTATGAACTTAAAGTAAGCAATTAGTATGGGCTTACCACTTCTCACATTACAATTTTTCTTGTTCATTTAAATGCATTATACACACTTTCTTGATAGTTATTTGCATTTTACAGTTAATGTGGAGCAATATGAGCCATTAATGACTCATAATTATAAAAGGTTAGTGGCGGAAAAGGTCTGCCCGAAAAGAGCTATATTTTACATTGTCATGATACAAAAAAACTATGCAACTTACTATAAAACTGATTACATATTTGAAATCACCATAAAAACTTATGTAAACAGCAAAAATTCCACTGCCTTAGGCTACATATTAAAGAAACTTTTTTTTCAAATTGCATCTCCCCTTAAGCAATGTCCTTAATTGATGCAAAATGAAAAACAAAAATCTGACAGATTAACATGGAGGTATCGATTTCTGTCAAATAACAATAGCACTGTAAATGGTATGCTGGTGTAGTCGAGTTACACTACAGACTGGTCTAGGAAGTCCTGCCACACCAGAGCTCAGTGTAACAAGATGAGCTGAGCAACACGGGCACCATTCTGCATCAGCCAATTGTTGAGTGCAGTAGGAATAAGGAAAAAGAATGGAAAGCCTCGTGTTTGCTGGTAACCACACCATTCAAGTTCTGTGGGGAAAGGTTCATTAAGTGATGCGCTTTAAAGAGACAAAAAAGAGAAAAATGATCTCTTGTGCGTTAGTAAATAATTACGCTTTCATAATACCAAAACCACCACTCTCACTGCCACAAAGAAGTTGAGTCTTTCTTGCAGCAAGAGTGGTGCAAAACCATGAACACCTGTAGCAAAGCTGTCTCGAAGTGTCTGCACCAATTTTCTACGACGTCAGATTTTGATAGCATCTGCTTGGCCTTATATACAATTCTGCAATAATAAAAATTAGGCTTGTGCGAATAGCAAGTTTTAGGTTCAAAGCGAATAGTGATTTGGTCAAATAATTTAGAATCGAATTCGAATAGTATATATAGCATATTATAAAGAAAAATGAGCATATTTGTTATGACCCAATTAACCTGCACAATATTTTTTAAAATTGAAACAAGTCGTGTGCAAATGTCATTATTTTTTATTCAAAGAGAAGTGGAAGCAACTTTGAATAGTAGCAAGATTTGACTTTCGGTAGAATGCGAGTGATAACCTGTAAAATATGTTAAGTTTTAAAATTAACTATACTTAAGCCGTATAGGGTGGTATAACAAGCTTTTAAACTTAAAAAATGATGAATCAATGTCAGGGTAATACGTCCATTTAACCTTAAAGTGGGGCTCGCGGCAGTGTGGATTTCCCCTGGAAAGGTGTATTCATGGTATAGCACCCTTCTACTGCAGTGGAACCACCTTTACAGGGGGTTACATGCATGTCTATTCGTTCATTTGAATACTTCGAAATTTAGTATAAATTAAATTCGTTTCGAAGCGAATTTGAATACCGTAATATTTGTTCGAATATTCGCACAAGCCTAATAAAAATAAGTTACATCATAGCACGTTTTGAGAAACCTTATTGGAGGGAGAAATTCAAAAAGTAAACAATAATGAAGCCTCTTCTCCTGCCTTTGACTGTCCAGTAATAGACCCACGATGAAATTAACAAAAAATTATTGCGTCTTGCAATAAGTCACGCAAGGTTGGGTCACAACAGATCTGCTGGGCACGTTTCAGCTTCTCTTGTTAACCATCTGTACAGAATGCTTGGGCGGTGATTGAGCATGTGCCTGTTAATAATGATGATAATTTTCTATCTACAACGCACGGCAAGCCTTAACCATAACAGCTCTGCTGCAATAAAGCTCTCAAAAATTTATTCATCAGTCTAAACTGATGGAATCATTTCAGTGTACCTTTATGAATTTGTTGTGAAGCTGTTCCAAGTTTCTGGACAGCAGTTCAAGCAAGCAGGAGAATTTCTTAAGTGGCTTTCACTTGCATATCAAGCTCAGCCTAATTAAAATTGGTAGCAGCACACAGTTCACCATAATTTTTTGAGCAAGAGCATGTATAAATGAGCTTACCCAAATTGATAAAGCAGTGAATGTAGAATAACCATTTTTTGCTGATAAACATACCAAAGGCTGAGCATTGGAAGCACCTAATACTACAGTCGATGTAGAACTGCACACCCTCTCACAAGCATATTTCCAAGAACCTGTTAATTTATGCACATGAATGCACGTCCAGACACATACACACACATTTTGATGTGAAAATACACAGCTTGTGGTTTGGATTTCACTGTGCCCATTCTCAATGAACACAAATTTTAGTAGACAGACTAATGTGGCAATAATAAAGCAAAGTCAGATTACCACTCTGCTTTTATTGTACCAGACCACCAAAGTTCTCACAGACATTACAATCATTGCACACATAATTCAGACTTACATTCCAGTTGGCAGTGTTAGAAATGACATGATGACATGTGCTAACATTACAAAATTTCAGAAATGTTGAAAAGGGATGTAAGCATGTTAGAACATATATTTATATTGTTTTTGATAAACAAGTACTTTTAACAATGTATTCTTCTTCAGTCGACAGTATTTGATTCCCAAAAATAAGTGCACTACACTTCACAAAAGCTGCAAAATATTGCAAGAAAAATAAGAAGGCGTGATGTCCAATGTAATTCCCACGCTTCAAGTATACTACACTCCAGATGCATATCATGTTAATGAATTTGAGATCTGTAATATTGCACATTACAATTGCTAACATTGCAAGAAGTGCTCAATCAATGCGCAACCAATTTAACAATGAAGCTGTCACGAAACAAAGCCAAGGAAAATTCTTATGGTTGAATGACTTGTGCAACCATGCAAAATGAGACCTGTTCACAAACAGGGGAAAGACTGGTCGTTACATATGGCCTGTGAATATTTAATTTTTACCTGTGAAGGTGTAATGAAACCACAGAAAAACAACAAAGAAAAAAAATGAACAAAGACAAGGCCTTCTCTTCCCATCTTGCAAGTTCACTGAAGGTCCCCTCACTAGGTTTGTGTACTGCCAACAAACAAGCATGGCACATAGCTCATGCAATGGCGATAGTTTACAAAGCATAAAACAGCTGTGCGGTGCTTACAATTGCTTAAATTGCAAGAAGTTGTCAACCAATACACTGTTGTTTTAACAATGAAGCTGCAACAAAAACAATGCCAAAGGAAACTCCAGCAGCCGCATGACTTATGCCAAATACCAATGCAAGAAGAGACTCTTCAGGAACAGGAGAAAAAGTTGGTCATTGCACATGATTTAAGAATATTTAACTATTACATGTGTAAGAGCAATGAAACCATAGAAAATATAAACAAGAAACAAATGTAAATAAACAAGGCAAGGACCTCCCTTTCCATCTTTAAAAATTTTTTTAAAAGGCCCCTAATCAGCTTTGGGCATTGCAAACAAAAAACATGATGTTTAGGTCACTCAGTGGTGATTGTGTATGCAAACTGTGAAACGGCTGTGTGATGTATTACAGTGGCTACAATAGCTATTGCAAGAAGTGGTCACTCAATGCATGGTTGTTTTTAACAATGAACCTGCAACAAAAAACAATAGAAAAACTCTTATGCTCGTATGACTTGTGCAAGACATCTTGCAAAAAGCGACCTCCTCAGGAATGGGAGAATAAATTGGTTGTTAAATATGATCTGTGAATATTACTGGTGAAGATAAGGTGAAACATGACAAAAAAAAAAAAGAAACGAAAAGCTCTAAGAAAGGACTTCCCTTTCCGTGTTGCAAGTTCTTTAACAGTCCTCCCACCAGGTTGGTGCACTGTAAACAAATAGGTGTGACACATACATCACGTGGTGGTGATTGTATCTGCAAAGTATGAAATGACTGATTGGTGTGCATGCTCTACTCTCGAGGAAGCTGCACTTCAAGTCAGTGTCAACATCTGCACAATGCCACCACTGGAGGTATGCCACAGCAAAAGAAAAAGAGAGAGAAAAAAGAGGAGGCGAGGCCCAACACGAGAACATGACATGGTCCCTCCGCTCCAGCACATGGGAGAACGCAAAGAACGACTGCCACTTTGGGACACTAGTTGAGGGAAAGGGGTAGTGTTTCTGTTGACAGTGATGCTAACCTCTTAGAGGCATGGTAATGGAACTGTTGCATTTCTTCGCGCTCCTCAAATGATCAACTGATTTGAAACATTCTTTCACTAACACGCTCTGTAGGAAGTCCTTACAACATCCAGCGTATAACAAAAATTTGTTATTGGGCCTGGTATGGAGCCCTTTAAAGAAACTTCTTAAGGGATATATGGTGAAAGAGCAAAAACAACGAAACAGCAGCAAAGCCAAGACAACAACAAACGTATCTGATAGGAAGAGACCTCACCAGGAACACGAGAACAATTGGTCATTGCACAAGACCTGTGAAACTGCAACAAGCACAAAAATGTGATCACACAGCACACACACAAGAGGATGTTACTTCCCATTTTGCATGTTATTTAAAGGTGCTTTTATTCAGCAACACAGGGATAGAAACCAGTTAATGAGCAAAGTAAATGAAGTCACTGCAAACACAGGACACAGCCATAAACAAGTCACAGGGCAAGTTAACTTCTTTTCAGGAACACAAGAAGAATTTGGTAATTAGACAGCCTGTGACAATGCAAAAACAGCATATGTAGCACATAACGAAAAAATTTAAACATGTTAAGAAAAGAATGTACCATTATGTTTGCACATGTCCTTGCCTATCCCCAAGGGACCTTTCTCTTAGGAACATTGTGAAGACAAGAAGGGCAGTAATACTCATACGCATGAGCATGAGAGAGTAACGAGCAAATAACATTCCTACTAGTTTTCCCATCAACAGATAAGAACTCCAGGCAGTGAAGGACTGCACAAGACCAAAATGGAAAAAATCTGTACGCTTATGGCTTGTTTATCAGTTGATAATTCCACGTATCAGTAGGTCACTGGTACAGATCAAATACCCCTTCATTCTTGACAAAGAGACTTCCAGTGGTGGTCCCGCCAGTTTATGATTTGGAGCAATTTTTGGAGCAGGAGGAAAGCCAAATTTGAGAAGATTAGGAGCATAAGGAACTGCATTTTGCAGCAGGTACAGAGCTGAAAAAATTTGTTTTGGGGCATGTTTGCAGTAGACATAACAGAGTTTGCGATCACTTAGAGCATCATAAAAGTAAGTCTGCAGCTTTTTAGTGCATATTCTTATTAGTCTGAACAATAGAAAATGCTGCTTTGATGTAAACAAGAAGACAAAACCAACAGCCAGAGAGCAGCCATCAATCAAGCTGTTCACACAAAATAATGTCATATGCCGTCTTCACTGCAACATTCCAGATGTGCATTTTGGTTCAGCATTAGTGACAAGATAAGCATGGCACATACAGTTTTTTTTTGCAAGAGATAGGTGCCATAAAGCAATAACCTCCAGGTTTTCGAAAGAAGGGGGGAGAGGTTACCACCTCTACAGAACCCCCCTCCCCCCCCCCCCTTGTCACTCAATCTCCATAACCCCTTCAATCATCCACTGGCAGAGGCTCTCAAACTGGGGCCCACGAAGAAAGAATTGCAGTTCTGAGAGCGCTGAGAACTAATTCATGTACATATAGTTTATTTCCCATTAATTTATGCAGTTTATTAATTTAGAGTAATAATTTTGCATTGCAGTTCATATTTCACGAAGCCACCACACGGCCCATTTGCACTCCCGTTGTCTGTGAGCAGCCAGAAACCCAAGCCCCAGCGGCGCTCCAGACTCGTCATTGTGCAATTTGCAGACATGCGGTGGCTGCTATAAACAAGCTCGCAAGTGTGATTTGCAACAGGGCGGTGAATGAGTTGGTAAAGTTTTGCAGGCTGAGATCGACCTGTCTGGCCTATTTTGGCGATTTGACAACGATATTGGCTGTTGAAATGGTGTTTTATAGTGGACACGTGAGCGCAGTCACGAGTTATTCGTGGCTCAT
This sequence comes from Rhipicephalus appendiculatus, assembly GCA_030522465.1. Lineage (NCBI taxonomy): Eukaryota > Metazoa > Arthropoda > Arachnida > Ixodida > Ixodidae > Rhipicephalus > Rhipicephalus appendiculatus. Next base: position 2,115,598 of record JALIZH010032928.1, on the reverse strand, counting down.
GACGTTTCTGTAATAATATCTAAGGTTTGATGTGCCAAAACCACAATATGATTATGAGGAACGCCGTAGTGGAGAGCTCCGAGCATTCAGACCATTTGGTGTTGCTCTACGTGCACTGACGTCGCACAGTACACGGACCTCTAGCATTTTGCCTTCAACAAAATGCGACCGCTGCGGCTGGGTTCGAACCCGTGACTTTCGGGTCAGCAGCCAAGCACCATAACCACTGTTCCACCGCGGCGGACACACGACGTGTCTGTGCACACATGGCTGAGTTTCTATGTGTGCTGGTTTGCAATTGCACCACGTCACTCTCGTAATCCAGACACACAATGTGCACTTTGATGCATGCATGCGATATGGGCGTTTAGGCTTAGCGTCACTATCGACATACTGAGGAACCTTTCACAGCGCACTTGACATGTAACTATTTTTTCGCGAAATGTGAAGCAAACTTTTGCACATCCAAATTTTCCATAGCGTGAATACACCACTTACAGCGCATGGTGCCTAAAACGGAAGCTGCATGGCCGGCGTGCGCTTCATTATGATGCGCGTGGTGGCTAGAGAAAAAAAATCGCTTCTCTAGATATTATCACCAGTTCCTCATCAAGAGCGATGAGCTTCCAGACTACAAACAACATGCCAAACTATCAGTAACGGAGATTACATGCGCACATACTTCGGTTAAACGAATTATAACAAGAAAAGGCAAACGGTAGCAAGAGGGAGATGGGGAATAGTTTTCGCAGCAATATGGAAAAAGCTGTGCGTCTTGGATGCCAGAACAGGAATATTTTGGGCCAGAAACACTCCACTGCTGTTTAAGCAGGCGGAATAGTGAACTTTGGCGCAGTTGGTGCTAACTGTACTTGAATTGGTGAGACGGCATTGTAGCAAAATGGCGCAAGTGGCGCAGCTGGACCACTACTGGACTTCCCACATTCCTGTCCCCAGATAACTTCAACGACTTCAAGCAAAGTGAAATATTAGAGCAACACGGGTAATTGGGCTAGTTGGTACTTGTTCATTTTTGACAGAATATAGCGAGCACAGAAACACGGACACTAGAAAAAGAAGGAAAACAACACAGTGCCTGTGTAGTTTTCCGTCTTTTTCCAGTGTCCGTGTTTGTGTGCGCGCCATATTCTGACAAAAAAGCAATATTGCAAACTGCCTTCGTTAAATTAGAATGCCCCCCCCCCCCCCCCCCTTTTTTTTTTGCATATAGAGCCAGGTAGCAGAGCAGGTCCTTTTTTTTTGTCATTACTCTTACTTCCTCGTACAAGCTAACCAGAAGCAAGATGCGAACGTAAACATTAGGTCTTCTAGCAAAACACTTCCATAAACAGTTACGCACGAAAAAAACACCAGTTGACTAAACAGAGGACAAGATCAACAGTGATGATGACTGAATGAAAGCCAACACAGAAATCATCCACTTGCATTAAAACTACTCACAGCTACCACAAAACCCACAGAGTTATGTGCTAAAAAGTTGACACATGTGCCTCCTTGGTCTAATCACAGATGGCCATCACTCACACGAAATGCAGGATAGACGAGTTGTGTGGTTATATAATATATGTTTATATGTATATATATGGAGGACAACTATGATGAAGATGACTATGAAAAATGACTATCAATATTGAGGCCTACTTTTTTTTTTATTACAGGAAAGTTGAGAGCAAGCTGCCACCATGGTAGTAGACACACCATTATGATAAATAAAGCCTCTATATCACACATCTACATTAAATTAATTTTTTTTGTAAGTTTTCTAGTGCAGACCAAAAAGAAGGAAAAAAATATTTCAATATTGCAAGCAAAAGTGTAACCTATCTCTGTAGTAAAGCATTTCCCATAGTATTTTAAATAGTACATTTATTATTTTGGTGTCATTGCTAAGAAAGATGCTTCTTCATTGACTTCAACTAAATAAAACGTGCTACTTTCTTCAATATACTGGAGCAGCAAAACCTATATTTATGAGGGCAAACTGCACAAAAGGGTATGAGAGGCACATTTAACAAATGAGTCCATGTACAGACACACACACACTATCACACAAACTTCCACAATGTCGCGATTCAAGTGTCATATGCAAATATAGATAAGCCAAATCATATCCAATGCCAGATGCTTTGAGTTGTCACATATGTCTAAAAGGTTCTACAGCTACACTGAAATGGCACTGCAAAATGCTTTCAGTAATGATAAAAGCTACCCAATGGATACACAGAACTTTGACAAACACTTAACTGTTCTGAAATTGCTTCTGCCCATAACCAGAAACAGTCTGAAATGCAACCATCAGATTTGTTCGCATTACTTTTCAGTTGCGAGGTTACTACTCACATAAGTAATTTGTGCACAATTAAATAGTGAGTTAACAGCAATGAATACCAAGGTAACATCACGGAACACAAAAATAAGACAAAAGAAGGATCAGCTCGTACTTTTTTAGTCCACTTTTGTGCTATCCTTGCAATACATGGAAGTCCTGACTATTTTCCTCTTTGCAATTCAACAAAGTCAAACCTTGTGTCATATACCCAGTAGGTTAAACTTGCTGCACGCAATAGAATCTGCCAGACAGCTACCATAATTCTGTCTGGTGCGAATTGAGCATATTAAGTAGCTAAAGCAAAGTCAGGCGCTGATATTAAATGCTTGAATTCTGCCTTGCAGCTATTAAACTTTCAGGTTTAATTTCCAATGAACAAGTGTGAAGAAAATAACTGGCGCATGTTGCAGTAGCCTAACTGCACTTACATTAGTTGTGTGCAATGAAGGTTGTGGGGCAGTTAAGTCTTTTTGGCTCCATGTGAGTAATCACAGCTTCCCAAAATATTTCCAAGTCATGTATGACTGCCAGTGAGAGTACTGCAAAGGAGTTGCAGTGTCCCCCCATCGCCCCAAGGAAAAAAAAAGAAGCATTACAGTACCTAAAGCTTTTTTTTTTCTTTTGTTCATGCGCATAACACACCTTACAAGCCGATTCATAAGTGAACTCTAAATTGATAACTTGTAATGTGACAGAGGTACGTTGGAAATACCCTAAAGGGGCCCTGCAACACTTTTTTAGCATGGTCAGAAAATGTTGCCGATCAGTAGTCGAGGCTCCTGAGAACACGCGAGCCAAATATTAAAGCGCAGCATGCGGCCTGGAATTTACAATAAATTCTCAAAGCCAGCTCAAAATCGCTTTCTCTTCTCTCGACAAATGATGCTACAGACTCAAAAATCACTGCGTCACAGGCCAAGTATCAGCCACTGGCTGATTTGAGCATGGCGCGCTCGGTCGTTACTGGGGCCGCCGCAGGAGGCCGCGACTTGTCCACGCATGGGCGCGCGATTGCACTGAAAAGCCGTGCATTCGAAGAAAAAAAAAAAAAAAGAGAGTGAAAAAGTGCTCAAGGTTACGAGGCGCGCGTGACGTATTTTCTTCCCCCGTGCCATCCCTCCCTGCTTAGCTTCCAGCGCTTTCGTCGAGACGAGAGAAGAGAGAATGCAATTGCAGCGTGCGACAAATCTTTGTAACTCCGCTCGTACTGGATGGATTCTAGAAATTTTTGCGGCGGTGAATTCGTGAGGCAATAAGCTCCTTTAGTGAATCCATTCCATGGCTACTTGGAAAAGTGTTGCAGGGCCCCTTTAAAGCGAGTTAACAATACTGCAGGAGTACAGCTAGTGTTACGCTCAGCTAGAGAACACGAATGCAGCAATGCCTCCGTCTGCAAGAACATTTACCAGTGCCTGCTAAGTAAAGTATGCAGAGCACAGAGGGGGAGGGGGAGTTTGCCCATGGCATAGCATACATGCATAAGTATGCTATTTTGCATGTGCAGCACTGCCCATTACGATAAAAGCACACTTTCCAGCACTAATATCATAGCCAATTGCTTGTGAAACAACAAACAGAACAAATTTAACAGGTTGAAGGATGACTGTCACATTTGTAGCAAACACCAATGAGACATATGTAGCATTTATGGCAACCAGGCACTGCTTAATGTTTCAGCTTACTCAATGAAGACCTGGTCCCTTCAGATGCCACCTGCATAGTACAAAATTCTTTACTCATCATTACTCACAATGTACTTGTGAAATCGCTTTACTACCGCAAACCTAGTACATCAAAGAAAAGTTATTACTACAGAATTTCTTTGCTGGCAGATTTCACAGGCCCAGTTTCTACACTTCGTTAGAACCTAAGAAAAAAACCGCCAGGCCTGCGCCGAACGCGCAGCACAGTCACAGCGAAAGCTGGAAGAGCAGCCTTTCTAGAGTCTTTTTAAACACCCTTGGGACAACTACTACAAGCACAGTTGCGTGGTACCCACTACGCCATAAATCATCAAAACTTTTTTGTAGTGGGGAAGCGTCCACTGCACCATTATTCGTCATTCTTCGGAAAAGCGTGGTACCCGCTACACACTTGTAATGCATTATGTGCACTTTGTTGATGCTGTGGCTGATGACAATGAAGAATTATGCCCGAGGCTTTTGTAATGGGTTGGAGCATTGAACGACCCACTCGTTACGCAATTCGCATTGTGTGACGCCTGCTTCTTACTTTACTGCTCTAAAACGCTTTACAACACACATTAACGTGATTCCTTACTCAATATGAAGCCTGCGTAGGGTCAGTTTGCACCGCAGTTTCAAGCAGTGGCGTAGCTCAGTGGTAGAGTGCTGGGCTGCCACACAGAGGACCCGGGTTCGATTCCCATTCTAACACAGGTGTTTTTTTATTTAGTTTTTTTCTTATTTCGAGCGATAGTGGTAACGGACACCAGCGGCGGCGGACAACTACGGCGCAAAAACGGCCCTTGTTGTGATCTCATAACAGCTTTCGCTGTAAAAATGTCAGCTCTGCCCACAGCCATTGCTGTCCCTCTTACACAGAATTTGCATAAATGCTCCTTCCAATGATGTTTACCCATTTTCGTGACGTCAAGCACTTCTCAAGAGTTTCAGGTAGTTGACTTTCTCTACAGACACACTTGTGTTGCTGGTTTTAGGTCGGCAACTTGAATGCCCTGGTAAATTTCGTTAGGGATTCTGACGTTACTGCTGAGCCAAATGTAAAGTTTTAGGTAGTATCGACGAACCTTTAACTCCTAATGTGCATAGTATATTTACATTAGCTGAGAAAAAGTTCTTGCAGTTCAAGTAGAAACCAGCTAGCACAACTGTTTTTCACAGGAGAAGGGCAGGCATGCTGCGTTTCTGTAGGCGAAGCGGACATTTTTCAAGCGAAGCTTGTAGTGATTGACCTGTGAAGTTGGCGGTGTGCCAAAAAACGCACCGCTGCGGAAAAAACACATGATGTGCTCATCCAAGAACCCTCCTCCTCATCCACAACTGGTGCGCACCAAAGAAATAATAAATAAAACGAAATAAATTTTTTACTGGGTTCGAACCCGCATGATGATCTTTTCATTGGGCCATTCTACAGTCTGACAAACGCTGGCAAGAACATGACACCATGCCCATAGAGCCTGAACAGCATTCCGGGAACAGCTGCTACCTACAGTGAAAGTGAATATTTACATCAGGAGGGAGCATAGTGGAATGCGAAAGAAAGAAAGAAGGAAAGAAGATCAGTAGGTCAGGTATGCCCACGCCAAGCTTTGCTTGGCCCCATTTCCTTGATAAGGCAAGGACTCCTGACTTTTTCTTAGGTTGTAACAGAGTGTAGATGACCACAAACTGTGCATGTTTACAATTTTCTACAACACTGAATAAATCAGCAAGTACTCACACGCCAAAACGTGACAGAAATACACACATGCTTCAAAAAAGCAGTACTGAATTTTTGAACAACTATAAACTAGCACGAACAGACTGGACCAAGTTGAAGGTGCTCGAGAGTTTTGATCTAGAAATGCACACACATTGGATTACACAGAGTAAGAAAATGGGCAACACTCGGCAGCATGATGAAAGTTGGCTGGCAGTGGTGGCAAATATGTTGAAAAAAGGAAAAGTGTAAAAATAAGAGAGTCGTTAGCCTACTCTCAAAAGGTGAGTTACAGCTGATGACTAACAATTTTACATCTCATGAGCTCAACACAGCATTGTAAAACATCCAATCGTTTGCCATTTAAAGAAAAACAATGAAGCAGTGTCCTGCCATCACTTAGCAACAAGTCAGGAGAGCCTGCAAGAGTGCAAGCGCGCACAATGTTTACAAAAGATGTGATTTTTTTTATGTGTGTGTGGGCGTATGTGAATTTTGACGTTTCTTCGTTCCCATTGCAGCATAGGTGCCTCTTTGGGTAACTCCAGATGGACCAAATGATGACCACTCCCAGGAGCGATGGAGGTAGCAGTCTAAGAGTCCAGCTTTGCCAGCTCACTGGCGTAAATGCCAATACTCTCCATGTCGGACAAGACGAACAGGACTTGCTTCAGCGAACTTCCCATGACATTGACAAAGTAGCTGGAAATCGCCCGCAGCACTGCCTGTGCTGCAAGTTGCTTCTGTGATGGTGAGGTGCTGAAAACAAGAGCAACATATGTTGTACAATTTCAAGGAGGTGTTAAAGCTACAAGCACAGTGATGGAAGTGACTTTTTACTTTTTGGAGCACACTTTGGAGCAGGAAAATTACCGCTCTGGAGCAGCCATAAGTGTTTTAGGAGCAGATACAAAATTTGCCATACACCAATTGGAGTTCAAAGCATTGCCGATGCAACTCGTAAATATTAATATTTATTATGAAATATATTTCGCAGACAACAATAAATGTAAATTTCAAGAAGCAAACAAATAAAAAGATGGCTGGTTGTCAAAAATGTGCTGTGAAATGAGCTATATATTTAAAATACTAGTATTTGTGGCAGAAATCAAATCAAACCGGTAAAGCTGAGCGCCACAGTTTAGAAGTAACCACAGTCCCATATAACTGTTCCCAAATAAGCAGTAGATAATCGGTATGAGATAAAGGCGATCCTGCTCATTTTCACATTTAACCACACTAGCCTGCATATCTAGCTGAAAAAAAAAAAAAAAAAAAAAGAACAGCCAAATGAGCTATATGCTTAATATACCAGTTCTTGTTGCATAAATGAGATCAGAGACGATAATGCCGCACACCTAGTGGCATACTGGAATGATAGGATACAGATTCTTTTGAGTTTCTTTGGGACTTATGAGTTGGTCAAACAGTAAAAGTTCGTCATTCTCATTCTCTCAGTGCCATTTCGGAGCAGGTACGGAGCAATTACTAACAAAAATCACAGTTTGTAGCAGCATGGAGCAGCATTTCTCTTTTGGAGCAGTTTGGAGCAATCGGAGCAGCACTTCCATCACTGCAAGCAATAGATGCCTGCCTGCACCCTGGCCATGTCCCTCTCTATGCTCTACCTGAACGAATGCACACACACACTTGCGATTTATAAAATACCAGCTTCTTTGCAAGGACTGTCCCATAATTTCTACAACCCAAGCAAAAGGACAGTGCTAAAATACATAATGCAACTAATCTTGTGTTTGTTACTTCCCTCAACTGTATGGATAAACACTTGGCCTGGCCAGCGATTTTCCAGGACATGGGTCTTCATAGGTAAAAACTGGGAAGTTGATTCTCTAAAGAGAGGGTTGTGGCTAAAAGGGGCTCTCCAACAGTTTTGAAGCACCCACTTTTCATTGGCAGACTGATGGCTGCGGATAATTTCAGCATAGGTCAAAGCACCGATATAAATAGATTTATTATTTTAATCACGCAATTAAATCACTACATCGCAGCCAACCGCATCAACGCGTAGTGACCATAACTACTGCAGGCGGAAATGACAAAGAAGAGCGCAGGCCTTTCACTGGATAAATGTAACAATAGACGAAACAAAGGCAATGCAGCAAAAAAGATATTATCGGGTTTTCTTTTGCACACTTTTCCATTGAATGCCAAATAGACACCTTTGCAAAAAAAAAAAAAAAGAAAAAAAAAAAAAGACAACTACAAAACAAAATAGTGGTGCTGGCTGCTGTTTTGCCTGTGGCTTCTGCTTGCGTAGGTCGGACATTTATACGACAGGCTTCTGTCGCTTCTTTTTCTTGATTGTGTACATTTGTGAGCTGCTTCGTTTCACACATGCGGTAGGGTATCCCCCTTCGAGTTCAAAGAATCATTGTTTGATGTACTTTTTATACTAACGCAAACAGATAGTGTCGCTAAAAAAGAAAGCACTGTGGTCTCAGAGCATTGAAAAATGCACACACAAGGTTTGTAGTTACACGAAAGTTTTTCTTCTTGCCTCTATACTCTCCTGAGCAGCCCCTTGTTGTGCACTTATTGTTATGACATTCAAAGCACGAAAGTTGTTCACATCGATGCATTGTTATTGGTCTCACCCTATCTCGAAGTAAGGGGAGTGCAGCGCCACATTGTTTGTGACTGTGGTAATGGCGTGATCACCATGCTGGATGGAACAGGCAACAATGATGTGCAAGCTTTCCTTACGTAGGACCTTTCAGCTCATTCCATTGGCGGCACTTTGCACCATCGATGGCAAGTGAAATGTGGTCATGTGACCCCGCGAAAATCAAGATGAGGATAGGTATTTTTTTCCCCCTATATTTTGAATTTTCTAGGCTGATTGACTTCGGACTGTGTGCCCCTATTGCTGCCATTCTTGCGGCATTAATCTTTCCATCCTTCAGTCAATGCAACCCATGAGTAAAAAATGGGGGGCTTGAATAGTTTTGAAGGGCCCCTTTGATGATGTCACAGGAAAAGTGGGTCTGTGTGGGTTTTTTCCTGATCTTTCAGAAAAGGCTCAATAACTGCTGATGGCCATTGCCGCAGTAGCATAGAAGAATTTCCATTGTCTACCACATGGCTTTGATGGTAACCTGTGGGCGATCATCGAACCCGAATGCTAGCATTCTCTGACAATGGTCTGCCTCTTCCGCAGAAATCATACAAGCCCTTGAAATCTCATAAGTTGGTGGCCATGACACTGCCTGCTGATGGAAAACATAAGGCACTTTCTTATTTGGTGCTGAAGGGAAAGATGAATCTACTGATTTGACCACAGTTTACTTTCAGGATGGAGATAGTGCACTTATGTTTCATCATTAGTGACATCTTTTGCAATCAAGTTTATGGGGCCAGCCCTGAAAAGCTCCAGCCTCTGGATGCTCATACCACATACAATATTATATTGCTTGCGAGTGAGTAATTATGAAGCCTAGCTTGTGGGAACCTTGTGAATATTATATTAAGTATCTTGGTGAGGATGTACTATGCTTTGGCTTGCAGTATTCCCGTCCTCTTCGAAATTGTCCAGATGTTCAGCCAGTGTTCTGTCATCACACGTATTTGCACATGGATACATTTATTGTGCAGCAACTGCTCGGTTTGCGGCAACTTTCTTGCGAAAGGAGTGGGTATCCTATCCCAATGTCACCGCCATACTTTATGAATACAGTGCAGTCCACTTATAACGATACCACATATAACGATATATCGGTTATAACGATGGGTCTACTTAACAGTCTCATTTTATGCATTGGGGCTATGGGGAAAAAAACCATATATAACGATGTTATCCACCGAATATCGGATACAACGATAAAAAGTTTGCCGTCTGGACGGCATGTTCCGTTCAGAATAATCGTAACACTTACATTTATCAATGTGAGTCAAGACGAAAAGTTAGCGTAGGCGAGTTCGTATCTCGCGCCATTGCAAGCGCACCGCCGGCAGTGCGTCCCGGCCGTTCAAAAAGCCGAGGAGAGCATCGCGAGTTGGTGCGGCGCGCCACTAGATGGCGCCAGCTGTGTCACGTTTTGCGCCTCGCCGTCACCGCGCGTCGGCCGCGGAGAGGCTGAGAGGGATAACAAAAAAAAAAAAACAAATGCGAAAAGCAAAGCGGCGCGCTCCGCGGCTCCCTGCCTTCTACGAACGAAAGCGGGAAAGGGGAGAGAGAAAGAAAAAAGCGAAGCGAAGCCTGGCGAAGCGGCGCGGCTGGCGTAGAGATGGGCAAAACGGTTCACTTCAGTGAGCGGTTCCGAACGGCTCCGTCAACCTAAGTGAACCGGCTCAGTTGAACGGTTCACCGGTTCACTTAAATCCATGGGAGAAAATCGCTCGGCGTTTGAACTGAGAGCGCTTGATGGCGTCGTTTCGAGGGGGAGAGGAGGCGCGCACGCGACGTCTTTTGATGCTTTTTTTTTCGTTGTCTGCGCTTGGTCGCGACAAACCGGCACCTGGATTTCACGCCGCCGTTTGAAATCGGTGACGCGCGCTTATTTTGAGCGCGCGTTTGTGACCTATAGCTCAATCACATTTAGCCTGTTAATAAATGAATTCTGGGAATCCTGTATAAAAGCTCGTGTTTTTTGGCTAAAATATTGCCTTAGGACACATATTGATACCTCTGACACCCGTGCCAAAGTAAAGCAACCTTGCAGGTGCTTTATTTGCTAGGGTGGACGCTTCGACTAGTTCGCGTTGCAACACTACACAACACTGTGTGTGCTTCGATCGCTGGCTAATGTCGATAACTTTTGTGTGTTTGTGCATGTTCCATTCTGTTGAAATGTTCTGTTCAAGTGCTATTGATGCTATTGATGTCCACCGTCTGTGAAAATAAATTTCTCTAGACACAGTTGTCTCAATTAGTTTTGGCGTGTGTCACCGTGAGTGGACGCCTTTCTGGAAGATGTCGAAAAATATCTGTGCGGCCCATTGAAACACGTCAACACTCAACATAGTATTAGGGAGTTTTCGAATAGCGTACGCACAGCTTTGCGTTAGCGTTTGTCGCCACTGCGCATGCGTCATACGCTAACCTCTTGCGGGCCCCCCGTTAAGTGACGGAAATAGCGGGCTACCGCAAGGACCGCAAAGGTTTGCGTACGCTATTCGAAAACTCCCTATTATGTCATGATTTGTCATCATGCACCAGGACGAAATAAAAAAATTACAGCATATCCACGGGGTGAATGATGAAGAGTTTGGGGCGAAGCTCGTGAAGCAATCATGGTTACACCGTGAAATCTTCAGTGGTTTCGCCCAGCAGTAATCAAAGCGATTACTGCTGGGCGGCCTCCTTGGCGCGCACCGTCTCGGGATCCGCCTGACGCCGCGCGCGCTTGGCGGCGGCCTCTCGAGCTCGCACCTCGGGATCCTGCCGACGAGCACGAGCCGCAGCGCCGCGGCCTTCCACACCCAGCGCTCCTCGTCGTCCATGGTCCGCCAAGCAGCACGATCCGGCAAGCGCACTCGTACGGCGATGATCCGGGGAGTGAGAGCGCAACCCCGCGCAGCCCGCGCAGCAGCCAATCGGAGAGCAGCTGCACCGCCAACGCCATCTAGCGTACCTTCACCCAACCGCCATATTGTACGCATGTCTATGGGACAGCGCCCTCTCGGAAACGAGACGAGAAATGGAATGCGTACAGCGCCATCTAGTATATCGTCACCCAACTGCAGTTTGCACGCATCTCTATGGGACAGCGCCCTCTATTGTACGATAAGGGAACACTACGGGGTACAGAGGATGGTTGACGATCGACGATCGACGCCGCTCGACAACCAGCCAGGTCTCGCCATAAGGAGCTTCGCCCCTAAAATGAAGCCCTGTTTCAGCACAACATATTCGTTTTATTGACGGGCTAATAATGCACTCTCAGAAAAGCACTGGAGTGGATTATATGGGTAACATTAGGGAGTTTTCGAATAGCGTACGCTAAGTTAGCGGGCGTTGCGGGCGTAGCGTTAGCGTAAGGGCGCCATATGAGTTTTAGAATAGCGTTTGTCCCCCGCAAACGCTGACGCCGCAAAGGGGCTTTGCGGGTCTCGCACGCTATTTCGGATTTCCTGCGGGCGGACCGCAAACGCAAAAGGCGGTTAGCGTTATGACGCATGCGCAATGGCAGCGACCGCAACAGATAGCGTACGCAAAGCTTTGCGTACGCTATTCGAAAAACTCCCTATTTTCATGACTATCGCAAAATCCCGAGCAAGCGCCCCCCCTCCCTTGTACAGGAGATTACAAATATGCGTTCCTTCTCCCCTCCCACCATTTTCACTGTTTCATTCATTGCGGTTATTCGCCCGACAAGGGCAAGTGAAAACAGTGAATGCATGCGTATATATAATAAAGCATTGCATTAGAAGCACGTGTGTGCGTTCAATTTTAGCGGCTCTTCCACCGCCATATTGAATTTTAATCCATCAGGGACCCCCCCCACCCTCCGAATCTTGTGGGATTACCCTTCGCCGTAATGGGGAGCGGGGGGGGGGGGTGTGTGCTTGCTAGGGATTTTACGGTAAACTAATGAAAACCATGACGTAAACTACGTTCATCTGTTCGTCTTCGACGAGTTGCACCAGCTCACGATGAACCGCCACGCGCACCACACACAGCGAGCGAGAAGCGAGTCCGCCCGCAGCGGCCAACGAAATGCGAAACGGAGCGGTTCAACCAACAACGCCTGGTGGCGTTCGTTCAACACGGATCAAGACTCACTGAGCGAGAAAGAACCGACGCTCAGTGGCTCAGTTGGCTCAGCGAGCGAAAGAGAACCACTGAGCGAGAGCGAACCGACGCTCAGAGAGCGAGAGAGAACTACCGCTCACTGACCGAGAGAGAGCCGCCGCTTACTGATCGAGAGGGAGCCACCGCTCAGTGAACGAGAGAGAACCACGGTTCACTTGGTTCAGTTGGCTCAGTGAGCCATCTCCCGGAGAACCGCGGCTCACTTTTGCGGATCCGCGGATCACTCGTTCTTTTAAAAGAGCCGCTCAAAAGATCCGGCTCGCTCCTGAGCGACCCAACTCTAGGCTGGCGCTGGCGCGGCGGCATCGGGGCGAGGCCTCGTTGGCATTCCGGCTGTACTGGCTGTACTTTCTTCCTCCCGTGCTTCCCCCCACCCGTTGGTCAGTCTCTATCGCGAGCAACGAGCAACGGCTTGAGCCCGATCTGACGGAGCTCTGGGAGCACGTCGCTACTGGTGACGCGGATAGCGGGTGTGTCGCGTCGGTTGAAGACTTCCTGACGGCAGACAGTGCTGCTTTGTTCTGCGATGAACACATCGACTAGGCAATCGTCGCGGATGTGTTGTCGCTAGGCTTGTGCGAATAGTGAATTTTAGGTTCGAAGCGAATTCGAAGCGAATAGTGATTTTGGTTGAATAATTTCGAATCGAATTCGAAGAGTATATATCACATATTATAAATGAAAATTGGCATATTTGTAATGAACCAACTAGCCTGCACAGTGTTTTTTTTTAAATTGAAACAAGGCCTGTCCAAATGCCATTCTTTTTGGTTCAAAGGAAGTGGAAACAACTTTGAATAGTAGCAGGATTTGACTTTCAGAAGAATGCAAGTGATAACCTGTAAAATATGTTACATTTTAAAACTTACTATACTTAGAGCATATCAGACAGTTAACAAGCTTTTAAACTTAAAGAATGATGAATCGATGTGAGGGTATATGTTCATTTAACCTTGCAGTGGGGCTTCACGGCACTGCCAATTTCCCCTGGATAGATGTTTTCACGGCTTAGCACCCCTTCACTGCAGTGAAACCACCTTTACAGTGGGTTACATGCGGTCTAATATACACCTGGAGAGGTGCTTTCACGGCTTAGCACCCCTCCAATGCGGTGAAACCACCTTTACAGGGGGTTACATGCGGACTAATATACATTTATTCGTTCATTTCGAATACTTCGAAATTTTCAACAATTTAAATTCGAATCGAAGCGAATTCGAATACAGTAATATTCGTTCGAATATTCGAGGCACTCGAATATTCGCACAAGCCTAGTTGTCGCGACAGACGGCGGCGTTGTGCGACGGCAGCAGCGAAAAGTGATGAGGAGGTTGACAGCGCCTCTACGACCCTGTCGATGACCACGCAAAGTGCGCTGACGTCAATCGACACGCTGATTGACTTTACGGACACCAAGGGAATGCTGCCAGAGTTTTCGCAGCAGCTGGAAGCTATGTGCAGCGCGGTTGTAAAGCTCAAGCTTCCGCGGAAGCAACTGCAGATTTCAGACTTCTTCGGCATGCCGAACCCGTGATGCGCTCTTCGGAGTAAGAAATAAAGTCTTGTTTTTGACATCCTACTATCTACAATATTTATTCATTGGTGCAAATAGCGAATTCGAGCCCGGAACTACAAAAGGTACGTCCGGCGACGATTTTTTTTGCGGCAGTCCAGATATAACGATCACCAGTTATAACGATCATATTTTTTGGTTTTCTCGATATCATTATAAGTGGACTGCACTGTACTAGCCCAAGTTAGCCCTTTATGGGGTAAAAACTTCTGTCACTGCATGTGCTTTCCATTTTCTCATTTTGGCTTACAGTGAATGAAAGGAGTGCACAAGAAATGTTTTGTAGGAGGGCACTCTCCTGCAACAGCAGCACAGAGTACTCTCAGAAGCTGTTAATGACTTCACAGGGCTTCTCGTCGTCTACAATCTGAAGCTTGCTCTTGACATCCACACAAGTGTTGTCCCAATACATTGTTCCACTGACTTAGCGATGCCTGGCAGTGCACATAATGGGAAAAAAAAAACAGTAAACTTGGAGTTTACTCAGAATAGCTGATCTCATTTTTTTTAAGGCAATCCCTGCTATATAGCAAGTTACATTAGGAGTTTGTTATCACAAATTTCTTCAAGCTTCACATGTTTTTTTGTTTTTTTGAATGTGCAATGGTAATATGATGCAATCACCACAAAGGACCTATAAAAAGTCTTTTTGATAAATCCAAGGCATTTTTATCAATGAGTGCTTCAGTTATGTGATATAGTGATAAAATGCACAGACTGAGTTGAATATCATGTCTGCAGACAGACAAGAATACAATATTGTATCAGCGGTACTTTCATAAAGCAAAGGAATTGGACACACTTCTGTTAACACCTGGCTGAAGCCAGTGTTCCGGCACGAAAAGCAGAGCAACTCCAGTTTGAGTTGTTCAACCAGCGTGCGCATGTTTGACAGCTTTCTATATGTCGCAGGCTTGCTCCCTGTGCCATCTGCTGCTGATAGAATGGACTAAATTATTTCAAGGCCATCATAAAAGAGGAAGCAACACATGTGAGCAGCACTGTAGGTGGTGACTGCAAACTACCGGCCCAGTTTTTGTTGCATGATATGGCCAAATGTTGGCAATTAACAGTTTTTACTTTTCACAGTGATACATTCCTGATCTCATTAGCCTTCTGAGTGTCATTTTCATGCACAAGCAGAGCTCGCCCTCAAGTGAAGCAGCCATGATGTAATGTGAGCGCCCGTGCCTCGAACGGCCGCACAGGTCATCAACTCAAGTTTGCCTAGTGGCTGATCACAAGACAAAGCTTGCCACACCATACAACCTGGCTGCACATTTGTTGTTTTGGAACAGCTGCTTTGTGATTATGTCCCGTACAATTATTTTGAACTTGTATCAGATTTACAGCACATAATTAATGGCATGGCCGCCAGGCTGAGTTGGTCACATATGACACATTATAGCTTGTTAGCAACTCAAATAATGCGACATTTTTGTACACAGAATGGTACACAACGTCCTTGAATTCAATCAGAGAGATTAAAAAAAATTGCTCTCACTTCAACTTGTCTGTAGAACACATTCCTGAAATACAGGCATTTTGTGCCTTTGACCATATTTGTGATTTTTTCCCCCAAAGAAAGTCCTTCAACAGTGAAGGAAAATAAAATACTCATAAGAATGCATTTCACTTGTTATTTGATGGGAATAAATATTGTGACCAAGAAGTGCACCGTTTTTTTCACTCGGTGCACTCAAAGTTCAGTAATTGCGAAATACGCCGAAATTTGTATATTCTTGTTTAGGTGAACAAATTTTTTTCCCCACGAAACTAACCTCGAAATCATTGTTCTGGGTCAAAAACCTGTCCCTAGAGTAAATTTCATCAAAATCAGGAGTGGTGACCGGTGTCTCATGTTCGTTCTTATCTGGACACACCCACTCGCCAAAATCATGCTGAACCTGGTTCCAAGGACTCAACCTCACCAAAATTTTACTCAGCCAGACTCACTAAGACACTGATACCTCATGGGTAAGCTTGACGACCTATGGCATTGTAGACCTTAGTACAATAGTACTGTTTTTGTAGTGCTTATACAGTGAAACCTCAATATAATGAACCTTAATTTAATGAGGTCTATGATGTGACAAACTGTTTTAACTTCCCAACCTTAATTCCATTAAAAACCATGCATATTTTTCTGAGTAATTTAGCACAGTAAGTGCCATAGTTTTGACTTGACAGAATCGCCACACGTTGCATAAGCGCACCTGATCGATGACAAATTAAAAATTGGCAGACATTGATGGAGAGAATAGATATTTTACAGGCAAACTTTCATGTAGAAATGATAGAACATACCACTGTACTATGTATTATTTTTTTTCCCATGAAAGTTAAATGTGCCCATCAACTTGTGGTGCACTCAACAGCATGCTGTGTTACAAAAGATTACAAAGCATTACAAACAACATAGTTGGTTAATTATTGCATTACACACTAAAACATGACACAATTTTTGAATATTTGTGCAGCTTTAATGTTAAGGACTTCTAGGGGAAATGGTCAAACAATTTTACATCATGAAGCCACTTGTAACACGACCTGTAAGAAGGGCAAGTTACTGATTGAAGTCTGTGGGACATGCCTTTCTCCTTTTTAAAAATTAGAAACCATTTATGTGAAATCGTGGAAATTTGATAACATAAATAAGAAGTGCATGTAGAGAGAACAGCAAGAACTTTTTTAAAAAATAGAACAGAGGGCTTGATAAAAGGCTATGGAACGTACTTGTGAGTTATCAATGGTGGGATGGCGAGGACACGGATGTTCTTGTCATCAGCCAATTCGAGGCAGTTGCGTACGCACTTCTCAAGGTGTTCAACTGCATTGGCACCAGTGGGTACATGGCAGTGGATGACGTGTTTTGCTGGAAAGTGGTGGCCGGGACAAATGGCCACTGCATGATACAAGACGGAGCAGGTGTAAGGGTTCATAAAGAAGGGTCAAAGAGAAATGGTTAGAACAATGGCTAGTGCATGCACCTTAACAGGAGCTCCTGTACTAACCCACAAGCCTAGACATACTGAGTTATGCAAAGAAGCCCACAATCTTTGAAACTCAGTTCAAACATTACTATAGAGAGGCCTCATAACAGTTGGCAATGTGCCCCTGTGTTGCCAGCAGCCTCAACCTATCCCCAGTGGCTTAGCCAGAAGAGGTGGTTCGGGGGGGTTCCAACACCCCCTTAAATTTTTACATTTTATTTCTGCATTTATACGTGCACACATTCAAACACACAGACGAACATAGATAAAGGGGTGGTAAAAAGTCCCCCCCCCCCCCCCCCGAAATATTTCTGGCTACACCCCTACCTATCCCTACTGCACTCGTTGGGCTTCGTTAGTCCATAAACAATGGTTTAGAGTGCTCATTTTCCTGGCCTTCTGCCACACTGATGAGCACACTGTGCATTCTAACTGACAGAAGAATAGCTAGCTTTTTTTTCCCAGCATGGTATTAATTTTCGAACAAGCCTGGAAGACAAAGTAGTTTGAAAGCAAAAGTGGCTGCCTCCACGAGTGTTGCGTGCACTCCAGAACATCAAAAATCTCACAACTGTGTTGTCAGCAGTACATTTTTTTAACAGCCTGAACAGCATCGAGTGAGAGCAACGACAGCAAAGGACTCAAGTTAGGGCTGTTCCACCGCCATCGATTTCAAGCCAATCAACACTGGCCTGCTGAAATGCATACATACCGAAATTTCATGAAATGAAACATCAGAAAAATTCAGCAAAAAATTAAAACAAATTACTTCAAGGCCTGCAATGTTTCCCATTTTTTTACATACAGGAGGTGATTTCCTGTGCCATATGCAGCAATGATTCGCCTTTTGGAGTTCTGGAGCAGAAATCACATGATTTTGGAGATCCAGTTTAGAGCCAAGAATCCATGGTTTGATGGAATATCCATGCTCATACACAGGTAGCAAACTGTGCACGCATTAAATACGACAGAAGCATAACGAAGAATAAAACTTTTTTTTTTTTTTTTGCACTATTTCTCACATAATGCACTGTCAGAATTTACTAGAGGACACTGTGTGTTACATTTAACAGGCTTTTCACCAGACCTGAGCATTGCAAATGAAGAAGTGCAGCGCATAGATAAGGCAGTTGTGATCAAGCCTTCAAAGTATGAAACGGCTCAATCGTCCCGATTGTCCCACTTACACTTGGCCACACGTGAGGGGGATGTTATACACTACTGCAATGGCGCTAGGCACAAACATAGTGCCTTACAGGGACGGCATATTTTGCATTTGCATTTTTTCGACGCATTTGCTTACTGATGCGCAGATGCTATCCACTTTTCGGTAGGAAGAAAAAACCACTTTTATGCCATAACATGATCCTACCATTTTGAACCCGAGAGACAACTGGTGGATACTATATGGTATAACAGCTACCTTTTTCCTTCCCTTTTCTGTCACTGGTGCCGCATCTTTATTCTTCACAGCATGCTTCAAACTTTGCATGAAGTTCCCGCAAGCCAACGATAGCTAGCAGTCTGTACACCTGGCATCTTTGAGCCTGACAATCTGTACCTTTACACTTTTTTGGCGCTCAATTGGTGGACCATCGGACGCATTATTCAAAAGTTGCAGGTTCGGTCCCTGCCGGCAGCAAGTTGTCTTTTCGTACACTTTAATTTCTTTGCATTTATATGATAATTATGCTATAAATAATATACTTTCCTTGGTTGATTTGTCTGTTAGTTCTCATTAATATTGTGTCTAACAAAGAAAAACGAGCCCTTAAATTTCCACTTCTTTCCTTCATTCATAGCGAGGGTCTCATTCTGGCAGACTTGATGTCTTCAGGTAGTATGGGAGGAATTATTGGTTAGCTGCCAGCTTGTAATAAGATCATGTGCTACGTGGCACCAACAGGCCGAAACAAAGTGTTCCACACTTGTCGTCATGGCAACTAGTGGCGCTGACTAACACTCCCAGGTTTAAATGCACATATATCCCCATAAAGTGGACGGGAGGACGACCACCGCTGTAGCTCAGTTGGTAGAGCATCGGACACGTTATTTGAAGGTTGCAGGTTCGGTCTTTGCCGGCAGCAAGCTGTCTTTTTGGCCACTTTAATTTCTTTGCATTTATATCATTATTAGTACTACAAGTAACATCGCCAATACTTTGTTTGGGTGGATTTTCTGTTAGTTCTCAGTATGTTGTTTTACGCTTTCTTGCCATTTTGTGCTCACGCTGAAGACCTGAAGCTTGAAACTGCGATGCTAATCCTTATGACTTTAGAGTGGGCGGAGTTGAAGGCAACTACACACTTGGCACTTTGGAAACTACACATCACATAGCTATGAGAATGCAACCCAGTTCATTTGCTCCTTTTTCTCAAAGCTTCTCTGCAACTTAATAGCGAATTCATAACCATGCTGTTCTGCCATGAAGCCATAAACAACTGTTAATTATGAATGATGCTATGACGACAGAATAGTAATGGAGGTTCACCTCCAGCACTCTCCAGAGGCCCATGAGAAGCCAGCAGCTCTTTGACTTCCTGCTGGAACTCCTTGCCACCTGCCTTCTCCAGTACTTGACCTGAGGAGAGAGACATAATAATGCTGTATGACGTGCTACATCACAGCATGTGGCATTGATAAATACTGAAACTGCTCTTACCTTAAACTCAAACTATAGACTATCCAATGCTAAAACTATTCAATGCTTTATCCTATTGATAAAATGGCAAAGGAAAAGTCACAGACTGGTATTTTGATTTACAAAGCGGAAGCAAAACTTTTTGGTATGATTTTATCTTCAAAGTTGATCTATCAACATAGCTGCCGACACGTGAAGTAAAATATAAATTTGTAACCACTTCATGAACATGACACTAAAGGTGGAAGGGGGGGGTCAAGTACCACACATAACTTTTTTTTTTACCATGTGCTCTAAGCACACACTTTTAGCGACCTCCAAGAGTATGCAGAGAGAACGACAAGCAATCTTTTTCACCCAACCGCATACACCAGTACTTGCCCGTGGTGTGGAGGACAGCCAACTCTTGCTCACATTACGTGGGAATGTGAACTAAGGCCACCCAAGATTAACACGCCCCAGATTCTGGAGCAAAAATTCAGAATGGAGCAGTGGCAGAGCTTGTTCGCCAGCGAGGAATAGGAGGCCCAAGTGGCGCTCCTCGATCAGGCACAATGGGCTGCTGAGGCCAGTGGAGCCCTGGACTAGGGGCTCCACCCACCTGCTTCTTAACCGTTACACTGCCAATCCCAAGATAACTCGGGCGATGACACACACACAAGCCCTGCCAATCCAGAGTACACTCGTTTTGCCTCTTTAAATCACTCCCTGCCACTCGTGAGACAACTCTTATTAAAAAAGAAAAATAATGCGGGTGTGTTCCGCCGTCTATGGAGACAAAATATAAACAAATATACCTTGCAGTAAAATTTTTCAGAACAGTTGAAACACATGCGTCCACATCAGTGTCGGCTCGCGCCTCTTTGCCAGCGTCTCAGCTGCGCAGCCATAGCGAGTCAGCATGCCATGTGCGCGCGCTATTTGACAGGATAAGAAATTGAGCTCCTGATGAATTCCAACTAAAGATAAAACGGGTAATCAATGTCTCAGCGGCTCTGAATTAATGGTAGCTATACTATTTTGTTAATTAGTTCATTGCTTGTAATTTTCTTAATTGTTAATTTGCTTGTAAGGAGTGCTACATTTTTAATTAAACAATCCCCAGTAAAAATGCTTACATGTCCTGAAGAACATCCTACTGCATTGGTAACAGAAAATATTCACATAACATGCAGCAGTGCCCAAAAAACCCGGCAGTGAAAGGGTTAAACCCCTTTCTTTTTGTTTTTAACCCTTTGAGTGTTTTTGCCGTACATGTACGGCGGCAGTTTTCTGTCCCACAGTGTCTTTGTTGTACAGGTACGTTTTCAGCCCTCCGCTTGAAATTTCACGCCGTAATGATGACGCAAGCTCACTGGGAGGTGCTGCCACCTCCAACTTGAAAGAAGCGTTGGAAATGATTGTGCTACCTTCTTGCGAAACAAAACAGAACTGATTTATAACGTCGGCGAGTCGCGCAGTCTGCAGCAACGCTGACTGGCAACACCGTTTTGTGGTTTCAGTTCTGCTGCGCGATCGCAACGAAGGCGCGCAAAACTTGATTTTTATCTTAATCGGCACTCCCTTGCAGGGGCAGTGAAAGTTGATTTGCATCTTTAATGCCGCTGCTCTTAGCTTGTTTATCACCAACACTCACGAGGTATTCTCATTCTCCTTGATTACCGAGTTAACTCTGCCCAAGGCAACCACACACAGAGAAGATGCCGTGTGTTTCTCAGCACAACTCGCCGCTCCAAGAAGAGAACGGAGACGCGTGTTATGTGTGCAGACGGTGATAAGGCACTGTGCGTTGACCAATGTTTGAAGGAATACCATGCTCTGAATTTCTGAAATACTACTGAACGTTGTGCAGTTCTGAGTAATGCTGACACTAAAAAACTGTTCCTCATTTTCTTTTACAATTTTTCCCCGACTTTACACATTTTGTACATAAGTAATTTGACCATCTGTGAAAGTTTTTCTCAGAAACATTCAACACTCAAAGGGTTAATAAAGGATTTTCACTTCAATTCAATTCATTAATGAATGACAGATTTTCCGTGAAACTTGATGAAACTTTCTTAAAGTCGCAAAATAATCCATGAAGAAACTTGTAGCGCACAAAAAACACGGACGAAGCAAGAGACGACGATACAGCGCATCGTCCCGTCGACTCTTGCTTCGTCCGTGTTTTTTGTGCGCTACAAGTTTCTTCATGGATCACCACCAACACGCCCACTCTCACCTTCTCGCAAAATAAGCCCAAATTAGTAAACTTTACAGGTAATTTGGGAGAGCTGATGGGTATGCAACAATAACCTGGCTGCATGGTTTATAAACAATGCTCAGCATTAAAAGTCACCAATGAAAGGTTGCTTGTTCTGTCCTGTTCCTGACGCGCCCATGGTAACCATGAAACAAACTAAGCCAAAATGGTTTAGTGTCCCAAAGCAGCACACAATCTGTGAGAGACAAATGTAGTGGGGGGCTTCCAAACAAAGTTTTGTCCTGTGCCAACATGATTCACTAACAATTTGCAAAAAAATCCACTTGGAAAACTTTAGTGATTGTAGAGATATTTTTTTTTAAATATTGTGAGCAACAGTGGCGTTTTCGAGAAAACCAGCATTTCTTGCGCAGCAAATAGGTGGGTTCAAGGGAAGGCAGATGTGTCTGGTGCCATTTTTAAAGGGAAACTGAACAACGTTTTTTCCGCCAAGATTTTCAGCCAAATGGAATGATTGGGTCCCGAAATCGATAGACACAACCTTCATTTCAAGCAGAAACTACAGGAAAATAATGAATTTAATGCGTTTTTCACAAAATGCCGCGTCTAGCGGCCGCGCCGTGAACTAGAGGAGGTGTCGTTTGGTGACGTCACACACGCCCGAAACAAGCAAGCCAACAATGCCAGCCGTCGCCCGCGTCTCTCGACACGCCCCCCTACGGTTCCCAGAACCACTACGAACAGCACCGGTAGCGAACAATGCTCCCAGCTGGGGTAAGCACCAGCGCTTTTGTGGAAGGGGGGAGAGTGGGATGAAAGGAGAGGTGGAGAAAAGGAAGCGGAGGACAGGCACATGTGCACCCTGCATACGCCTCGGCGATTGTGACGTCATGGCTAGCGCTTGCGTGCAGCTGCCGCGCACTGACAGTCCATCAAAAATACAGCCAACTGTTCAAAAATATGTGAAATGAACTCTGTTTATCGGAACAGTCGCATCTTCCAAGTAGAATTTCGATGTTATCGTCAGTTTTTCCAATTTTTGTTCAGTATCCCTTTAAATACCTTCCAGTGCAAATTTGAGGATACCATTAGGTGGAAACATTTTTCAAGGATGCTCAAACATCTTGGTATAAAAATAAAAAGAAATGCATCTTCTGTCATATTTATCCCTTATCCTTCTTTAATAAAGACTGCCTGTCGAAATCACATAAATAGCTTTGCTAAGACTTGTGTGCACTTCTGTGAGCTTCTGTTGCCGTTCACCTCACAGGGCAAGGGCATGCATGGAATATTCGCGTATGTACTGACACTGATGACCCCTGTGTCAGCCACAAAAGCCCAATACCGATTAGGACGTATATATACTGTATTGACATGCATTTATTTCATGGAGGTACCTACCTGTATTTCCCGCAATACGCACGATAAAATTAGTTTTATTGAGTGTATGAGCGATAGATGCTCACAGCTATGTTGGACAAACTTGCATGAAACTGAGACAGCCACTGAGGGTGGCGACAGTATGGTACACGCTTTAAGGCGTTTTTCACTCATTGATCCGGAGCTGGTTTTCCACGCCATACTGCTCTGACTTGCTCTGGAGCCGAGGCGTGGATTCAGGCAGAAAAAGCCCGCACTGCCTATGTCACATCTGTCGTCGTGTCTTTTGTCAGGCAGAAATAGCCAGCATTGCCTATGTCACATATGTAATCTAGGCCTGTGCGAATATTCGAATGCTTCGAATATTCGAACGAATATTACAGTATTCGAAATGAACGAATAGGTGTATATTAGTTCGCATGTGACCCCCCCCCCCCCCCCCCCCACTGTAAAGGTGGTTTCACTGCAGTGGAGGCGTGCGAAGCCGTGAAAACACCTATCCAGGGGAAATACGCACTGCCGCGAAGCCCAACTTCAAGGTTAAATGGCCATATTACCCTCACATCGATTCATCCCTTTTTAAGTTTAAAAGCTTGTTATGCCGGCATTACATGCTCTAAATATAGTAAATTTTAAAACGTAACATATTTTACAGGTTATCACCCGCATTCTATCGAAAGTCAAATCCTGCTACTATTCAAAGTTGTTTCCACTTTCTTTGAACCAAAAAGAATGGCATTTGCAATGGCGTTGTTTCAATTTTTAAAAAAATATTGTGCAGGTTAGTTGGGTCATGAAAAATATGCCCATTTTCCTTTATAATATGTGATATAAACTATTTGAATTTGATTCGAAATTATTCGAACCAAATCACTATTCGCTTCGAACCTAAAAGTCACTATTCGCACAAGCCTAATGTAATCGTATCTTGTGTGTGGCATAGCTTCCAGCACCAGTTTGTGCATGTGTTTGAGGACTTCCTGTATGCTCCTTGTGGAGTGTTTCCATTTTTGCCGGGCAGATTTGGATTTATAAAACCCAAGCGCTCGCTCCAGGATTTCAGTGACCACTCCAGATCAACCAGTAAAAACACCTTTACACGCTGTGCAACTGATGGGCAATGTTCTAAGTGCAATCTAGCACTGCAATTGTAAGCGAGTTTGACACCAGCACAATCGCAGCGCCTTTCTCTTTACTTGTGAATGATTACCCTGGTCACCTTACATTGAACCAAAATGCAACTACAGACACCTACAGTCTGACATGAGTACGTCGTGGACAGTGGTGCAATATAGGTTGGTTGGTTGAGGTTTATGGAGTTTAATGTCCCAAGGCAACTCGAGTTATGAGAGACGCTACAATGGAGGGCTCTGGATTATTTTGACCAGCTGGGGTTCTTTGATGTGCACTGAAGTAATAATATCTGGGGTTCTATGTGCCAAAACCACAACATGATTATGAGGCAGGCCATAGTGGAAAGCTTTGAAAATTTCGACGACCTGGGGTTCTTTAACCCTTTCAGTCCCGAATTAACTATTGTCAATGTAAGCAACTAGTTTTTACATTTCGAGATGCACATGATCGTGGTAGTCCGAAAAAACTGAAAAAATCTTTGCTCACACTTTCCAGTGAAGAGTAATTAATGGGACAATTAATTTAATAAATAATTATTATTTAATAATATTTCCACAATTTTTACTTCATTTATTACTTAAAATGTTATTTAGACAGGATAGCATAATGTCCAATAGCCAAAATTCAAATTTCCGGCACAGAACTAAAATAAATGCCCTATCTCTACATAGTGAAAGAAGACGCTGCCTCAGCAAAATGCGCGAACAGCACAACTGCTTCTGTAATTTCTTCATTCAGACGTGACCTCGCTGTATTGTGTGTACCATGTTGACACCACATGTAGGGCAGATGCTAAATACGGGCTCTTGAGGAAGAACAACGCTTTATCTTTACCAGATGCTTGCTGACTGACCTACATAATTTATGATTCCAATTGGAATCACTGGGACTGAAAGGGTTAAAAGGATACTAAAGGCAAATTACAATTCGGTGTGGACTTCAGAAATACCATTCCAAAAATCTTGTAGTGCTCGTTTCGTGCCAAGAAAATGCTTAGTATAAAAGAAAATCACGCTTTACTGGCCCACATACTGTTAGCGCAATTCAAACCGCCCGCCTCTCAAGGACTCGTGACATACGCCCTCCTCAAGGCCACCTTTAGCGGGTGCTGCACCAGCACCTTCCATTATCTGGCAATATTGTGCATCCACCGGAAACACAAGCAAGAATGCCTCCTGTTATGCTTGTTCTCGTATACTTTGCTGGCCGCTGCTATACTTGTATTGTAATGTGATGTTTTCCATGGATGGAATAATCACAACGAAGCGCTTGATACCTGGACACTGCTGTGTAGTGTCGGGAAACTGCATGTGATCCGGGCATCAGTGCGGGAGAGTACAGCCACCACGTGTGCATGTATATGTATTTGTGCTGGCGCCGTTCGGTGAGCCTCTGTTAAACGCCACTGGTGTGCTGTGATGCCAAAATGAGATGTGATCAACCCATGTTGCCGTGACATCTACTCGCACAGCCTTCATTTCTGTGATCCACGTCAGAACAATGTTCATCCCCTCCGAGGAGTCGTGCAGAAGGTGCCTGACGACTCATTTGGCTTTGAGGTGTGCAGAGGCAACAAGAAGTTTTACTTTTTTGAAACCTTGAAACTATTGCTTTATTTTTCCATTTCCCTTACATGGGCATGCTGAATCCTGACAAAACCAATGGAATAGTGCTCCGGGGAAGCAGTACTTTGCAGGGCGTGTTACACAACTTGCATATGTTAAGATTGGTTTCGTAATCCTCTAAACGAAAATGCGGGCAGCACAAAAGTAGTTTGCTTTTTGTTCATCTCACTATTGCAAAAGCACTGCACTTAGAGATTTCAAGCATAAGAGTCGCTTCCGTGGCGCCCATTGAAAGGTCATTGGTTTCCTTGCTGCAGCTGCTCTTGGTCAAGTGGCGTATGCAATTTGGGCATCCGAAGACATTACATGGACGCGGCATTTTTTAAGTGCGAATGCACTTTATAAGCGACCCTGAATCCGCCGTCCCATAGCAACGGCGCGGCGTCTGTAGCAACGGCGCAGCGACGTCACACCCCACGTGACTGCGCGCGCTCCACCTCCTCACCGCGGTTTGCGCGGGCGCGCGCCGCTCCCCACGTTGCTCTCCGCGGCGTGTTTGGTCTTCGCCGTGGCCAGACGCGGCGGTTGTGTTAGCGTCACTTGCGTGGAGTGGCCCGCTTGTCAGTTGATTTTCGCTCTTCGCCGTGGTCGGACGCGGCGGTTGTATTCGCGTCGCTTGCGTGGAGTGGCCCGCTCGTCAGTTGATTTTCGCTCTCCGCCGTGACCAGACGCGGCGGTTGTGTTACGTCGCTTGCGTGGAGTGGCGCGAAATGCATTCGCATTTCCTCACGATTCCCTTCGGGGAGGTGTTGGTCTTTTTTAAGTTGCACAGAGCAAGTTTCATGAGCCAGCAAAGCCCACGCAGCAATATGCGATAATGAAACTACCCTTGAGATGCGACCGTTTCAGAGGTAAAACGAAACTTTTGGACCACCCACACTGTTCTCCATATAAAGCGAGGAAGCTCTCTTTTTTGCATGAATCAAACAGAAACGCACAAGCAGCATTTTATTACGTCTCGTGCTGCATGGAATGTTATTTTTTATTGTAAACATCTTGAGTACTAGTGATTAATTGTGCTCAGGGCTCTTGATTTCATCGGGCTCATTCCAAAATGTCCCACTGGTGGTGCATATCGTTTTCCTATATTTACCTTAATTTCTTGATTAGTACAGCACTGCTGTTAATAATATTTGGCATTGCAGACATTCTCAGACCTTGACCTCTAGCTTTGACATAAATTTTTATTTGCCTTTAGTGTCCCTTTAACCCTTTCGCTACCGCTGATGAGTATAAACGTCATTAGACATTGTCACAAAATGACCAATGATGACTACACTCGTCATCAGCAAAAATTGGTCCCACATGAAACCAATGAAGACTGTCCTCATTATACTTGTATTTCTTGACGCTAGACCACCCCACTTGTCCATGTCGGGCTATTTTTGTCCTGGCCTTCATTTTATTGCCATTTTCATTATATATTGTCATGCGATGAAGTCACCTTCGAGTAATCTTTTTTTTTTTTAAATGATAGAGAACCTCAGGCCGATCTCACTCACTTCGTGCGTGGGAAAGGTCCTCGAGCACGTTCTCATGAACAGGTGGCAGCGTTACCTTGAAGAATCGGAGCTTTACCCAAATTCCATCATCGGGTTTCGGAACAAGCTCGGAACGCAAGACGCCATGATTTTACTGAAGAACGAAATCATCGACGATATGACGGGCACTAAGGACAACAGAGCTATACTGGGGCTGGACCTGCAGAGCGCCTTCGATAAAGTGCGGCACTCGGCTATCCTCGCCCAAGTATCCAGGCTAAACATGGGCAGGAGGACATACGAGTACATCAAAGACTTCCTGACGGAACGGACCACCGAGATCTGCGCGGGAGACCTGCAGCTCGAAGAGAAGAAGCTGGGCAGCGTCGGAACCCCGCAGGGTTCGGTGATCTCCCCGTTACTCTTTAACCTCGTGATGATCGGGGTGGCCAACCATCTAGAAAGAGTAACGGGAGTCCGACACACCATCTACGCCGATGACGTTACGCTATGGGTACCGGGAGGAAGCGACGGACACATTGAGACAACGCTGCAAGAAGCGGTCAACGCCATCGAAGAGCAGCTGGACGGGTCTGGACTCGTCTGCTCTCCGGCCAAGTCAGAGCTGCTGGTGATTCCACCGAAAGGAGCGGGCAGGAAAAGAAAAAATATGGAAGTCAAGTACGAACGTCCCAAGTTCACGATTAAGACGGCGGGAGGACAAGTAATACCGGAGGTCGAGAAAATTCGAGTGCTCGGGCTGCTCATCGAGAGAAACCGAGTCAACGGTGAAACGGTGAACAAGCTCGCGCGGGCAAGGCGGCTGCGGCAACAAGGCTCATCAAGAGGGTGTCCAACAGAAGAGCGGGGATGAAGGAGGAGAGCCTGACTAGGCTCGTTCAATCCTTCGCAATTAGCCACATAACGTACGTGGCCGCCTTCCACAACTGGAGGCCGAGTGAACATAACAAGATAGACGCTACCATACGCAAGGCGTATAAGGCGGCACTCGGTCTTCTCGGGAGCACGAGCACCGAAAAATTGATGACGCTGGGAGTCCACAACACGCTGGACGAAATAGCCGAGGCACAGAGAACGGCGCAACTCGAACGTCTGTCTGAAACGAGAACCGGACGACACATACTGCGGGACCTCGGCCTCGAGCCGAAGGAAGGCAAGCAGCAGAACAACGTACCTATACCTGATAGCATCAACAGAAAGCTCAGGGTCTGCCCGATCCCGAAGAACATGAACCCCAAGCACAACAAGGAGCGAAGGTTGGCGAGGGCCAAGGCTCTCGTAGACCTCCACGCCAGAGAAGAAGGCGCCGTCTACGTGGACGCGGCGGAGTATCAAGGGAGCAGCGGCGCATACGCGGCGGTAGTCGTCGGAGCATCGACGGGTGCAACGAAGACTGCAGCGAGCGTGCGTACTCGAGAGGCGCACCGGGCGGAGGAGGTGGCCATCGCCTTGGCCGTCTCCAACCCCGGCTGCACTACGGTGCTGTGTGACTCTAGAACGGCAGTCAAAAACTACGCCAAGGGTAGGGTATGTAGCGAGGCCGCGCGCATACTGCAGCGCAAAGTCGGGGACATCGGACGCACAAGTGCTGTGCTAATCAAGTGGTTCCCGGCCCACATGGGCAGTGACGTGTCGGAACGCGGGAACGCGAACCACAACGAGACGGCCAACGCGGCCGCGCGAGGACTAACCAACCGCGCGGCTGCAGATACGGCTGACTCAGAGTGTTGGTCGCGGTACAGTGCCAAGGACAAGATGACCACTTTCAACGAAATAGTGAAATGGTACAGACTGAACAGACAGACTGTGCCGCCACCTCACCCGGGGCTTACCCGCAGGGAGGCAGTGTTGTATAGACAATTACAGACAGGGTCCCTGCTCACCCCGGTGCTAGCTAAGCACGTGTGTCCGAGTGTGTGTACGAGAGTGACCTGTGTAGACTGTGTGCGAAGGAGAGAGCTACCGCGGCTCACATCCTTTGGGACTGTAGCGTAAACCCGAGAGAAGCCAGTGAGAAGACGACGATCCCGCCGCAGCTAGAGGCTGCAACGAGGATCTACGATCAAGACACACAACTCAAGGCCGTCCAGCAGGTCTCGGCAGCTCTAGAGAGGCAGCGACCGAGTGAAACCGAGGAGAAGGGGGCAGCACCCTCAGGAAGGGGGCGGCGGCCCTCTCGGACCCGCGGAAGTAGCCAGGGAGCAAGACCTCGAGGAGCACAACGCACGAGGCTGACGTAAAGGCCGCGTCGCGATGAAAGCTCGTCCTCCCTGCGAGGAGGGAGCCTAATCGTCTCTGCAGGCGTTCTAAATAAAGTTGTTCTCTCTCTCTCTGACTAGTGAAATAAAAGAACCCCATTGAATTGAAAGAATTGTACAGTTTTACTCAGAAAAAAAAACAAAAAACAAGAAAAAACTACAAATTGACCGAAAAAAAAAGAAAGTTAGCTAATTTTGGCATGTTTTTCTCCTTTTCTTAGGGTAGTGAAAGGGTTAACGTGTGCCTAAATCTAAGTACACAGACCTTTAGCATTTAACCTCCATTGAAATGCGACTGCTATGGCCGGGATCAAACTCGTGTCTTTCAGGTCAGCAGCTGAGCACCATAACCACAGGATCAGCACAGCAGCTAGTGGTGCAATACACACCAGAGGGTATGACGAATAAAAAAGGTGTGTTTCTGAATTGCAGCTTTATGATTTGCAGCAATTCCCTATTGGACGAATTTGATTAACTGGAACGCTACCGACTTGCTGGAAGCTCCCAATGAAGGAATCACTTTTCAAGGTAAAAAAGAAAAAAAAAAAAAAAGAAGAAAAAACCAGCAGATGATCGCCAATTTCTTTTATAAATAAAAACGTATGACACTGGATGTGCTCCCACTACTGTCATCATCATCTTCTGCCTTCCATTTATTGCTTCGGTCAGTTTGAATTTCATTTAATTTCAACTCTGTGAGCATTCCCATAAAATTCAAATTATCCAGCTTTAACTGTAATCAAACACTAGAGTGTTGCATTACAAACATAGATTGCGGCATATGTAAAGTTATACCATTTTGCAACATACCGCGATACCACCATTTAGGACAGAAGTAATTTTGAATGTGTATAACATTCAAAAGCATATCCCCATTCAAAAAATGTTTCTCGTTGGATTACTATACTCTGCTTTAACAAGTATTAAGTGTACAATTTTTATTTTTTTTCCAATTCGACCCACTTCGGAATGTCAATGCTGCAGCTGTGCAATGCAATGGCCACTGAGTAACTTGGTATAAAAAATGTAACTAATAAAAGACCTTGTGCCATGTCTCTAAATTAATACAGTGGTCACAAAGCAGTGCTCATTTTCAACTGCTTAAAGCAAAACAGGCTGATCCACTGCACTTATCCATCTATCTTTTTACACACTTTTCATATGCAGTGTCAGCCCATGTAGGTTGTATTGATCAACTCATGCTGCACTAATTATGGTCATGTTATTCTTAGATTAATATTAGAAGTTCACACACATAATTGTAGTTACTATTTTTATTGCTTCATACCACGTCTGGCACTAAAAGTAATGCCATGGTTAACAGCAATGACCACAGAGAAATGTAGTGGAGTGCAGTGGTAAAATAGGCAAGAATGGTTTAGAGATGTGTCACTTGGTAGCAAATTACATGAAAATTTAAGTAAGCAGACATAACCACGAAAAAAAAGGGGACAAAGAGTTGCAGAAAGACAGCAGTCAAGAGACACTCACCCACTTCCCCGGCAAGAGAGAAGTTTGCGTTGGTTGGGTGGACGGCTGCATCAACTGTCACACTTGCCATGTCTCCTTGGATCACAGTGAGCTGCACCAGTGCCCGAGAGAATTTTATATGCACAAGGCGCACCACTTCTATTTTTTCTTTCACTTTGCAGTAAATGGCTGAAGAATGTTTTACATCAGTGGGCAACGACAGCATCAGTGGCCATCAAGCACTCATTCCTGCTTTATGTTAGTAGGACGTGTTGTTGGGCTGATTGGTTCATACTTGCAGGTTGTTTCATGAATGGTGTTTTTGGTGCAAGGGCCACTTACAACCACAGAGTGCTATGATGTTTGGTGATGAAAGAGAATGTCACGTCCACATAAGGGGAAATGAACTGCAAATGGTGGGTGTCACACAGCTGTATATTGGCTGGGAAATAGTTGCAGCAAAATTGCATAAAATCATGGGTGTATTCATGAGGTGGGGCAACGTGTGTGCTGCCCTCACCCCCTATTGTGAAAAGTTCCGGGGCCCTCCATCCCCCGGCAGCACACTGGCAAACCAACAACTAAAGCAAAGTTTTCTTTCAACGCAGCTGTCACATAATTACATAATGGAATTATATAATGCTTCCACAGCCTCTGTAGTGACGACTCTTTCGTGCCTAATTCCAACGCATAGGGGGGTCTCCATGGTGCCATCCGACGCTTTCATACTTCACGCTTTAGAATTGTGGAAGAGGCGACCACTGAACAAGAGATCTGTGATGCCATACTATTCCTTCACGTTTTCATTATGTTCTACCCGACCTCAAATTTACATCAATGGCGATGCAAGTGCAGTTGGAAACCAGCAAATCTGATGTAGAAGTCAACTGCTCTTTCTGTTTGCAGGAAATATTTTTTGCTTCAAAAACACACAGAATTGCTCACTCTGCTGTGAGCAGATAAGCAAAAGTGCTGAGTGTTTTACTTGGGCCAAGCTAAAGCAAAACCCCAAGAGATGAGGGTTCCGCTTGCATCTCCAATTAATCTTCTTCACCTTTCTCACCAAGCTGTGGCTTGCAACGGCTGCGGCAGCTTGCATTAAAGAAAACACAACCTCAGGAAAGAAGAGTTCATAGAGCAATGTACTAACCTTAAAAATATTTATTATACACAAATAAATATTCTCACCATGGGTTTCTGCAAGGGGTGAACATTACTCATTTGACATCCTGGCGTGGCAAGTCAAACTTCCTTGATTTTTCAATGTGTTGCATTGCCATGCTACACTAATTGGACAGTTCGGCTAAATGTTTTATTATACAGAAGGAGCAATAAATGCCCTCTTTCATGTTTGAGCAACTGTGTACTGTGTCATTTACTTGGGACCACACTATCACTTCCATGTCACATGAAGGAAGGCTACCTCCTAGACTTTCTTTTCATTTCTCTGTGGTGTTCGAACTATGGAGCTTTTGGCAACATTGAACAAAAAACTGTCAGTTAAGTGCATTGCAAAAAAAAAATAGCATGTCACACCAGCTAACTGTGATCTAGAAGAGACTGCATTTCTCTGGCATGAAGGAAGGCTTTTCCATCGTTGGCTCTTAAAGGGGCCCTGCAATACTTTTCTGAGTTATAATGAAATAATCTCACTATTAGCACATGAAGCTTCAGAAATCACGGCGCAAAAAATTTTAACATCCGTCAAGTTTGAGGGGAGTTACAACTACTTGTCGCACGCTTCAAGCACTTTCTTTTCTCGCTTTTCTTCGAACACGCGACTTACTTTCAGTGTGATCGCGAGCGTGCGCATGGGTACGTGACGGCATTCTGCGGTGGCCACAGTAACTACACAGGCAACTGCCGCGGACGTGGGTATATGGTGAAGAAATATGAGTATCTGGCATCATTTGTAGAGAGAAGAGGGAGCCATTTCTAGCTGACTTCAAAATTAGTATTTGTAAATTATAGGCCGTGTGCCCCGCTACAATGTTTGGGTCACATGTTCTTGGGAGCCTCGACTACTGATTGGCGGTGTTTTCAAAGTGTCGCAGGGCCCCTTTAACCCTATACTGCAGAGTGTCGCGAATTCGCGATGTACCGAAAAACTCCGAGTCAACAAGTCACGAAACGCGTGGTGCCTTTAATGCTGGCTGTCAAGTATTCACGGGGAATGTAGCTTTCAGAATGAAAAAATCTTGTGCTGCCTTGAGTAAGGTATTCTATGCCAATTATAGAACCAATTATTTTTCAGCCGATGGCGGAGAGCGCGAAGCACGTGCGACAGCTCTCACTTTTTCATTCTTTCTCGCCTGAGTTACACAAGTTCAGTGTTCAACAATTTTGTTTATTTGGTGTGCACACACCCAAGAGGTGGCACACAACATGTTACATAGTTTTGAAGTGCATTTTTTGTTGCGAGATTCTTGTTTCCGTGACATACCACGAATTCGCGACATACCTAAAAGTATGCATTAAAGTTGCATTTTAGATAATTTAACTGCAGAATCAATTAAAGGTTGCTATTTAAAGCTGGAAAATGAAAGCAGTTTTTATTTTGTTCGGCGGTTTCATAATTCAGGCATTAAAGGGTTAATGCTTTTATGATCCCATTATTTGCATTGCGCAACTGCAAAGAAACAAATATTTCTGACAGCAAGGGGGTGATTAACAAAAATGCGCGTAATGCTGCGCCAGCAATGCAGATGCCAGTGATAGATGCCATCGCATTAAAATGCAGTAAACGTGCACTTTTTTTACTACCTATGGACCACAAAATCGTCCAAATAAACGAATTCATGCTTTCTACTTCATTCAAGTGGTCAAATCACCCCAGTCACATCTCAAACAGCTCTCAAGGCCTGCCAGTGCACTTTTCAAACATTTTGGTGCTTGCACAGGCTCTCATAAATACTAGGCTTGTGCGAATATTCGAATGCTTCGAATATTCGAACGAATATTGCAGAATTCGAATTCGCTTCGATTCGAATTTAAAATACCGAAAATTTCGAAGTATTCGAAACAAACAAATAGATGCACATTAGTCCGCATGTAACCCCTGTAAAGGTGGTTTCACTGCAGTGGAGGGATGCTAAGCCGTGAAAGCACCTTTCCAGATGTATATTAGTTCACATGTAACCCCTGTAAAGGTAGTTTCACTGCAGTGAGGTGGTGCTAAGCCGCGAAAACACGTACCCAGGGGACTTGCACTGCCGCGAAGCCCCACATCATGGTTAAATGAAGAGATTACCCTCACATCGATTCATTTTTTAAATTTAAAAGCTTGTTATACCGGCTTATATGCTCTAAGTATAGTAAATTTTAAAACGTAACATATTTTACAGGTTATCACGTGCTTTCAACTGAAAGTCAAATCCTGCTACTATTCAAAGTTGTTTCCACTTCCTTTGAAGCAAAAAATGGCATTTGCACAGACCTTGCTTCAATTTTTTTAAAAATATTATGAAGGTTAGTTAGGTCATGACAAATATGCCCATTTTTCTTTATAATATGTTATATATATACTATTCAAATTCGATTCGAAATTATTCGACCAAAATCACTATTCGCTTCGAATTCGCTTCGAACATAAAATTCACTATTCGCACAAGCCTAATAAATACGTACATTACCGGCTGGGAACCCTGCTTCATTACATGCTAACCACCAATTGCAAATTTGCCTCTCGTGATGAGCACAGCCAATACCAGCAAAGCGCGGAAAGAATTGAGGCTCTCTCGCACAATCGTACCATGGCGCATGGTTGTGAAACTGGCACATGGTTGTGAGCGCATGGTTGTGAAAGCAGGGAGGGATGGCACCAGGGAAAGAAGTTACGCCACGTGCACATCCTGAACTTGAGCGCTTTCTTTTCTTTCTTTTTTTTCTTCAAATGCATGGCTCACTATCAGTGTGATCGCGGGTGCGTGCACGGGCTTGTGGCAGTCTCCCACGGCGGCCGCGGTAATTAAGCAGCTTACGATGCTCGAATCAGCCAATGGTCGTGAATTTGGTATATGGTGCAGTCATTTGCGTATATGGCATCCTTTAGAGAAAGAAGAGGGAACAATCTATAGCTGACTTTGAGAATTAATTTTAAATTCCAGGCCATGTGCTGCGCTATAATGTTTGGCTCACGTATTTTTCGGAGCCTCGACTACCGAAGGGCAGCGTTTTCCGACCATGCTGAAAGAGTGTTGCAGGGCCCCTTTAAAGGGCCTTTAACCACACAGAGGTCAAAATTTTGTTGTGATGCTGCAGTTGTGCAAAGTCAACAACAAACACATAGCTGCGAGAATTTTTGAAAAAGATGCAGTAATAACGGAGTTACATGCATTGGTGACTGAAACATGGCCCACGCTCACTTCACTCTTTTTGTCGCAACGCTCCATTCATCAGCTCATCTCTCCTCCTCGTCTTGCGAGAAGGAAGAGCAGGGAGCACGCCTACCTGCTAGCAAACAGGTTCTTGTTCAAACACTCCACAGCGTCTGCTCCAGGTGACATCACCTTATCACATAGGTGACGTCAGGACCAGCACTGGGCTTACCAGAGAGTGCCGGAGAGGAGCACAGGATTGCTTTTTTATTTTGTGGTGCACCCATGGAGCGCAGTGCTGCTGCACTTGGAATTGTTGATCGTGACGGTATTCTGAACTTGATGTGCGTGTTTACTTGAAATCTTTAAAAAAAATGTGGTTTAGAGGCTCTTTAAAACGTTGAGATATTCATATTTAACTGCAAAAGTGAGATTCTATTCGAGAAACTTCATAGTAGTACTCTCGAAGCTGAACTGTCTCTTTTTGTCGCCTCATCCACTAATCTACTGAAATCCCAAGCAACTGTAAAATGTAGCAAAACAGCATACAGTAAAATAAACAACCAAAATTGACCTGCCAGTGACCTGAACATCAAAGTAAAATGCCAAGGCCCCAACCTTTTGACCAAGAAACAGCTTCTTTTCTGACAACACTGTGACAGTGGTGTGTGATGGCTCTGCACCAGTTGATTCCTGAAAAAACAAAGGAACAAACAACGTTGATGGCAAAACTGTACGAATGACAGGACCAGTGAAAGAACAAACAGGACGAAGTGCTGACTACCAACTAGCCTTGCCTTGAACAAAAGCTTTTTTTAAGAGCTTCAAAAAAATTTTGCTAACCACACTCATATCAATGTTTAAATTGTTTGGCACTACAACAAATTAGTAAAGCAATGCCTTGTCTGTTTAGGGATACGTAGGTCTCACAGATAATCTTAATTCATTATCACAGTCCACTAGCTGCATGAGACAAAGACACACTTATTATTAACGCTATCTACCCACAAGATCGCTTAACTTATTCCCTTGCCATTCATCCTCCACTCCATCAAGGTAGCTAGAAATATTTCGTCTCCAACATGACACACAGTCTAACCATGCCCATGTGCTCCTCACTCTGGTGGATGAATTGAGCCAGAGGTGCTATAGAAAGGTGTTCTGAACACGCAGAATTTGCATGTTAAATTTCTGACTGTAGGTCAAACAATATGCCTAACAGCTCCACTGCTCAATCTCGGAAGGGCAGCCATGGCAAACCAGTGTGGCGGTCAAACAGCTAATACTGGTGTTGGCGATGACCGATGGTTGCAATGACAGTGGTGTATTATGGCTGTATAGAGGCCTAAAATCACGCACTATATAGAAGCGTAAAAGCTGTGTAAAGAATATAAAATTATCGTAGTGATACGTGGTGTGGTCTATGGGTGTGAAATAAATTACAAGTGAGTTTGGTATCTACAAGTGAGAGGTGGAAAATAGCACGAATGCCTCCTCAAGGCCTTTGAGGCCAAAGGCCGGGAGGCCGGTGCTTTTTCTAATGTAGCTACCGCAGCAACAACCTCTTTTCAGAGGTCGTGCTACGGTTTGCCTGGGTATATGACGTGAAAGTTACGCACTTCTTTCAAAAATGCCAACAGTGACTGATATTTAAAAACTGGTTCCTTGCCTATGAACATCGATGGGTGAAATGGTATATGCTCTCAGTATATACCATTTCTTGAGAGCAATGGTATATACCATATACCACTGCTCTCAGTATACTCATTTTTTACACTCCCATTAAAAACATATGTCGGGTTCTACTGTACTTACAGAGGTAAAATTTATAATACACTCTTTGAAAGACATTTTCCTTCAAAGTATAAAAATTATCTGCCAATATCTTTCGTATTCTATAAAGTAAACTGTGCAAAGTTGGAAGCCTAGTTACAAGCATGCAATCAAACGCACCTTTCCTTTCCCTTTACTCTTCTCCTTAGCAGGAGCTGCTGGAGTCGGCGGCAGTTGCTTTTTGCTAGCTGCAGTGGCTGCAACTTTCTTTGGTGGTGGTGGCGCAGAAGTAGGCTTGGCAGCAGCTGCAGCCGTGACAGCAGCCTGGTGCGATTTCGAGGGCGTGTTGTTAACTCGCATTGGCAGTGCAGAGGGCTGGTGCTTGGGCGAGGGCATTACAAACTTGTTGCCTTTCTTCCGGGCCAACAGTTCAGGCTGGATGCGCGGCAGCACTCCACCAGAGGCAATTGTCACTCCACGAAGAAGCTGGACACATCAGAACAAAAGCACCAGTAAAACTTGTACACAATACACCAAACACAAAACGTTTTCTATAGTTGAGTAAGACACTCCATTACAACCCCATAATGTGAACAAGCATATAATAAAAGGTTGGTCGGTTGGTTTATGAGGTTTAACGTCCCAAAGCAACTCAGGCTATGAGAGGCACCATAGTGTAGGGCTTCATATAATTTTGACCACCTGGGACTCTAACTTGCACTAAAATCGCACAGTAGATGGGCCTCTAGCATTCCACTGCCATCATAATGAGACTGCCGTGGCTGGAACTGAACCTGTTTCTTTCGGGTCAACAGCCATTAACGGTAATCACTAGACCACTGTGGAGGCTGCATGGAGTAAAAGTAACCAATGACTTATCATTAAAATTATTATTAAATTATTAATAATCACTAATGGCTGTAGCAAAATTCTGCCTTTCAACTCACTTACACAAAGACACAAACATACCCTGTATAGAAAATTGTAAAGTTAACCCATTAAGGCCCAGTGTACTTTACAAAGTACACTTCCTTTTTCGAGAATAGAAGATACACAATAGAATATTCTGATCTTGCTCATCGGAATTTCGGACGCCAAAGGTTGCAGCAAGATAATCATAACTTGGCATATTGACTCGGTTCTATTTTTTCTGTTCTATGAGTCGTTAAACTTTAGGAAAACAAGAGCCCGTTGTGTTGTCTCAGAGATTGAACCAGCTATTTTCTTCAGAAGAATGCCATTTTTTCGGTTATCTGAGACTCACGAGGCTGCGACATGTCGCTGTGAATATAGGAGAGCCCATTGATGTTTTCATTGTCGCTTCCGACCCTTACATAGAAACTTGGGAGGAGGAGGGGAATGACAACGGTACGAATGGATGCTCTCTGTCAACGATAAAAACATGGAACGGAAGGAACGTGGAAAATATAGTTTCTGTTTTGATCCAGGAAACAAGTTTTGTTCCGTAAACGCCAAAGGCAAATGCATCGTTGCTATGCTGACAAACGACGAC
Organism: Rhipicephalus appendiculatus; assembly: GCA_030522465.1. Classification (NCBI taxonomy): domain Eukaryota; kingdom Metazoa; phylum Arthropoda; class Arachnida; order Ixodida; family Ixodidae; genus Rhipicephalus; species Rhipicephalus appendiculatus. The sequence goes on along the minus strand of JALIZH010032928.1, from coordinate 2,076,690 downwards.
AGTGTAGTCGCCATGCTCTGTAACCAAGTGGCCATGCACTGAAAAGAAAAAAAACAAACGTAGTGCCACTGCCAACCCTCCTCAGAAGCTGGTACAATGACATGGAAGGGGCTGAGCTCTACGATCAAGCTGCGAATAACTACAGAATTTTCATCCCTGTGAAAAAGTGGTACCAGCCCCTATTTACCCAGATGATCGAAATGGCCGCAGACAACGTATACAGGGTCTGCTACTGCAATGGAGGTTTCAGCAGACGATCTATGCGTTGACTATTGTCCTTTAGTTGCATAATAGCAAGACACTGACTGAGCCTTGTTGTACCCAGCAGAAGAATCAAGAGATCTCCAGCGTCCGCTGTGCTTGCTATTACCCACTATCCATACGGACATTTTCACAAGAAGCTTGGAAAATGATTGAGGTCTGCCACAATACATTGAAATAGTGTTGCAAGAAGTGTGACGTTACGCTTTCCATATTTCCATAAAGTGCTGGTGCTTCAATAAGTTACATGGGCCAATATAACTTTGGTATTCGTTTGGCAACGGCCTAGCGTACTCTCTAATCTTGCATCAGTCCAGCTTTCCCATTGCTATGTCGAGAGCCCAGCGTACTTTTTAAAGTACAGTATCATAACTTCTGAAAACATTCATGAAACTCAATGAAAATTTGCAAGTGCTGTTTTCTATTGCAGTTAATTAAATGTGCAAAATCTCAGTAAAATCCAACCAGTAGTTCTTGCATGGGCCTTAATGGGTTAATTTAGCTAAGTAGCAGATGCTCACAGTTATCTTAATTACAGTTAAGGTATGTTGATAAATTTGTGAGAGTTAACATCCTAAAACAACATGGGGCAATAAGAGATAACATAGCTTATGCATTCGCCCAAGACGACTCGAAGGCGAAAGCCTTTTTTTTTTTTCTTTTCCAATCGATGTATTGATCCTTCCATGCCCCGCCTATGAAATATTTCTGCACCTAACGTGGTTTTGCATTGCCTCCAGGATTGGAAGCATTGTAAACTTTCTGCACTTCACCTAGTTTTGCAGTGCCTGAAAAATTTTCATGACAATTCCCCGACTTTTCCAGATGTGTCAGAATTCCCTGACTATTCCAAGTTGGCAGACACCCTGTCTCATGTCCTGTTGTCCGAGTTCAACCAAATTAGAACTTTTATAGCATAATGTTGCCTGACACAAGTACAGTGAAACCTCGGTGATACGATCACAGCTCATACGAATTTCGGGGTGATACGAATTTTTCTTTGGTCCCGGCCAAGGCCCATTGGCCTGCAGTGTAATGAAGTACGGTTGTTGCGAACCGATTTTCACCCCGCGACATTTGATACGAACGTACGCTACCGTCCAGGTACGAAGAGGTGCTGTCAGCGCTGTCGCGGAAGAAGCGCTAAGCACGTGCGAGCGCGGGAACGCAAGCGCGGGCATGCGCGCCGCACCGCCATATCGTCAGAATGAAGGTGACAGAAAATATTTTTCTTACGGTGAGAATAAACCTTCAGAGACGCGTCACGGCCTCCGAGATTGTGTGCGCGAATCTTTGAGGCTCTAATGTGCCTCCGTGTGCCTTCGCGTTTAGATTACAGAGGGCATTGGCGCCATGCTTTTTTTTTTTCAAACGCGTTGACACCGGCTGCTGTCGTTGTACTGTGCTTACACGTGCCTGCCTCGTGCATCAGACATCCTGTGAAAGGCTGACGAGGACCGAAAGAAGGCGAGGACGGTCTTGGCGGAGGAGTCAGGCCTCACAACGTCAACATGCGCGACTGTTGAGGTCGCACTTGTGCGTGCACGGCCTTAAATCTCCCAAAAAACATCCCCAACACCTCCGTGATAACAAAATCATAACATAGGACCATGGTTCTGGAATTTGGTGGCCTTGATTTATCGCGACAAAGCGCTTCTTCCGTTACTTTCACCGCAGTACTCCAGTGTCACGCGAGAAAGCATAGTAAACTTTGTAAGGGACAGGACTACTGCTGTCGCGGGTCACGACGCACCTGGTTCATTAATTAAACACGTGCGCACGGGCCGTATATTTACGAGTACTGGTGTGACTGCCGACATCTAAAAACTTAACTGACAATCATTCAGAGTTCTTCCTAACGTTGCTGCGGCCTTGAAAAACAATAAATTAAAATGTACGCCAGCTTTCTTTTGTCGCAAGCTAATTTTCTATGCTTTCTGGTGATACGAATTTTGGATGATACGAATATTTTTGGTGGTCCCGTGAGATTCGTATCACCGAGGTTTCACTGTAGTATGCTCACAACTTGCATTCAGATGTTTCTGGGTTGGAGTGACTTGCCAGACACGAGAAGTCTTGTTTCACTTTGCTGAGCAATTATATGGCGAGAATTTTTTTCCAACTTCACGATGGCAATCTACAGATGGCACTGCTGTTCATCAAGTGAGGATTGATGCAATGAAATATTTCAAAAGCATATATTGCAATGGGTGATGCACAATGTTTACACAGCCTAGTGCTCTCCACTTGCTGCAGTTACTACTGTAGTCAAAGGTTATGTGTATGAATACCACATCACTATTTAACACAATGAGCTATAACATCTCCATATCATTCCGCACAATGCATGAGCAACAGTGTTGCTCACTTTACATAAACAGGCACAGTGCTTTTGTCTTCTTTTTACTCCTTATGGAAACCTGTCATGCGTGGTATTAGTTCCACCAGAAAGGAGGAAAGGGTTGCAATGCACTGGTTGCCAGTCCTTTCCTCCTCATCCAAAGTGAACACCCACAGTACGTACTAGAAAGGTCTCCTAATGACCGTTTGCAGAAGCCTATACAGCTGCCGAGGCAAAAGAAGTGTGGGGCCATTTGTCAGATTGTTGCCAATGGTGCCTATGAAGCCCTAGCTGTCAAGGGCAACTCTACGAATACACCATCAGTGGCACTGCTGCAAAAGGTAACAGTGCCTGACTCAATGCTGTACAATGCAGAGAGGTGACTTGCACCAATTCTTTATGCTTGTTTTCACTGACAAATCACTTTATTCTTGGTTGCATTAAATAAAGATCATTAATCATTGGTCATGTATCCATGCAGTTTGCTCCGCATCCAGATTTCTTACATGTACACCATAACACGGAACAAACAAAGTTGTGGCCGAATTCTGGTTTCTTTTTCCAACTAAATGTTAATTTCATGCAGTCAATATGTATGCATACAAGCTTACTGCTACCACTCTTTTCTGGTCACACAAAAAAATATTCAAAGCAAATTTTGTTTACAAAATAGATTCATAAATAACAAATGCTTTCCAATTAAATGCAGTACACAAAAGTTACTGATTTAGTGCGATCATGTGCAGTCACCAGGAACCATTACGTGACAAACAACTACACTTGAAACTGCTAAATACTTGAACTTTTGGTGCATAAGATAGTACGTGGAACTCTGAGGGCCCACCTGGTGCAGCTCATCGTCATTTGCGATCGCCAGCAGAATGTGTCGCGGCGTGACACGGTTTTTCTTGTTGTCGCGTGCCGCGTTTCCAGCCAGCTCCAATATTTCCGCTGCTCATGAAACAAAAGAAACAAGCGTACAGTCATTTACCACAACTGTTCAGTGTCGCTTTCCAGACTGACTGCAGTTAGGGGCTACATTAACTTGTGAACGCAGTTTGCTCCTGTTCAGTTGTGTTTTGCAAGTATCAAGTCTTGAAACACGGAAGAAAGTAATCCTTTTCTGTGTAGTAGCCGACTCTACATGCATTCCTCACTTCAGCGAACCCCGTGAAATAGATGCTGGAGACACCATCCACAGTTGTGTTCAATGCACCAGATATGAAAATTTAAGAAAGGAACGTTAAGTAAAAATGTTGATCACTTTCTGCATGCCAATGGCATCAACTCTGAAATATCGGATCAACGCGCTGGTGCCAAACGACGCGGTACAAAGTAACAAGCAGAAATCGAAGCATTGTACCACCTGTGGTACCACGCTAGCATCCGCTGCTTTAGTAAATGCTTGAGTGAATGTAGTACGACAGGAAACGACCTTTATTTTTCATTTCACAAAATTTCCCACATGCACACCGACGTCCGCTTACAGATGACACGTGAATCGATGCCGTGAAGTTTCACCGCGATCAACCGGTGCGGTGGCCGAACACGGGTGTGTCGGTCGCAACTGGAACACGTGAACGCCAAAACAAAGTATCACAACTAAAAAGACTCCGAGCAACCACATCTAGGTCGAATATTAACACGTGCGCAAACCAACAAAAAAATTTTGATGTTGGACAACGTGGAACAACTAACGTACACGGAATGGCTGACCGCGCGCAAGCACTGGCATCGACGGACCGTTTACACACGGTACTTTCGAACGCGATCGAGCCAGAACAGGACCCAATCTCTCGATCGCGATTCCTTCCCTTCCGAAGCGAGCCAATAAAGACCAAGATATTCGATCCCGATCGGTCTCGATCGCGATCGAGAGCGCCCCATGTGGTACCGGTAAACGCAGACGGGAAGGCTCTTTCGTTCCGAACACAGCTCTGTAGAGGTCCGAAGTTTCAGGGAGAATAAATAGTAGGCGAATCTCTCGCATAATCACTTCGAAGGCGTCCGCAATGTGCTCACCTGTGAGGTACTCGATTACCGCAGCCATATAAACTGGAGCGCCGGCAGCGATCCTGAAGTGGTGGGTGCTTTTGCGTAGATAGCGACCTATTCGGCCAACTGGAAACAGCACGCCAGCTTTTGTAGACTTCGAAACTGCCTTGCATCGTTTCTTTCCTCCGCGTGCCGACATCGTGCAAAACTAACAGCAAATTCTCGACGTGACAGCGCGTCTAGCTACCGGAGCCTACCAAAACAACCGGCAACTTCAGATCCCATCAATCCCACAGGAAGTAAAAACACCGGAAGATGGCAAACTACTGGACCGACAAGTTGTAGTAGAGTTATAGAGGCTAGAAGTAGAGTAGCGAAATGCCTTCATCCATGGTCGAAAACTCTATCTCATGCTCTATCTGAAGCAGAAAACATTTTTTTTTTATTTTGCACTTAGGAAGATTGTTGCTGTCATCCAAATTTAATATATAAAATTTTCAGCGTTCTTTGTACGTTAATTATGGCGTAGACAGTTTCCTTTAGTTCTGATGGGTGTCTGCTAAAGCACTAATTCGAGCTGTTTCGGAATGCACAGAAGGAAGGTCCGTCGCGTGTGTGTCATCGTTTCTGTGCGCGGAAAATGAAGAAATCATAAATCAACGCATATTCCCCCCGACTATACTCCAATCTACAATCCGCATCGTGCAGAACGCTCGAGCAGCTTTCACGGCGCGCCGGTCTCGTTACTAAGCTACCTTGAACCTAAATATGATTTGGGGCTTCAGCCCCACTTGATCATTCGGAGGGACAATGATATTTCCAAGTTTTCGCGGTTGGTATCGACTTATTCCGGTCGCCGTAACGATAATTGCTTGGCTCGTGTCCGGACAAACGATATTCGACTACGCTCGTCACCTGACGCATCAGGCCGAACGTTACCTGGATGATATAAAGTTCGGAATAAAGGCAATCAGGAACGGACTAAACACTGTCGAAGATGTTTTGAAAGACTCGAAAGAGCCTGGCTGTGCTTACAAGTGCCCTGACGGTGAGTGACCGCATGCTGTGTGCCGATATTGCCAGTAGCGCGCGGCTGAAAGATAACATTGATAAGCCACGGTACTCCGGTGTGAAATTGATCCGTGGCGGTAAGTTCTAAAGCGTAAAATTGGCAACCTGCACATTGGCGTAATGATGCGTGCTTCGAATTATGGCACGGCGCTGGCGTTGTCATACCCGACAGCGTTGACGTCGAAAGCTTCCGGCTGCCTGGGGTCAGTTTGAATGTGTGTCATCGGGAATAAACTGTACGATGCGGAAGTATTCTATTTCTCATCCTGACTACTTAGCAGCTCTGCGAAAAGGGCAGTCTCGAAGTGTAGTCGTAACGTAAAGGTTGGGCGGTCGTGATATTTTAAAGCAGAAGCCGCATAGCCATTGCATGCGATGCATGCTCACTGCGCTGTACTAAAAGTCTGACAGAGGAACGTTGCCTTTCTTGCTTTCTTTCCATTCTGTGGCTAAAAAATTCAGGCTTTTATATGCAGCACTTGGCGTCTTGTGCTGACTTCCTCTGAGTGAACTGTGTACCACTACAAAATTTAAGAAAATCTGTGCGTAAGCTGCACGCGCGCGACGTGGCATGAGGTCGAAAGCGCACAACGTTGATGCTCCAGGCTCATAGGCGTGCGCACGAAGTGGGGGGGGGGGGGGGGGGGGCAAAGCCAGCCCTATACATTGTAGGGGGAGGCGACAGGGTGGGCGCAAAGTCAGCCCCATACATTGACATAATAGGGAGGGGGGGGGGGGCGCTGCGACGAACCTTCGCCCCCCCCCCCCCCCTGAAGGGGAACCCTGCGCACGCTTATGTCCAGGCTTCTCGCGTACTGCGAATATTCACTACAGAAATGTGTCTTATCCGGTCATGCAAATCTTTTATCTTGTGCTGCATTTGCTGGCTTGTTCTAGTCATCAGGCTAGCTGGGACATTTAACTGCCAAAATATTAAGTGACTGAAGTAAAGCATGTTGTCTGATTGGTATAACGATTCACAGTGGAGGGGATTGGGGGAAGTGCATTATATTTCATTATATTTAAAGGTGAACATTTGAGAGACTTCTCTCTGGTTGGGAAGGAAATAACTTTGGGAAATGGACACCAACCAACTTGTTCAATTAAAGTAACAACAAAGTTTTACTTTAAAATGAAGAGTCCCGACGTTTCGGGTCCAGCTCGGACCCTTCTTCAGGGGTGACTGAGTGGCACCAGGGATCAACAGAGTTTTTGGCGCCTTCTTCTCAAGGCGGGGGTGACGCTTCTTTTCACCGACGTGCCGTAGTCCATTGTAGTAGACACTCGGGAGCGCGCCAGCCGACCGGTTCAGGTTTCCAGGAGTTGCCTGAATATGCCACGACTCCACGAAAAGCCGCTTGTGGAAGCTGATTTCACAGTCGACGACGGGAGTTGTTAAAGGCGATGCGGTGGTCGTTGACCTCGCTGTGCTCTGCCAGCACGCTCCTTTGTCGGTCACGACGTCCGCAAGTTTGACCGACAAAGGAGCGCGCTGGCAGAGCACAGCGAGGTCAACGACCACCGCATCGCCTTTAACAACTCCCGTCGTCGACTGTGAAATCAGCTTCCACAAGCGGCTTTTCGTGGAGTCGTGGCATATTCAGGCAACTCCTGGAAACCTGAACCGGTCGGCTGGCGCGCTCCCAGAGTGTCTACTACAATGGACTACGGCACGTCGGTGAAAAGAAGCGTCACCCCCGCCTTGAGAAGAAGGCGCCAAAAACTCTGTTGATCCCTGGTGCCACTCAGTCACCCCTGAAGAAGGGTCCGAGCTGGACCCGAAACATTGGGACTCTTCATTTTAAAGTAAAACTTTGTTGTTACTTTAATTGAACAAGTTGGTTGGTGTCCATTTCCCAAAGTTATTTCATTATAGCGCATCAAAACCTAAAAAACACTCACACAGACATACAGCCAAAGATGACATTTGGAGCAATCCAGGCTTCTGCTTTGTACTTCCTGGTTACTGTTACTGAGAACAGATGGGTTGTGAGGGGTATATGTGCCACACAAATAGTGATAATATTGCAAGGAAAAAATTGGTAGCAATGCAACTATTGAACTTCTAAAGCAGCTTGCTGCAGCAATGCTTATTGAGGCTAGTTTATTCAATGTAGGCTGTGTTTTATTCATTATTGTTAAATAATAATCACATATACTTCTTAAGCGCGAAAAATTCAAACTGGAAGCTATTGTAGAGTTTCCTTGCAGAAACGGCAATGAATCCTCGTAAAGACTGCGAAATATGGCACATTACATAATGGCTTTGTGTCAGCTGCCACCCTTTGGAAAATTGTGTTCATACGTAGCAACTTCCTCCAAATATTCTACTGCTTGAAATAGGTACTGGTTAGTATGCTGTCGAAAGAAGAGCAATTGCTGCCTCTAGAATGTGTGCATCTACTTCAGTGATGTGGACAACATGGCAGTAACTGATTCGTGGAGTTGGCATCGCGGTGTGAGCTAAGCTGTCATGCGATTTTGCATTCTTGCTGTAAAATGGCAGTTAACTGGAGATGACTCATTGAGTTGAGCCAGCAGCTATGTGCAGGTTCCATTATCAACACTTCTGACATGACACAGATTCGCAGACTTGCCTTCTTTGAGGCTGTTGCTGCAGCCTCCAAGAAGACAAGTCCACGTGTCGAATGTTTCGGACATTTGATGCTAAACTGCACAAGCACTGATAAGACAATGCTCATTAAGTTTCAAAAACATCCTTTAGTTTACCTTTTAAGTACAGTGTTCTCTTTTAAGCATTCGCTTATTCCATTTCTTCATCTGTTTTTCACCTCTTTTATTGCTTCCCCAAGGATCATTACCAAAACCAAAGATTGGTTACAAAGCTGACTCCAATGGCTGTGGTGCTTATGGCTTCCAGGTACTATCTTTTTCCCACAAAAATTATTTCGCAGAATTCGTATATGCTATATTTTTATGCAATATCAGCAAAAGCTGCTTATAATGATTGGACTGTTCTAATGGTGCATCTAATTTTTTGTCTGTATAAGTGCAGAGATGTGTAATACACTCAAACCTCATTATAACAAAGTTGCATCTTACACGAAAATAAGTTCGTTATATCAGAAAATTCGTTATAAACGTATATTCATAACACTGTATCCATTACAAGACTGATTTTCATTAACTTCGTTATAACCGATATTTCGTTATATCCGAGTTCGTTATATCGAGGTTTGAGTGTAAACATGCTGCTGTGCGATTACATCAATCGGTTACAATCCTAGCCAATAGTAAAACCTGTATAATGAATTTTCGGATGTGGTGAAGTAATTGTCAAATGGCAATAGCAACATGTAACAAATGTACGCTTGCAAATAATATTGGCTATGACAAAGGTGTCCTAGTTTTGGATGAAGTACTGCTGTAATGAGGTTTGACAGTAGTACCTTCAAAAGGTGGGACTACAATGACACCGTCAGCAGGACATGGTGCAACATTCAGATGATGATGACACTCTCCCTTATGGCACTCACTCACAAAGGGGGATGGGCCAAGAACTGCAGCAGGTTACGCTTCTGTCAGTAACATGGGTTCATCCTCTCTTATTACATCTATGTGATCTTGCCCATTACTTATGCATTGAATGCAATTAAAAGGCACTTTAGTTTTGCTCGGAATTCCTTGGTTTTAGTGGCTGTTGGTCTCTTTTTTTGTGACTCACTGCATTTTTGTTGTAAAGTAATTGCTCAATCTTAGAAGGTATTCTAATATCTTGCTGTTACTCACGAATAAACCATGTGTATGTAACAACACAAATAATTTTTTTGTCAAATTACGATCACCGAAAAAAATTGTAGACAATTTCTTTTTTATTAGATTCATCTGACGTATTTAATTCAGCAATTAAAAAAAAATACACATTTTTGGTACACATTTTAGAAAAAAATCAACCCTCAAAGGGTTAATCAGGATTGAAGTAACAAATGCATACTGTATCTCTAGACCTTGCTAGCTAGAGGAAGTCGTTTCTTTTACTTGTAAGGAACTTGTTGCACGTTCATCACTCACTCTCATGGCTTGTTCTATTAGATGGAAGCAAAGGAACTTCCCCACAAGGAAATGAACTCATGTTGCCACAAGCATGACCTCTGCTATGGCACCTGCCTGGCTGACAAGGATGAGTGTGATGCTAGGTTTCTGAGCTGTTTGGACATAGTCTGTGATAAGAAGGCCGGGAGGAGTCACAAGGACAGGAACTCTCAAGGTATTGGTTTCTGCATGTTTATGTTCAGTCTGCACAGATGTAACAATTTCATGGATGCAGTATACAGTGTCTTTCAATGCAGTATAGACTCACTCATTGTGGCATTAGAGCATCTGTTCTTGAAAGAGATAATTGTATATGCAGTATTATTGATGTAGCATGGAACTATTGTGACTTCAGTGTATTCCTTAAATTGTTTATGGTTTTAAATTGTTACTCTAGATATGGGAAGGCAATTTCATAATTGAAGGAGTATGGACATGAATTCTTTTCATGTAAAACTAGTTTGTGATGTTTACAGAAATTACATACCCTAAAATAAGACTGGTGAAGAAGAGCTTGTACGAAAATTCGCATATTTTATTTTGGCCTTATTCTGAGCTGGCTGAGAGTTACAGAAATAGCACCATGTGTCTACGTGCTCAGCAAAGGCACCACCGAGCAAAGTGTGTCACGATTTAGCAACCTATTTAATGTAAATATTTGTGGAATGTACTGTGGGTATAAGCTTATGTAAAGCAGATGACTGACACTCTACACTCGAGTCCAGCAATTGAGTAGCTAACTGTCATTGTAGATTTATTTGTTTGCTTACATGGCCGCCATTACAACTGTTCATGCTAGCAACTTATTGTCGAATAAGAGCTTTCCTTAATGAAATATAAAAATGGAAGCTAGTATTGAGGAAATTGCCAACAAATTATGTTACATCATTCATGACAGGCTGATGCGTCCGACAACTTTATGTTGTTTCCGAAAGATGTACATTATTTGAAAAGCAGGAATCACCTTGAAAGAATTGGGTTTGTGCATTCCTTTCATATGTGCCTCGTATATGGTGTTATACCCTGGTTTCATAGGTACCAACAAACTTCTTTAGACTCCATGAATGTAAAACTTCATAAAGGAGTTTCACAGTGAAGGAGTTGTGGCCATGTAACGTGGCACTTTACGAGCTTCGAACAGAAGCTTCAAGGAGCCCATTAGTGGGCACTGTTGCAGCTACTTCCTTGTGCGAAATGTTGCATATAATCATGCTGAGAATGTTCTGGATCGTATTTATTTTATTGCGATAGCAATTATATGGACACTCTCGGCTGATTTTCGCCGTCTGTCGACACCGTCATTCCAGACCACCTAACGGGGGTTCGAACCAGCGACCCCTCGCTCCGCAGCCTGCTAGCCAACACAGCCACACGCCATGCTCGTGCCAGAGATATAACGGCGAGCTATTCATATGCACCATTTGCCGCTCGCGGTACGCAGATCTCGGAACAGCTTGAGCGTGTTTTCTATCACGCAACGCTTTTACAGTTTCTTTCAAATTGAAAACTGCCCTTAAGATGCGCACGAAAACGTGGCTCCCTTCTGCACCACTCATGATGTAGAATGAAACAAAAGAACACCGGGCACGCGTCAGACGCCACCGCGTGGCAGGAGACGCAGAGGGGTCATTCCACGTGCCACAGTTTAAAAGAAAAAGAAGTATCAAACAGCGTCGAAAAGTCATATAATCATATAATCAATCCTTGGCCAATCCCCCCTGAGTGAGTATGAGCCATGTCAGAGGCAACAGCAACAACAGTGTCGGCTTCTGCATTGTGGACACTCGCAGCGCGTCGCTCAAATACAAATACGTAACAACTGCGACAGTTGTTAGTTCACGCTTGTCCTGTGTGTACCTATGCGTCCTTTTCGAGCGTCCTTCTTTGTGCTGCGGCGGTGCGTTGCAAGTATCGAGCTGCTTGTCGTTCTTCGTGTGACAAACTAATTTCTTGCTATCGCATTCATTGCTTCGCCCTAGTGGCGAAACTCTGACTTTTTTTAGAAACCTCATGATTTATTGAAATGAAAGAAAAACAATAGGTTTGGGGGGTTATCACAGCAGCATGTAGCTGTAAGCATGTTGACAGCAATGTTGACCTTGCACATTGCTCCATCACACAAATATTGCTCTCTTAGCCTGCATACGTGGTTCATTGAATGGTTGAGTGAAGTGGCACAAACTGCAAGTAGTCATCATCTGCGAGATTTGTTAGAACTTGTGCTATTGTCTTATTGCATTGTTCTTCCACAGTAAGATGAGCACCTAGGTCTCACTTTCATTCCATCTAGTGCTTGCTGCAAATTGGGCCAACTATTGTTGGCTTGCGTGGTCGGTGCAACGAGCAGGGACAACTGAACATCTGTGTAACTCACTGCTATTACTTTTGATAATGTTGAAGTTAAGTTGTGTCAAAATGCTCAGAATAAAGGCCACTGCAATTCGCCCTGAGATCTTTGAGTGGCACCCTCCCACGTGTGACATCAGCAGGGGGGACTGGGATGTCGCTACATGAAGGCTTCTCAACGCTGCGGGGCAGTTTGTCCTACTCGACTACTTATTGAAACATTAGCGGGCAAGTTCATAAAACAATTTGAACGGAATGTTCAAGCAAAATGCTCCGCGAATCGAACAGAGTTGCCACCAGGAGTGCGCTCAGTATTGATTGCTCATGGTGTTGTCTGCTAGCCATCAATTTGTACATCGGCATGTATGGCATGGACTCCTTGTAATGATTGTTCTATGGCCCTGGCACACTCATGCATAGGTCGGCAAAAAAATTGGAGCTCACTCAGATTCACTCAACAAATATAATCTGCTCTGAGGGCTCCCTGGGACTCAGACTCACCAAAATTTGCCTCAATCAAACTCACTCTGACTCAGACCCACAAAAAGTTTTCTCAGCCAGACTCACTCGGACTCAAAATCACCAACATATTACTCGTCCGGACTCACTCAGACTCGGACTCATTGCTTGATCTGAGTCTGACTGAACCTGAGTGAGTCGACTCATGAGTCCGTGAGCATAAAATCAGCTTTTTCTATCATGGTGTCAATGCTCTTTAATGCCAATATCTCACAAGATCGGTGCGTTACGATGCACCTTTTGATCTTATACCGTCAAATATGAGTTATCAGTGGTTGCAGTCCTGTAAGGACATTATTATGAAAAAATCACGCCATATCCACGAAGTGAATGATGATGAGTGGGCGAAGTTCGATCGTTTTCATCCATGGCAGAAAGAGAATGTGTGGTCTGGAACGCGCTTATTCTTCATGGTCATAAGGCGTCATCGTCATCTTTATCACGTGTAGTGGGTACATTCCACTATACTGGAACGCGCTTATACTTCATCGTTATCACAGAAAGTGTAGTGGGTACATTCCACTACACTGGAACGCGCTTATACTTCATCGTTATCACGTGTAGTGGGTACATTCCGCTATACTGCGTCATTGTCATCTTTATCACGTGGAGTGGGTACATTCCACTATACGTGGCTATCTACCTACTACTACTACTACTACTACTACTACTACTACTACTACTACTACTACTACTACTACTACTACTACCACTACTACTACTACTACAGAGGAGGGACAGACCCACACCCTTAGGAGCTTCGCCCCTAAAACACGACTCACGTGAGATATTTTCGTCAAGAATCTCCAGTGAAAGAGTTTGTGGGGCAGTTCATGGCACTCCCACCCCCTAATTCACGCCTCTGATTAATAAATATTAAGGTGGCACATGAACGCGAGTGCGTTGACATATGTGTGAATGGACTTGACTATAAAACGTAAGCTGACATAAAGCTGATAGTAATGCTGAAGATGAGTGATGGGAGCATAGCTTGGCAATAAAAGGTGGAGCTCACTCAGACTCACTCAAGAAATATATTTTTCGCTTAGGGCTCACTCGGACTCAGACTCACCAATATTTTCCTCAACCGGACCTACTCGGACTCGCTAAAGTTTTCCTCAACTAGGTTCACTCAGACTCAAACTCAACAAAATATTACTCACCCCGACTCACTCAGACTCAGACTAATGGGCTAATCTGAGCCTGAGTGAGTCTGAGTGAGTCGACTCGTGAGTGAGTTTGCCAACCTGCGCACTCAAGTGACTTGCCAGGCTGTTTTTGATCGCTGATTGCAGTGTTTGGGCTTCGGCTTCCATGTCTGTGTTGTTGTGCAATGTTTGTATACAGTGTGCTGCACGTGTTCATTTGCCAAGCCAGCTTCTTCAATTCAGTTCCATTCAGAGTTTCAAGCATATGATGAATGACGTGTGATGTCATTCAAGTAAAATAGGTGGTTGTAACAGGCAACAAGCTTTGATTAGATCCAAGTTTTCAGCTACTGCTGTGTAAGTGCATTGTAAGTACCTAAAATTTAAACATGAGGTAAAAGAGGATGCACGACAGTGCTTTGAAATATTGGCAAGTTTTCCGGCGTTCTTTTGTGCAACTTATTTTAATCTCTGCATTGATAAATTGACATTTTCTGACTTATTTATGGTCGTCTGAAAGTATGCTGAACAAAATTAGTGTAATCATACTAATGTCAATAAATACAAAGACTTCACGTAACAGAGAGCTGAGCTAGTTGTCAGGTATTCATGTTAAAAAGTCTGGGCATGCAAACACAGACACATGATGAAAGTCAATACACCAAAAACACCGACTAACAACTGAAATAGGCGCACAGCGGCGGTAACGAAGGTAGAAACAAAAACTTATCTGTGCATGCTCAGGCAAGAGGCGACGCCTATCAATCCGGCATATGTGGTTGGTCTATGTGAGAGGTAACTACTGCTCATGCACTTGATTTCTTCATTATGCAAGTTAATCAGCGGTTGGCTCACGTATGCGCTACCACTATTATCGATATGCCAGACCTCAACCATCAGACGCATTAGAGCTGTGCACGGGCCTAATTTTCAAGCCCGAGCCCGGCCCGGGCCCATTGACTGCGTCGCAGGCCCACCCGAGCCCGACCCCAAAGGGCTTCGAGCCCTCCGTCCGGCCCGGCCCGACGTACAAAAACACAAACCCGGGCCCGGTCCGGCCCGATAATATGAAAGTTTGCTGCGGAGACAAGATATCACTTTTTGATCATGTTGCATTTTATTCAACATATCAAAGTTAAACATATGCAAACGACATATGTTAATGTGTATACACAGATTACAAGTTCTGTAAAACTAACAAGCTGCGCACTGATTCGGACATCAGTGAAGTGCGGTGCATCACATATCCTGTCGAACTGAAGTTCCGTTCGCTGATCGCACTGGTTGCCGGAATCGCAAATATCTTTTTCACAAGCATAACAAGCTTAGAATAATTAGGCTCCTTGTTCTTCCAGCAGTTTATTATCTATGATGCAGGACAGGAGGATGATTGTATGGATAAATAATCACAAAGGTGATCTGTGTGCTCATCGCTAAGTGCTAGAAAACAATTCCGGCACAACGTCTATATTTTTTTTTTTGGTTTGATGCGGGCTTTGCACCTGGCACGGCCCACCCGATGCCCGAGATGAGTAGCCCGAGCCCGGCCCGGGCCCGAGTTGGGAAGACGTCCGCATACCCGAGCCCGGCCCACGGGCCGGGCCGGGCTCGGGCGTTTGGGCTACCCGGAGCCCGCGCACAGCTCTAAGACGCATTTCTTTATTCCTCTGCCTGTACAAAACTGCGCATTTATTGAATTTTGGCATGCACTTACACTCTCAACAATGTGAAGATTGATTAGAGGCTCACCATCTAATGTATCTTTACATTGTCACTGGTGAGCTATCTTTAATTGGTTACTATTTGATGGTTATCTATCTTTACTATTAGATAGTGAGCCAGAGGCTTACCGTCTAATCTATCTTTACATTGTTGAGAGTTTGTTGTTGTTTACATTGAATGAATGCACAGTTTTGTGCAGGCAAAAGAATGTAGATATGCATCTCATGGTTGAGGCCTCACATATCGGTAATAGTGACTATTCAACGCAGAAATTTGGGCTACTCTGTTGGTGTAGAACTTGTGCATCTTAGCAAGTTCAACAGAACAAACATAGAAGAAAGAGACCGAAAGAAGAAAGAGCCCATCTTGTTTACAAGTCTCTTTCCTTTGTGTTTGTTCCAATGCGCTTACTAAGATGCACACGTTCGATAGTAATAGTGAAAGTGTATGCGTGAGCCAACCATTGACTAACTTGCATAAAAAAGAAATCAAGGGCCTGAACAATTAACTCCAATGTAGACCAGCATGCGTGCCAGGTTGACAGGTATTGCCTCCAGATAAATTTTTGTGTCTACCATCTTTTCCACCGCTGTTCACCTTTTTAACCCTTTAATGCCTGAATTATGAAACCACCGAACAAAATAAAAACTTCTTTCATTTTCTAGCTTTAAATAGCAACCTTTAATCGATTCTGCAGTTAAATTATCTAAAATGCAACTTTAATGCATACTTTTAGGTATGTCGCAAATTCGCGATATGTCACAGAAACGAGGATCTGGCAAAAAAAAAACGTCCTTCAGAACTATGTAATATGTTGTGTGCCACCTCTTGGGTGCATACACACCAAATAAACAAAATTATTGATCATTGAACTTACGTAACTAAGGCGAGAAAGAATGAAGAAGTGAGAGCTGTCGCACGGGCTTCGCGCTCTCCGCCATCAGTTACGAAACAATTGGTTCTAGCATAGAATGCCTTACACAAGACGGCGCAAGATTTTTTCTTTCTGAAAGCTACAGTCCCCGTGAGTACTTGACTGGCGAAATTAAAGGTGACACGCATTTCGTCACTTGCTTGCGCGTAGTTTTTCGGTATGTCGCGAATTCGCGACACTCGGCAGTAAAGGGTTAAGTTGTTAGTAGGCGTTCGTGGCGTCTTCTCTCTTGTGTCTGCGTTTGCATGCCCTCTCTTTCTAATATGAAAGCTTTTGCATTGGAAAAGCGTAATAAGATGTATTTGCAATAAAATAGTGTAAATCACTCTCAACCGTCGTGTCCCGATGGCGTGTGGTGCAATAATTGTACGAAGTAATACATTAAAAGCTCGTTAATTCGAACTCTGTTCATTCGACCTTACAGTTAATTCGAACTGACGCCCTGGTCCCGGCACAGCCCTATGTATTTCTATGGGAGAAAACTCCCGATAATTCGAGCGCGTTGGTATCTACAATGGTTAATTCGAACTGGGAGCACCCTGCCTGGCGTCCCTCCTCGCAGAAATCAGCCCAGAATGATCACAAATCGGCCCAGAATGATCACCCAAATTACTCATCTGTGTAAAACAAGTGTAGTGATTGATTTCCATGTATGCTTTTATGGTTGTAAATGTCGTCAGTCTGCTGCTACTGCTGTATGGGTGGCACGGACCAGTCTGGCAATGTTTGCCTTTAGCCATGTCCCCTTGGACAATTCATTATTGTTCTAAATAAACTAAGAAAGAAAGACTAAATTTTGATTGCATTAACTCTGCCATGTAAATGAGCATGTTTTGGAGCACAAATAGCTTCGTATATTTTGGCATTGAGGCTACACTGCTCACGTGAATGCAAGTCGCTGCTTGTTTCTGGCGTATCACTGACTGATCAGTAAATTCTGTTCACTGTTAGAGCATGAACTTAATTTACGAAATTACCTGCCACAAATGTGTAGTATTGCCTAATTTGCGGGAACGAGTCCAAAAGTGGCCTCTCTGGGTTCTCCCCGCACAGTGTGGCGCAATGTCTGTTCATTCTAGCGCCTGCCCGCTAATTCGAACTCCGCTTAATGCGAACAATTTTATAGTCCCCTTTGAGTTCGAATTAACAAGCTTTTACTGCATTCAATCTTGTTACAGCGCCGTAAAGAATAGCAATAATAGGCCCAAGAGGCCAAAAAGAGGGTGGAAAAGAACACTCTTTCTCTTCTTTCTGGCCCCTTTCGCCGATTTTTCTTACTTTTTACCAAGCTGTGCTATTGGTGTCAAATGAAGCATGAGCAGCGGAGCGTATGGCCCAGACATTAGCAACGGTATAGTGCGCGCCGTCCAGTGATCACAATTGTAAACACAGCAGCCCGCACAAAGGTACTCATTCGAAGCAGTGGCACGATGGTTTTTCGTCAGGCATGATGTTGAAATTGCTGTATTTACTCAGTGTAACGCGAAGTTTTTCCAGACTTTTGCTACCTAAGTCGACCCTCGTATTACAATTGAATATCAAAATAACTATTTTTTCTGCCTGGATGCAATGAAAAGTCACCCCTCGCGTTACAATCGTGGTCGTGTTACAATAGAGTAAATACGGTTGGCACACTCATGCGCATAAATCGTTTTTAAAAAATGCACATTATGAATCGAATATGTATGAAAATAATTTTTAATGTCGCCAATTCCGTGTTCGCAGTTTTTTTTTTCCATAACTACGGCTTACTTGGGATGATAGTACTGCCTTTACAATCAAGGGAGATCACCAAGCTCCCTTTGTAAAAAGTTCTGTTAAACTTCCTTATGTACACTCAAACCTCGATATAACAAACACGGATATAACGAATTATTTGTTGTAACAAAGTGAAGAATAGCTTTGTCATAGATGCAGTGTTACGAATATACGTTTATAACGAATTTTCGGATATAACGAAGTATTTTTGTGGCAGGTGTGATTTTGTTATAGTGAGGTTTGAGTGTACCACCAAGCTACCAAAACAATGTACCAAGACCATGCACCAAGCACATACCAAAAGCATGTACCTCTAAATGAGTCTCAAGCATGTGCGCACAATTATATAACTTGTTACAGCCTCAAGTTGGACATCACGGCAAAATTTGGTATCCTACACACTTTATGGGCGCTAAATGTAAATACAGATGGCACTTATTTACGTGCACTGCCAAATGAACATAATATTAACATGGTGAAATATCTCAAGTTCTCTCAACTTTTCCTTTTACTAAATAGCTAGGTGGAACATAAGTGATCGTGCTGATCGTTTAGTTCATGATACATTCCACTTCCCTCCCCTCTCAGTACTGTTGCTCAGCTGCTACCTTGCTTTGTTTTTCAGGTTGCAAAGCAGCAGCACGTGCATTCTACACAGGAAGTCAATACCTTGGCTGCAAGGCATACAAGGATGCGCAAAAACAGGCCTGCTACTGTGCCAAGAAACATGAGCTGTAATGGGTATGCACGCCTTCTCTCCTGTGAGCTGCAAAAGTATGGCATTTCTAGTTATCCTTGGCTAGGTCTATTATTTGCCTTCCTTTCTCTACAACCTTCTTTTTTTTAACCTTGTAAATCTTGCACAGGGATAAGTAAGGGTTTGTATTTATTGCTGTGTACATTCGTATTAGTTAAGAGCACAGATATCCTTTCTCAACCCATCACCGTGAAGCAGTGAGGTTTATGTGGAATTTCAGGTTGGCTTGGGACTGACTTGCATTTATTTTTATACGCTGTATGCTACCGTCCTTGGCAGCTTGTACTTTTTTTTTTCCCTTTGCTGCTTTTTTTTTTCATATGGTAGCTGTGACCTCTACAAAATAAATTTGCTGTTGTTGTGCATAGAGCAGTGTTCCTTTGTGGTGATTCGCCAGATCTGTATTGTTGATACTGTTATTGCAGCTATTGTGTTATGTTAAAAGCACCAAGAATGTATGTTCTAGGCACAAGAAATAAAAGATTGTTGTGAAACATTTTTATGGGCTCTGTATTTTACTGCATTCACACTTTACAAAGGCATGAATGCTCGGGGAACTAGTCCTTATTACCTTCTAGAATTCATGTTAATGCTGCAGTGGCATTAAATTAAAAGAGAAAAATTCTGTCCATACATTGTAAGGTGCTCCATATTATAGTATTATTGTTGCTGGTTTCCATTGAGTCGCTGATGACTCCTGGTGACACCATGAGTGTGTGAACTCTAGTGAGATTTATTTAATGTGAGTTCACTGAGCTAACCTGGACGTTTCTCTGTGGCCTGAAGAATACCATCTAACCATCTCGTGCATGGGAAACTTAAGTTTCTCTTACCTTCCACTTTGGCTAGCATCAATTTTTGCTCTATTGCATTGGTAGCCCTCTTGACATGACAACAATTAAGTTTGTTTCATGACCTTTGCACCAAATGAACATATGGTATTAATTAATCTGTTTTATGACTGAGGTATTGGTTCATTTGGCATTCCAGAGGATTCTTAGAACTCTATGCCAGCACCATAGCTCAGAAGACTGTTTTTTCTCATGCTTTTGCAATATCTACAACTTGCACCCATACTTTACCACAGAGAAAGCTAGAGCCATAGCCAGCTAAATTTGGTTTTTTGTCTAACTTCTTTGTCTTTTGTAATATTTGAGAATCCACCCATTGCTCTTTTTCCTAGTGCTATTCTCCATCAAACTTTTTGACAGAACTGCTATCTTCGTGTATTCTGGATCCTTAGAAAAACAGTGTTGTTCTACAATATGTCATCATTTGTCTGAATCATCTGTTCTTCACCTGTTGTCATGGCTTTGATTTTTATTTGTTTAGAAAAATGCCAGCTGTCTCACTTTCTGCTTTTACCTTCAGAATCAGGGCTCTTAAATCTTTTACCTGCTTGTAGTGTCTGCATATTGCAAGTTTGTTATCTTTCCTCAAATTCTCACTCCTATATCCCTGTTTCCCAAATCAGTTTCTTGGTGCATACACTCAAACCTCTTTATAACGAAGTTGCATCTTACACGAAAATAAGTTCGTTATATCCGAAAATTCGTTATAAAGGTATAATTTTAACACTATACCTGTTGCAAGTGTATTCTTCATTTACTTCGTTATAACCGATATTTCGTTATATCCGGGTTCGTTATATCGAGGTTTGAGTGTATTTTGTGTTTAAATGGAAGAAATACAGAGAAAGAATACAACTCTGCCTGGTACCTTCTTGAACCCTAAATCAAATTTGTGTTACCAACATTCTTCTTGATAAGCGCCTCTTATCTAGTGTACTGGTTTTTTAGAGTAATCAGATGTTAGGGAATTTCTATTTCCCTAAGATATACCCATAGTTTGGAGTGGTCATTCAACTGAGTCTAAAGCTTTGCTGCAACTGATAAAAACAAACATACAAAGAATCTTTCATATTCTTTACAAGTTGCCATCAACCATCTCATGTTTTGCAATGTGGTTTCTGGTACCACACCCTATCCTGAACCCTGTTTGCTCTATCGCAGTGTTTCTTTCCATGTATGGTTGTAACCATTTCTACATTTTGCTTTGAGGAGTATGTTACTGATTGAGGTAGGCAATAATTCTGCTGTGTAAACACTCTTTTGGGTGTCCTTTTTTTTATGCAGCTGGATAAAAGCGGACCTTTTCCAGTCCATTGTGTCGTCTTCTGGATTCGCTACATAGTGTAGTGATTACGTTTATTGGTTCTTGTCCAAGTTTCGTAGCGCCACAGCTGCAGATTGGCATGCATTGTGAATTTGACAATTTTTACGCGGATAGAGGACACTTGTCAGAGCGGTAGTGTTCAGGCTTGGTGGTCAACCTTGACTATATACTGTGGTAATAATAAGGCATGCTGGCTCTGAACAGCAACACCAGCAGGCCATTGATGTAGTTCATTTCTGATGGCTCTGTCTGGCCTGTATTTACTTCATCACTATAATCTGACAGCCGATGGGTTGATAAGCACGGTAAGTGAAGATGACCAAATCACGTGTTCATTAGTTTCCTTCACATTTATTATCGTATTTGACATCACAGAAGCAACAAGTGCCAGAGCCACTTAAAATGTATGTAAATGATGATCTGTTTTGGTGCATTTGAGCTGAAAAAAACTGCGCTTTGAAACAAAATTTTGCTATAATTATAATGCAAGCACCTTGTCTTTGCAACTACAAGAATCACCACTTAAATGGGTTAATGAAAAATATGGCAGGCACTGGTAAGGTGTAATGAACCTTTTTTTTTCAGTTACGAGAGTGCAGCAAAAATGAAGGTTGAAACTTCTCTTGCTTGCAAAGTAAACCCACAGTTAACACAGACGCTTTTTCCTAGCATGCTCAATTTGCCGCGTATTTAGTTGAGATTGGCCAAAGCATGCAGGCATATCTAATCAAATAGTCTGCTAATGACGTCTCAGTAAGCCATTGGCAAGCTGTGCCATAGAGATTTCCCATTCATGTTACTTCATCTATTCTGAGCTTCTCTCAAGTTGAACTTTGTCTTTTACATTATTGAGGAGCGCTTGAAGCTAATTTATGCCATTTGACACTGAGAATATCCAACCTGAACTGACTTATGTACAACAGTGATCCATACAAACTAGCAAACAGCATGCAAACATGTTCAATAGGAGTTTGCCATGCTAGCAACACATTTATCAACCCACATTGGTCAGATAGCGTCAACAAAACATGTTTATCGCCAGCTTTAAAAGTTCACCTTTGCAGGCGCAACGTTTATCTGCATGATCATATCAAACCATATGAACGGCAAATGGCTGCAATAGAGATCTGAGAAAGCTAGCGCACATTTTGTCAGAAGAAACAGACATAAGGCAACGAAACTTATGATGATGGTAAATAGAGGAAAATGGCTTATACTAGAGGTTACGGCAACAGAATATGCGCGCCTGGAAGAGATCAAGCTTGTCATACTGCAAAAAGCTATGACATGCTTGATGAAGCACTGTCTGATATCCAGGAGAAACCGAAGGCATACATCGAAAAGATAATAAATTTGTTTTGGCTAAGCTGCCTCTCGTCAAATATCATGTCGTGACGTCAAACAGACAATGCGTCCATCAGCGTTGACAGCTCCGTTTCGATAGCTCTGCTGCTAGGCACTGTAGCCGCTGTAACTCTACTGTAGCTCTACTTTCGATATCAAGTGTCCGCCATATTTATCATGGTGTTTTTGTTCCATGGCTCGCGCATCATGGTTTCATGGTCCTGCAATAGTATAGCTGTTCTGTGGTCCTGCTCCATGCGCTATTTAGCCGTTTAGCCATTGGCCATAGTTTATCCAGTAGCCAATGGCAGTCACGCTCGTGCAGTGCTATGGCGCTGTCACGCTCATGCGTTCGATTTGAGTCCTTTTCACCTGCTGTTCAAACAGTTTCCTGTCACCACTAACTTCTGAGAGGGTGGACGGGCCGCGGTTTGGCGGGCGAAGTTTTAATTCGATGTGCAGGTTGCTATCAGATTTTTCACAGTGAATTATTTTGTTGACGCCTACCGCAAACATCACGACTGCGTCCAGCGTGTTCTGACTATTGTCGACATTTGAGCACGGTGAGTGGAAATCATCGAGTCATATACATTTGGCGTGTTGACTCTAATAATCATTATTGTGAGAGGCTGCAGCCACTACGCTTGATTTTTCAATGGGCTTCTGAGTGGCTGCAGCCACCCTGTTCGATTTGTAAATGGTCAGCGTTCTGCGCCTTTCGCTCGCCGCTGTGTAGCTGCCAATTATGTTCATTTACTTCGCAGTCTGAACTCCCAGGTCACCACGGGGAGTTAAAAAACTGCACGCGTGTGTTTGTCCTTTGTCATAGTTCAACCAATGCAGTTTTAAGATAAACGGTGATTGTTCACGCAGTTATCACTGCGACACCAGTCAAGACGTGTTTGTATTTTGTTACTGAATGATACACACAAAATACGAACTCACCGTTATGAATGTCGGTATGTAGGTTTTACCTGAGTCTTTTGGTAGGGCTTTTTTATTTGTGGCTGAACTCGAGCTAGCATCCTCTTTTTCTTTTTTTCCGGTAGTGCAGTCTGGCAAGTAATTTTTTGTCGTGTCCTTCTGTTTCAGGACGTAATGTAAAAAGACGCGGAAGTTGTAGAATGCAGATTGGAAGATGCATTAGATGTGGCATACAGAACATTACTTACCGACGTCAACGGCGTATCTAGCACTAAACTAATGCGACCTAACGTAGCGAACGGCAGGACAGAGCGCTGTTCCTTCGTTTCATTTTCGTTAGCGCCCTGACTGTCGTCAGTGCATCTCGGTCAGGTACTGAACTTCACATTGCGTGGGATCTATGTACTACGTAAATTTTTTATGGGCAGTAATGTCTACTAGCGTTCCGCCCAGGCGGAACGATAAGTGCTTAAGTGCCGTCCTGACAAAGCAGAATGCTGCTGGTAGTGTGCCGTCCGGACGGAATATAAATGCCAGGTTAGCGTTCCGTCCAGTGCTGCTTCCCCGCTTGCAATAATTTCTCCCGTAAAGCATCGTGGTTCGTTCGGGGTTTCGTTGCGCGTTGCCAAATAGTCTCGCGTTAACCGATTTTTTTTTTTTTCGTCAATGAAACTTCTTTAAAGTGTATTATTGCTGTCCTAGCTTGGGAAAAGCTTTCCCGCAAAGCGTTCCGTCTATAGTGTACTAGAAATAATTTTGCCAGTGTGCTACACTGTTCTTGGCCGCGGTCGTTCCAAGACCTGTGCGCAGTCAGTTGATAGTGCACCGTCCGACGACGCGGGTGGTGGGCAGCGGCGTGCGCGGTGACTGCTGATAGGTCTCAGTTCGTTCCTCATTGAGTAAAATATGTGGGACAAGGACAGATGCGAACGCGATCCAAATTCTGAGTCGTGTACTTCAGATTTAGCCCAAATATTTCAGTCTCTAATAGCGACTGCTGCGTTTCCTCGCCCTTTGACAGGATTTACTAATGTAATTCAATAATGTGCTTAAAGAAAGTTTCATTATAACAACAAAAAAAAAAAAGTGCATCACAATAAGAATCTAACAGGAAACGTGCTGTGCAAGCAGGAAGGAAGGAAGCAGAAAAAGAGACGGGAAAGAGCGCCGATTTCCAACTGAAAACAGTTGAAAGTCTGTGCTCTTTTCAGTCTCTTTTTCTGCTTGCGCAGTATGCTACCCGTTCGATATAAACCAATTAACTAGCCTGCAAGAAGGTCTTATGAAAATCTAATATACTACAGTTAATCACCATCACGGGCCTGGCTCTTTAGCACCACGCCACGAGACCTGAATGAACTGCAGTTTTGCAAGAAAACTTTTAACAAGCGAGGACGCCGCACTGAATAAAATGCTTTGCATTTCATTTCGTAGCTATTGCACACAGTCTGAAAAGAAACCAGGGTTCAAACCGGAATCGAACCCAGGCCTTCTGCGTGCAGTTGAGTATTCTACAATGAAGCCATGCCAGGGCTAGAAACTTTTTTGGAGAAAGACCCTCTACAGGCATGCTTTTGTTTGGGCCAGTTGGTGCATTCTAGAACACTTAGCAGGGCAGTGTGAAAAGACACTGACAAAGAAAGGTAGTACACAGGATGGGTTACATGACGCCTTTACAGGTGTGATGTCGGGCAAGGAATTACGTGAACAGATCTAATATTATGTGGCAGAAGAGTGGAATCACAGCAGGGGTTGTACCATGTGAATTGCTAAACAGGTGGGTGATTTAAATCTTCCCACCCATTACAAAGGGCTTAGCCATTATTCATCATCATCAGCCACAGCAGCAACAAAGTGGGCAATGTTTGTGTGCAGCTACTTAGGTGCACATATTCCCTTAGACGTGTAGTGGTACCTTTTGTTTTTTAATAGCATGGTTGCAGAAACTATTATCAACACACTTTTTATATTGCATAATAATTGTTTGCATTGTATAGTCTGAATCACACTTGTATAGAGTGCCTAGTCGGTCAATTTGGCTGCAGTCTTTTGTAAAAATGTGCAGAGACCGACACTGCAAGGATATCATGCATGGTCACAATGCATAGTCATGTCATAAGGCTCTACCAGATCATTTGCACTGTCCAAAGAGTCCTGCACATGTGAAAATACTCATCTGTTCCAAATGCTCCATTGGTGCTTTCAAATATGCTTAACATCATATGCAATCTGAGGAACTTCCTAAGGATTTGAATGAGAATGTTGATATCATTTCATATTAATTGTGCGAGCGAATTTTCTTTATTTTAAACATTTCCAAGAAGTATTTTATTTTATTTTATTTGAATTTTCTTCTGAAACTTTTTTGGTCATCTTCTGTTTGTTTTCGAAAATTTGTATTAGCATATCCCCAAACTGAGTGTTACAAGAATCCTAACCATTGTGTGCCACTGAACCATCTCTAGAGATGCCTTGCAAGTGTTGTGGCATCCTTGTGCTGATTTCTTAGCAGAGCAGAGATTAAGAACTACGCTAGTTGTCGTGGATTACGCTGTGTTTCTCTCACATGCAACTTCGGATGCATAGAGATGTCTCTTGGTAGCTTCCGCAAGTCTACATTCAGTAACTCTAGGTTCACCTCATTTTTCTTACTTGTGCTACTTGGAAAACTCATGACTACACTGGCAACTGACATCATCAAAATGAATAGTCCAAGCTGACACGTAATTGATGTCTTCTATTTATTAATTCATAGTTCTTCAAATCGTTTTTTTTTTCTTTCCCTTTTGTGCCTTGCATACTTCACACTGCTGTGAGGGGTTCTTTTTCACGAGATTAAAAGGAATCTGGTGAGGAATGAGCCGCTTCAAGGTGCTAGGCGCCACCATTCCTTTTCGCACTGGATGAAAAAACAAACACCGAAACCAAAAAAAAAAAAAAAAAAAAAAAAAAAAAAAAGGCGAAATAAAAAACCGTCACCAAAGTACTTGACTACAATCAACACAAGTAACTAGACTTGCAAGGACAGTTGGGTGAGTTGTGCAAATTCATGTTTAAAAAAAGTGTGGAAAAACCACAACACAAAACACGAAGGATTGTGTTGACCTGTCTCCTTTGTGCCTATGTGTTATGGTTTTCTCACACTTTTTTCAAACATGAACAAGTAACTAGTGCCATCTAGCGGTAATGTTTCCAAGCATCTTTAGATGAAGCGACAAGTGCTGCCACCCCGTTATAGCTTCGGAAAGTACTAAATACAGGAGCCGGGCTATCCGCCGGCTTTGGCAAGATTGCCACTGCAGGTGCACACATCGATTTGCCGGCTTTGGCAGCGAACGGGAAATTTCTGAAGCCCTCCACTACGGCGTTCCACATAATCACGTTCTGGCATTTAAAACCCCAGAAATTATTATTACGATTGTACATGGTATACATGCTTTATTCTTAAATGTGGGTTCAAAATGCACTGTGAGCTTCATCAGTACCATCCATCATGAGCCTCTATTTGGTCTTTGTGGGACTAAGACATCTTTCAGCAATTTATAGTAATGCCCTTGTCTCTCAGTATTTCAAACCATGCTATGCCTATAAATTTCAAGATTTCATCATGTGTGCACCACCTAATCCTTTTTTGCATTCCACGAGCTGCACCTACCTTTCTTGCCACCTGTTCTGTTCTCCGGGTTGACTGAACTGAAATGTTGACCTGATTCTAACTAATTACCTTGGTGAATATTATGCAGAGTTTTATGAGTGAGCCAATAGGCCTGTTACACTTCAGATGGCTAGCATCTCTTTTGTCACGGGTTCATGTGATGTTAGAACTTTTTCCAACTCCAAAACACTTTGAAGTGCTGGGGGTGTTGCAAATAAAGAGCTGCAAGGTTTTCACACACAGTATCTCCTTAATATTTGATCACTCCCATCTTCTCTTGCTGCTTTTTTTTTATGAAATGTCTCGCAGAGCCCTTGTAACCTCGTCGCTGTACTTAAACATGGTGCTTATATATTTGGTTCATTCTTACTTCCAATTGTATTATTTTAAAATGTGCTAATGCTTGCACAATGCATTTCTGCCGTTGACGTAGTAGTGTTCTGCATCTTTCTAATATAGTTCATTAAACTATGGCACTTTATTCAGCATCATCATGCAGCGTACGTCATTCCTCTGTTAAGTTCTGATCCCAGTATTTTCATACGTCTTCTCTACCTTCCTTTCTCTGTGTCTCTACATATAAGGTAGTGCAACCAAGTGTGAGAGAGTGATATAGGAGTGGGCCGTAAAAGATGGTCAGCACCATAGCCCCCTGGAAAACTTTCCGCCTATCTCTCTGCGCCCTCAAAAAAAGCTCAAGGCCTTGAAAGTCCATGAATATTTTAAAATTTCTGTCTAAAGTCTATGAAATCTGTTGCATTAGTTTTTTTTTTTCTCCACTCATTTCAGGTGGTGAAGTCAACCATGGATCCATTGTGGTCACAGCACCTGGAGGCTCTTTGGCATGCTGCCAGAAACAAGAAGACCGAACCCCTTGTGAAAGTCTTGCAAACTTATTTTGACAAAGCACCCAATTGCTTTGAATGTGCATTTTCACTGATGCGTGCAGCGTCAGACTTCCATAAGAATCGGCCGACTGCGCTGAGCTTCACTATCATGAGTGTATTTCAGGAATGGGTATGTGAAGATGGTTCTTGTATGTTTCTCTTGCTTTACTTGAACTTTGTCTGTCCTGGTAGAAGAAATTTATCCATCATTGCGCTTTTAAGGCAGTTTTAAAGTGAAGGCTGGAATTTCACTGGGCAGAAGTTGGCAGTCTAACCTCTTAGGGGGGAACAAAATAGTGAGCAGCAGAAGTACGACCGAGATGCTTTTAGTTTGCAGCATGTAACAAAGACAATTGATGCAGTGCTTAAGTACATTTGTTTCTGGCGCCTACATCTTGGGTGTACACACACGCACCCCCCCCCCCCTTAGGAGTGACCATGAGCTTTCAACACCGTGCCGAGACACTTTTTGAAGATACTGATTGCCTCGTTTTTATGAAACGGAAACATTCTCATTTCATTAGATGCATCGGCCTTGCAAAAGCAGGCAAGTTTTTAGTGCTTCGTGATTGGGACAATTTGTCAGCATGGATGGGATCTCGCACAAAAGAAACATGGAGGTATGATCTGCTTGAGGCCATCGGTTTAAAGGGATACTGAACAAAATTTTTGCCGCCAAGATTTCCAACCAAATTGAAAGATTGGGGGGTTGAAATCGATGGACACAACCTTCATTTCAGGCAGAAACTAGAGGAAAATGATGAATTTAATGAGTGTTTCACAAACCGCCGCGTCTAGCGGCCGCGCCGTGAACTAGAGCGTGTGACGTGAAACTCGCCGGAAACAGGCATCCCACCAATGCCAGGCATCGCCCGCGTCTCTCAACCCACTGAGTTCGCTCTACGTTTCCCAGAACCACTGCGGGAGCGAACAATGCTCCCGGCTGGGGTAAGGCATCAGTGCTTTTGTGGAACGGAGAGAGTGGAATGAAAGGAGAGGTGGAGAAAAGGAAGAGAAGGACAGGAGCACGTGCACCCTTCATGCTCCAGGGAGAATCTGACGTCACGGCTTGCACTCGCGTGCAGCCGCCGCGCGCTGACAATCCACCAAAAATACAGCCAACTGTTCAAAAATACGTGAAATAAACTCTGTTTATCGGAACAGTGGCATCTTCCGAGTAGAATTTCGATGTTTTCGTCAGTTTTTAAAATTTTTGTTCAGTATCCCTTTAAAGGGAGTGACAAATGATTTTTCTTGACCCAGTTTATTACGGCACCACAGAAAGCTCACCCTTCGTAGTGTTTGTAGCTGCAGCGGTTGATCCCAAAAGCTTGTGGGCATTTTATAAGCAGTATTTTTTTTTTTTAATCTAAAAAGCCTCTAAATATCTACGAAGGCATCCTCCAGCAATGCTGTGAAGTGATAGCGATGCCGTTAGCCCTTTTCGCAAATTGTTCATTACACTCAAGGTTCTGCTTTCAGAGAGGAGTGTGTGAAACTGTGGTAAACCATTTTCATATTGACATTTTCAAGGGTTTTTTAATATAAATAAGTTTTCGGAACACTCGTCACTTGAGGTTCCCTTACCACCTCGCGAGCCAGGCGCTTGTGGTCTCTGTGATTAGCTCCGGCAACATTTTGCCAGACCTAATCGCGGAGGCCAAGAGGCACTTTTCGTACTCAACTCGTCGGCAGGTGCCACTAGGCCCTCAGCTAACAATGCTCGTGCTGCTGCTCGTGAGCGTCGTATCACACATCAAGCAAAGGTGGCGCTACTGTTTTGCTCAGTACAAAAGGAGGCACATGTGAACGCTAATATAGAGACAATTAACAGCGTTAACTAGAAAAAGGTCACATGATCATTGTCAAGTGCATCTTCACTTAATATTAAGTAAAGAAGCAAAAATGTAAATTCACGTTTAACGAGAAGAATAGGGTTTGTTTGAAGACAATACGATAGACCAACTTTCCATTGGTGGGGGGGTTATCTTGGTTTGTGTTCTGAGCGGTTGTCTGTCTCATTAAAATGACCCTGAAACACTCTCTCAGCATACTAAGGGTGTATGGTTGGGTAGATCGACCAATAAAGCGATTTTTTTATTTCATCAGAAAAAAATAATAAACACTCGGAAGAGGAAAATGTTGCTTTGGTGAGTGCGTAGGAGTACTCGAAGCCTTTGAGAAATGGTGCCAAAAACCGCACCTCCTAACAGATGCAAGGGCTTGTTTACATTGTTATCCATCATTGTTTCTGTATGTATTTTTTTAATATGGCTAGATTGGTTAAATATATTCATTTCCTACCATTTTCATAAGTTTAGATTGCAAATTTTCCAGCAATAATAATTTTGTAACGTAGTCATTGGTTTATGTTGTGAGCACGTTCTGCGCGTTTTTTGAACATAAAGGCGCATTTTTCTCGCAATCAAATTTTTAAAAATTTTCAAAACTTGGTGTACCTTTCCTTGAAAATTGGCAGACTGATTTCGCTGAAATTTTCTCAGATTATACTTAACCCTTTAATGCCTGAATTATGAAACCGCCGAACAAAATAAAAACTGTTTTCATTTTCCAGCTTTAAATATCAACCTTTAATTGATTCTGCAGTTAAGTTATCTAAAATGCAGCTTTAATGCATACTTTTAGGTATGTCGTGAATTTGCGATATGCCACAGAAACGAGGATCCTGCAACAAAAAATGTACTTCAAAACTATGTAACATGTTATGTGCCACCTCTTGGGTGTGTACACACCAAATAAACAAAATTATTGAACATTGAACTTGCGTAACTCAGGCGACAAAGAACGAAGAAGTGAGAGCTGTCGCACGTGCTTCGCGCTCTCCGCCATCAGCTACAAAACAATTGGTTCTAACATACAATACCTTGCACAAGACGGCGCAAGATTTTTTCATTCTGAAAGCTACATTCCCTGTGAGTACTTGACAGCCGGCATTAAAGGCGGCACGCGTTTCGTTACTTGTTGGCTCGGAGTTTTTCGGTATGTCGTGAATTCGCGACACTCGGCAGTAAAGGGTTAAGTCCCGTCCAAATAGTCTGAACCTAAAACTTTGAAAAATTGTGTGAGTGATAATTAAGAAAAAAAAAATTAATTTCAAAGTCTCTCTTACGGCACGTGACATGTGAGGACAATACATCTTTTTTTGTGAGATAAATGTACGAACCCGGTTTTAGAGCTAGGGGTCAATGCCACTACCGTGTGTAATCAGCGTGCCAGATTTCACAATCGTACTGAAGTTTCTGAAGAAAGGCACATTTAATTTTACACCCCAGTATAAAACTTGGTATTTAAATACAGAATAGTAACTGAAGCTACAGGGTTAAAATCGCACAAAGTGGGGGGCCAAAAGCTTTCTTACAAAGCACGCAAAATTTCACAATATGGAAAAGTTCTTGAGACATAAAGCTGAAACCAAGATGACCCGTTTATCCTACCATACCCCCCTTAAACAAATGTTACCAATATTTTACTCCTTTGCTGTACCTATATGTGAAGAAGTGGGGCGTAAGCTTTCACTTTTGCGCCAAGAAGAAAACCTAGTGACGCATGGCTGATAAAGCTTAGAATGGGCAAAGAACCGAGCACCCATGTACATGTATGCTGCAAGCACTTCCGAGATGACAACTTTGTGTACAGACTACGAAAGCAAATGTTTAGCGAGTAGCAGACAATACAAGATGATTTTGTGTGTTCAGTACGACCCACAGCATCCCCACGTGTTTTTCTCGCACTGTTGTAGCCTATACTGAGCGCAGAGGTTACACTTACATTTCTAATCAAATGTAGGAGTGCCAGTTATCAGACCACAATGAGATACCTCTTGCAGCATGCTGTAGTGCTTTCAAATGCGCAACGATTTCTGTAACAACAATGAATAGGAAAATCTTAAAATAGTGCTGTAAAAAAAAAAAAAACAAAATCTTGTTCTTGTCGTCGCTGATGCTGGGAAAAGCAAAATGTTGTGTAGTTGTGTAGCAAATCGAATCCTTTTGAGAAAAATGACAAGGATAAACTCTCTGATGGGTGCATAGGCATATGGCTCGCTTTTTTGAGTAAACATTGAATGGCTTCATTAAAAAAAGCTTATTGCTTCATGAATCGACTGCCGAAAAAATTTTTAGAACCCGTCAAGTACGAGCAGAGTTACAGGGATTTAAGCGCTTTTTCGCTCCTTTCGTACCAGTGAGCATGCTTAAAGCTACGCAGGGAGGGGGGATGACAAGGGGGGCAAGAAGATGCGTCCCTTCGTCAGCACGCGTCATGACCTTGAGCACTTTCTTTTGATTTTTTTTCTGTGAACGCGGGACGTACTTTCAATGTGATCGTGTGTGTGTGCGTGGGCATGTGGCGGCATCCTGCGGCGGCCACGGTAACTATCTGAAATCAGCCAATGGCCATGGACTGGAGTATATGGCGCTGTGATTTGGGTATCGCATCATTTGTAGGGGGGAAGAGGGAGTGATTTCTATCTTACTTTGAGAATTAACTGTAAAGTGCAGGCCGCGTGCTGCACATTATGTTTGGCTCGCATGATCTCGGTATCCTTGACTCGGGAGCCCTGATCAGCAGCGTTTTCTGACCACGCTGAATAAGTGTTTTCAGGGCCCCTTTATGTTTCTTCAGAATAGGCAATGTTCAATTCGATGTTCTTTTATGCCTTTATTTTTTCATGTTCGTATTACAAAAAATTTGCTACTCGCTCACTCCTAATTAAATACATGTCTGTTACATCAGAAAAACTGAAAAATGTTTTCCCTTTTGTATTGTCTCAATTGATGGTCGTCTGCTTAATTTTTTTTCTCCTACACACATGATGTAAGATGGCTGCCTGCCGGTGCACTGCATGTGCGCTTTTTCAAGCACGTCGTGCTTGCGTCAGTCACTTATTGTACTGATCACACTAGTACTTGCCAACGCATATACTCATCAAACCACACATACACTTGTGGGAGCATGCTAGCTTTCTTCTACATGTCTTGGGAACTAGATGCCTTGGCAGACATCTCTTCATATTTTGCTGATTGCAAGTGGGAGAGAGAGAGAGAGAGAGCTAGAAAGATTGTCCAAGGCGTTGATGCATGGCAGCGTCGTGGAACCTTGCCCTCTTGCCACCTTACCCTCTACAGCTTCTGTGTGCCCACGGGGATAATAGAAGAGAGAATGCTGCGGTCGAGATGTGATGACTTCCTGTAACTCTGTTTGCACTTTACAGGTTAGAAAAATTCTTGCAGCAGTGGATCTGTGAGCAATGTATGTAGTCCAATAGTGAGGTCATTTTATGATTACTTAGAAAAGTGTTTCCAGCCCCTTTGAAGCATAGCACATGACAATGAGACTCTGCTTCAGTTCATTTGTTGCTGTTGCAATTCTACAGCGCCTTATGGTATGCGCCCTAGGTGCATAACAAAAGGCACTGGTGAATGAGCAAATGAATGAATGTTTATTTGATCTTGAATACAACTTCGAGAAAGGTGGAAGGGCTATCCAGTGCACACGCTCCCACCATGCAGGCACGGTTTGATTTCACAGTACATGCATTTAGCTTGATAACTCATGAACAGCTAGCGAAATGGTTTGCTTCCCATGTTCGATGCTGCATTCTTTGCTCTCTTGTCCTATTGTTCATTTCGCTTTCCTTTCTGTGGCCCATCAACTGAATTAGCTGAGCATGACGTGTGTCCTCAGCATGACTTTTTCCATGTGTCATGGTGCCCTTGAATTCTGGCTGGCTTTATTTTACTTCCGGTGGGCCAGGAGCTGCAATTTCTGGCCACAATGAGGCTAGAGCTGTATCGCGATTAGAATCATGGAAGCAGTTGGACGCATGCAGAAAAAGCATGGGGCCATTGTGACTGTATTAACAATCTCCGTAGATGGAAATGTAAGAAAGGCAGAAGGAGCTAGTGACGTAGTGAATGGGGTGAAATCAAACTGCCTGAGGCGGACTGCAAAAGCTCAGGCTGAAGAACTCTAGAGCATCAAGAAGGAGCTGCCTTGAGCTTCAGAATGTCAAGTTGAATGAAACTCTACATGCAATAAGTGAAATTACTATCCTTTGCCCTGTGCAATAAAATTTAACCTGTATGCACTGCTGTAATACTCTTCAAACTTTTTTAAAAGTCTTCGAATTTTTCTTTTAAGAATCTGTACGAACCCTGTAGTGCTTGGTCTTCTATTACGTAAGACGTAATATAGCAATTATACTTGGATGATGTTGCTTTGAAACAAAGACAACATAGTATTTGTCATTGTGGGGCGTTTAGGTGGACTGTTCAGAGAAATGGAAACCAAATGTCAACTGAATAACTTCACTATGTGCTTCCATTTTATTGTTCGTTGGCTTTGTATAATTATGACTAGCAAATTGGGCCAGTCTGTTCCCCTTCTTGTTTAGCTGTGAAACGAGTGCTAAACATAGTCTGAAGACTGTTACCGTGTGGTTACTCTTGCACGTTTTCTCTCAATTGACAGCTGCTTGAGCACCCAGAGCTGTATCCTGCCTTGCTTACTAAAGACATAAAGCGCCGGGCTCTGGTGACAGTATTGAAGCAAACAAACACATCTCTGATTGACCTTGTGTGCCGTGTCTACAAGCTGAAAGAACACCGTGTGGACTACATGGACATTGTACAGGATTTGCTGATCAGGAAACATTTTAATGAGGTGAGCAGTCTTAGTGGTTGCAAATGCGAAATATACTTCATGAAAGAGTTAAACAGCCCCCCCCCCCCCCCTTTCATGATTTATTGTGCATGGTTTTGCTGTGTGTGGGGAAAGAAAGAGGGGGGTTACTTGGGAGTTGATGCCGAGTGC
The DNA here is from genome assembly GCA_030522465.1 of Rhipicephalus appendiculatus. Lineage (NCBI taxonomy): Eukaryota > Metazoa > Arthropoda > Arachnida > Ixodida > Ixodidae > Rhipicephalus > Rhipicephalus appendiculatus. The sequence goes on along the minus strand of JALIZH010032928.1, from coordinate 2,041,966 downwards.
TGTTTATGACATTTTATGCTCCTTGGCATAGGTAACACAGCCCTTTGGCCTTAGCTTGATGTACACAGCACACGCGGAGTTACCTGCTCGAGGAAAGTTTGTTCCCCTTTGAGGCATAACACATGACGTTGAGACTCCACTTCAGTTCATTTGTTGTTTTTACAGCTTTACAGCGTCTTGAAGATGGTAACCTTCGATGCCACGTGTGTAAATGCCGACGTGCCTTACCACTGATCAGATTATCGACAACCGACGCTGTGATCGCCGCTATAGGTGTATAGCGTGTATTGCTTGTACGTTGAGTTTTCGTTTCTTGGGCACAGGTTCGCCCAGTAAAGAGTTTCATTTTTAATAGCATGAGTGCCGTCTTAACCGTCACAACCATGTGACATCTGGTGGACGTGCTGGGTAATCTGAGCGGTAAGGCGTGTCAGCATTTATACATGTGGCATTGAAGGTTCCAGCCTTATTGGTGGTGGCCGCAATAGTTCCAGAATAAGCTGTACTGTTCGCATTGTGCGCTCAAGCTTATCGGAAAAATCTACAATAATCGGGAATGTTCCTAGACACTCCGGCACAATGTGCACGAGGCAGTGGTTACACATGTAACACGTCGCTTACATAAAAATAGAAAAAGAAGCTCCATTAGCAATATGGACATCCTTACCATTTAGACGTCTGTGTCGCATCGCATTGTCACATGGCATGAGCACTTGGTCATACGCTTAAATTCGGCTAAGTCGGTTTTGGTGGGGAATGAAGTTAATTTTGGAAGTGCACCAGAAGTGCACCAGGTTGGTTTGGAACGTGTGTCAGCTCAATTTTTGAATTGGGCAAAGCTAGTTTTTTGGGTGTGAACCTGGTTGGTTTCAAGTCACACTGAACTTTCTTATGTGGGTTTTGTTACCATCGGATAATGCCAGATGGTACGCTGGACACTCGCCATATTTTCCTCTTTGTGGGGCACATAATGCTTTTCCATTAACCTCAAGTAGTTGGGAAAAAATGGGAGCTATCCAGTGGTGCAAAACTGTGTAACCCCTTGAATTTGATGAGACCTTGTCTAAGTGCTTAAGTTGGCAAAATGCATTTGTTTCAGGCAAGCACTGTTGTCACTAGCCTGAAACTGCACGACTACTTCACCTATTGAAGAGGTAAGTAGAGAGCTTATTCTTTTTTGTTGGTTTCTGTACACATTTTGGTGGTTTATGTTTTCTACTGAACCTGTTTTCACTGTATAGATAGCCATTCCTCTCTTTCTCATGGACAAAATGGCACTGCTGGAGAACTACATGGCAGGACTGCCTGAGCTTCAGAAGGAAGTAGTGGTATACCTGGACAATTTGTACAATGATGGGAATCGGGCTGATGGTGTGATAAGGTAGGTCACATTTCGCCTTCTCTCAGTACTTGCAGTGTGTTGGTCTTGGCCTGAAATAGTTTTTTTTTTCTTTTTCAGCAACCTCAATGTGAAGATGATCAGCAGGGATAAGATCCATCCTAAGACATTAGCGAAAGTCATATCAAGGATGCTCAAGCAGTATGGTCTGCCTGTTGGTAAGTGTGGACTTGATCATGCTGTCATTTTTTTTTTGTTACCACCAATGCTTTTTGTTTTTTTGCTCTCTCTCTCTCACTGTGGGCAATTGTGTAAGTACTGTGTTGTTTATGGCTTCTTCTTCTTACCTCTACAGAACTTTGTCCTCATGTCCATTACAGCAGAAGTAAGAGTGCATTGAAATACTTGATATATAAGCGATACAATGAGGTGAGCCTGGTTGGTCATTCTATGACAAAAGAGCCTTCTGTGTCATTAGTTTGTTCAATGGGCTAAGCATTAGTCTTATGGTTCCAGGGAGACTTCTCGGAAGCAAGTTGGCGGGAGATGATTTGTGTAAGTATAGTTCAATGTTCCTGTGAGTGAAGTGTATACATTCTGTGGAACTAGGATTGTCAAAGATTATGGTTGGTTGTTGGTTAGTAGCTGGGCACTCCATGCATAACTTGGCGACTCAGCTGATTCCTTGTTGCCTAAAATTGTAGCAGTCTACTGTTTCTGTGTAATTTGGGTTGCTTTTATTCATTCTAGTTGTTTTGCCCATGTTTTGGCCAACTAATACATTGCTGTAGCCTTGTGGGGTCTCGAGTGCTCCAGGAGCAAAGGGAACTATACACCACACTGCAAAAAAAAAAAAAAAAAAAAAAAAAAAAAAAAAAAAAAAAAAAAAAAAAACATTTGTTGCACTTTCTACCTATGTAGTAAGCCAGCTAGTTGAATTACACAATAGAGCATGCTGATGTAACCCATGAAGTCAGACATTCTACTCGCCATTCCAGAATATTAAGTAATGTTTGCCCCTGGTAGAATCCCATGCCTATATTTTTTATATATAATGTATTGATAGAGGAGAGGCACTTAAGGGAACAAGAAGATGCCCATTGTTCAATCACACGAAGACAGACTGTGTGCGAAGCAAAATGGGAGGAATATAGATCCTGTTACTCCCCTGAGTAACCATGCTGTCAGATAGGGCCATGGCAATAACACTGGCACCATCTCTCACATTACTGTGCAAGAATACTGACCTAGGCACGGCATGTGCCTTCAGGGGAAGCCAGATTCCAATTGACATGGGAGCCACTAAGGAAAACGTCAGGTGGAACAACACTGGAAAAAAATGGGGAGTTGACCTTATTTTAAAATCTGGTGGTCCCATTTCGTCAAATTTCCACCACATGGTGAGTGCCATCCCAAGCAACTTGAAACGGCTTTACTGAGCGCCAGGCTGGAAGTGTGCTTTTGCCTATTTTACCTCTAGGTGCCCTGTAGCAGCAGTAATAAGCTTCACATGGCAAAGGCGGATGCGTGATCATGTGTGCCCAGCCTTAATGAAATGGTCAAGGATCTGCTGCTTGACCATTTCTGACCAAGCAAAGCAAATTCACCCCATTAATGGATATTTTCCTGCTGCAACACTACTGAAAAGCTGTTGAGCAAATCCATACAAACTAAAAAAGGCGACTTTATTTTTAGGTTTGGCCCATGTAGCCATTGGCTGTTTCCTAAGTGACTCAAAACTCCAAGCACAGTGTTGGTAGTACACTTGTGCTTATTTTACCAGTGGGTGCCTGGTGGAAGAAATCCTTCAAAGTCTTTTCATTCTCGCTTAGGAGGTTAAGAGAGCATGCTAACAATGTGAAAAATGCGCGTGAAAGAAAAGACGTAGCAGGATTTCTAGCTAGCTATTGTCTGGAGTGTCAGGATTGCTCACCTGACCTGGAACACTCTTCCGTTATTAAAAGAAGCAAAATGCATGAGACGCAAGAAATAGGGTAAGCTGAGCGCATCTCTAATCTCGAGGATTGTTGCGTTATTGTTGCCTCCATAACGCTTTCCGATAAAGAGCTGGCGTTTCGTTGCATGCACTAAGGATGATGTACTGTATTGAACGGTGTACATATTCGCCTGGTGTGCGACCGATGGCGGCGCTGCGAACGGCGCGCCGGTGACGCAAGGGCGGGGATTCGGCTTTTGTCGTCTGCTACGCTCTGGCTAAAACAGCAGCATTTTCGTGATAGTTCGCTCGCATTGCACGGCGTTCGACTACTAGGTGAATTTTCTTCAAATTATATTTCTTCAGATGACTGCTAGCATTACAGGAGGTTAAGAAACGTTAACATTTAACATATCTTCTGTATACCCACAGCCATCGCGGTCAGGTTCATGCCCCCGAGTTCGTAGCGCCACTCACTGGGCTGGATGGCGTTGAAATAGCTTACGTGAAAGCGTGAACGCTCCCGCCAAGTGAAAGAGAGTCTACACTGCTTTGGCATCTAAGCACGATCAATTTTACGGCTTATTCACAAAAATCAGCATTGTGTAAACAGACTTGAGTTGAACGAAAATTCACTCTCCTCTCCCAACTGTAGTCATGTGGACTTGTGTACACACAACGTTGGCCTACAAGATTAATCGATAACTTCATCGACCAGCGGGTTATTGTGGACAACTAGCATAGATTGGGCGGGCTGGATGCGAATAAGATCGCTCCGAATGAAACACCAGCAGTGGTGCGCGTGGTACAGTTCGACCCTTATGATTAGAGATCGATACGCTCATGCAGTGTGTTGTTCGTGAGCCACATTCATGCTTTAGGTTGCGCAGTGCTGCCTAATCGACTGTGCGGGCCTGTCAATGGTGGTGACAGGATGGCGCGCGCACTATACAGTTTCTAATGCTTGGGCAACGCAATCCGGTGTTCGGGCTTCATTTGACACCGATAGTACGGCTTGGTAAACAGTAGGAAATATTGGCGAATGTGTCCAGGAAGAGGAGAAAGAGCTCTTTTCCACCATTCTTTTGGCCCATTTGGCTGGTTATTGCTATTCCTTACCGTGCTGTAACAAGATTGAATATTTTAATGAGAAAGCCTTAGATTCCTCATCAAATGCGAAAATTGACCGTCGGCGTCCCGTGTCGCCAGCGTCAACATGAGTGATGTGAAAATTCATCACATGATGACTTCATCATGACATCACAGACTGTCAAGATTTGTGACGTCATAACGGCATCACATGACATCGTCGCTTTGCATTGCCTCCGTGATTGCTGGGCCTATCCCAGAGGCGATGCAAAACCAGGTGATGTGTAGAAAGCTTGCAATGCCTCCGAATCTGAAGGTGGTGCGAAACCACGTTACGTTCAGAAAGCATTCGGAGGGAGGCGGCGAATGAAGAATACGTCAACTGAAGAAAAGGATGGCTTTCGCCTTCGAGTCATCATAGGCAAATTCACAAGGAACCCGAGCCGTTTTAGTGCAGTGATTGCACCAAGCTCTATCAGGAGTCGACCGCTGAGACTGATTTACAGTATCTTAATTATTGCAAATACATCTTCTTACGACTTTCGATGCGAAATCTTTGTATTTATCTAAGTTAGTATGATTACACTAATTCTGTCAGCATACTTTCAGACCACCGTGAACGAGTGAACAAACGTTGATTTATTAACGTAATGATTAAAATATGTTGCAAAAAAAAAAACAAAAAAAAAAACCTCCGTACAATTTACCAATATTTCATATCACCATCATGCATCCCCTTTTGACTCACTCTGTTTATTTCTTGTTTAAATTTAAAGTACTTATGACGCGCTTACACAGCAGCTGCTAAGAATTTGGATTTAATCAAATGATGTTGCCGGTAATGCCATTTCATTTATTTGAATGACATCACACGTCATTTGTCATGCGCTTAAAACCCCGAACAGAGGAATTGAACCGAAAGAGCAGGCTTGGCAACCGAACATGCGCAGCACGCGGTATACATTTATTGCGCTTTAATGCAGACATGGAAGCCGAAGCCCGAACGCTGAGTCTGTGATCGAAAACGGGCGGGAAAGTCATTTTGAGTGCGCCACGGCCATGGAACAGTCGCGCAAAGAAATCGTCGCCATGCAAGCAGATGTACACTCAATAAAACTTGCTGCTGGGCGAGTTGGTTCATACATGGAAGGAAATAATGGCTGCGCACTAAAAAACACAAGGACACAGAAGACACGGACGAGCGCAAAAAAAAAAAAAATTTTTAAAATTGCGCTCGTCCGTGTCTTCTGTGTCCTTGTGTAAAAACACAAGGACACAGAAGACACGGACGAGCGCAAAAAAAAAAAATTTTTTTTAAATTGCGCTCGTCCGTGTCTTCTGTGTCCTTGTGTTTTTTAGTGCGCAGCCATAATTTCCTTCCAGATGTACACATTGATGGCTAGCAGACGACACTTGTAGCAATCGACACAAATCGCGCTCCTGACGGCAACTCCGCTATATTTCACTGGGCATTTTGCTTGAACATTCAGTACAAATTGCTTTATGAACTTGAAATTGTTTCATTAACTCGAGCAGGATAGACAGGCCGGCAGCGTCAAGCAGCCGTCACGTAGCGAGTGCGCGCGCGAAGAGCTGCATCAGAGTCCTCTCCCTGACGTCACACGCGAGAGGGCGCCACTTTAAAGATCTCGAGGCGAATACAATGTGCAAATTCTAAATAAATGTTGTTGGAAGTTCAGCGCTCGTCCTTGTCGTCTTGTTTTGTCCTTTTCTGTTTTTTTTTTGCGCTGCAGTATTTTGAAAAGAAGTACCAAATAGCCCAACATAATTAGGCTGTGTTTTCTGCAGAGAAAGTATTGCAGAGGGCCCCATCAGCTGTATGTGTATGCAGGCTGCTGTTTATTTGAAAGGCAACAGCCTGCAATGGGATGTTTTTAAAATTGTGCACCCAAGTGTGTCCGATTGCCTTTTTTGTAAAATGAGACCAACAAGATGTTTCTTTTTTTTTTTACTGCAGGAAGCTGTTGGCACTAGTCCCACTTTGCAGCATGATCTCTTGAATGAATTGTTGTGGGTGGACGACTATGACAGTGCGCTCAGCTTTGCTATAAAGCTTGGTCTACCTGACCATCAATGGCCACGCTCCCTCCGAACCTTCAGAGTGCAGTGTGGACAACAAAAGTTAGTTGCTTGGAAGCCATTCCATGTTCTTGTTGGCGTGCATTCCTTTTTACTGCATTTTCTCTGATCAGAGTTTTTATCAGCACGTTATCATTGTAAAAGAAATTGTCAACTTGTCTTTGGCAGTATATGTATACAGTTGAGTGAGGTATTTTGGAGCACTGCAGGTATAGACTACATTGCATGCATATGAAGATTTTGATGTGCAAAAGTTTATTTGATAATTCCAAAAAAGTATCATAGTTGTGCTAAGCATAAATGCCCACTAGCCTTGCATCCTGCACGAAGTGCTGGTACTTGTTGCGTGTTTCGATTATGAAACTGACATATTGTGGCGGCAAACGAACGTGTGTAGAAACTATTCTAGGCGCTATAGTAGAGACTGAGCTTTGCAGTCGCAGACACACCATTAGCCACAAATAACACCTATGCTCATGTATCCATGAGAAAATGCCAATTTAAACTGTCAATATCATCGTCAATGGGCAAAAGAATGCCATATGCCAGGGAAGCCAACATAGGTATTACATTCTTTTGTGTGGAGAGCCTGATAGGTGGCTGCTCTCCGACTCTTGGTCTCGGACTTTTGGTCTTGCCTCCTTGTTTACATTAGCACAGCATGTCTTGCTTGCACGTTTATAAGATGTGCCAAAACACTAGATACTTCTTATTGTGGTACTGCAAGTGGTCCCAAACTCGATTTTGTTTTCTCCAAATCTGCTCCAAAGCACTACTTTCTTCAGCTCCATACCTACTCCAAAACGGAGTTCCTTCTGCTGTAAATGTGCTCTAAAGCAGCTTTTTTCCTGCTCCAAAAATTGCTCCAAATTCTAAACTGACTGGACTACCCCTGCAAGCCCTATAAATTGATTTGTTTGACATATTACATGTAAGACATGTCCCACTATCACCAGGTTATTTGAGCCTTACTCCGTTTTTTTTCTCCACCTAGGGTGCAGGAATTGCTTAAGTCTTGGAACTTGAACTATGACAAAGATGACCCCTCAAAATACTTGCCTTTGAGGATTGACCTTTGTGATGTTCACATGGTGGATACTGCAGATGGCCTTGACACTTGTATTGAGGTTATCAAGGTAAACATCCTCACTTTCGTTTCGTTAGACATGCTCATCTGAGTCTTTGTGTGCTGTATCTTTTGCAGGACTATGATGTTGTAGGCATTGATGCAGAGTGGAAGCCAACAATGGGACTTACACCTTCAAGGTTTGTACTGTCAATATACTCAAGTAGCATGTGGTGAAGTGAATTTTCTGGCTTTATACTATGGAATGTTGTGATTTGGCATATACAGTAAAACCCCGTTAATTCAGACTTCACGGGACCGGAGAAAATGTCTGAATTAACCGAGGGTACGAATTATCGCGAGTACGTTCAAAACACTTGAAAAATGTATCCTACACCATCAGTCTTTTATTTCTTAAAAAAGTCGGTGATCGCGGTTTGCTTCGCAGAGACAATGTGTGAGGAAGTCACAATTTTGCGGAGTTCCTGCAGGTGACTTAGTCCGCGTACACTGTTTGAGGAAACCATGCAAATGTCCTCTAAGACGGCCAACTCCTGACGGCAACTCATAAGTGGACGCGACGGCCGATGCAAGAACTAGCGGCGCTGTTGTGCCATCTTGCTTCATGCCTCATGCGTCGTGAAAAACGCGCAACGCGTTGCAAGTGCCTACTCCGCGCGCGTCCGAGCTCGTGGCGGCAGGTGCGTCGCCTCCGCGATGATCATCGGCAACACGCCAATGGGAGCAATGCTGTGTTGCCGTAGGCTTTAGCCGATCCCGGTGGCCATGGCAAGTGAAGCAAAATGGAACAGCAGCGCCGCAAGTTCACGCGTCGGCCGCCTGTGCCGGCTCGCGAGCGGAGCTGCGAAACTGAACGCGCAGCGGTTGTCGCTCGGAGCAGACCAAGCAGCGACAGAGAACACCTACGACGCACGATGCGAAACACTTCACGGGACCAGGACGCAAAATGATCGCAGCGCCCCCCACTTTTTGGGAGACAGCGAGCGGCCACGCCCGTTCCATGGCGATCCCGTGCAGTTTTCCAACTGCCTCCATCTTTGCAGTTGCTGATGACAGTAGCTACGCGCCTTTCATTTGGTTGAAAACCAGCGCCATGCTTTTTTTTTTTTTTTTTGTGCCTCCGAGATTCAGAGCTCATTCCTACTTCGTTTCAAATCTCGGAGGCCACGATCCGATCTCGGAAGTTGTTTAGGTGCGCCGTCGATTTCGGACCCGAGCGCGGCCGCGGCGGAATCCGCCGCTGCTTCCCCATCGTGGCCCGACCTACCCGACCTCGGTCGGGAGTTCGAATTAACCGAAGCGCGGTCGAATCTGTCCGAATTAATGAGAGTTTTCAATCATAGAACAATGCACATTTTGGACGGGACCAGACGCCGCGGCCGAATTAACCGAAATTCCGAATTAACGGGGGTCGAATTAACGAGATTTTACTGTACTGCCAATAAACTGTTAAAGCAATGCTTTCAAATAAACCTGACAACCGTGGAGACCAGTGCAGACTTATCACTGCCTTCGGAGAACCAAGTGCATAAGAGGGGCTATTTCTTTATTCGCGGAAGTTATTGGCTGCTGCACGTCGGTCCTCTGGCTGTTGGAAGTCTTGCCTTTTTGTGATTGCGTGTCCACTGCTGCAATATTAGTTCGTCTATACATATGAGCTGGTTAAACACTTTGCAGTGCTTTGTAATCTTCATTGGAACCGAGGATTGCAACTTTATTGTCACTTGCATTGAAACTTATAATAACGCTGCCTTCTGTAACGCTGTAAATATGGCATGACCTTTATCTTACAAAGCTGTCTTTCACTGCTTTATTGTGATGTGGTTAAGCTTGCTCATTCTACTGACCCTTCTTAGGCTGTCCTTGGTCCAGCTGGCAGTGTGGGACAATGTGTATGTCTTGGATATGCTGAAGTTATCTGAAATCCTGTCAGAGGAGCAGTGGGGCCAACTGTACACGGATGTGTTGTCGTCAAATGAAATACTGAAGCTAGGTAGGCTTTAAAGATATCTCTAATTGGACATGAACATGCGTAGTGCCTTTGCCTTTCTATGGTTTTTTAACTTTCTCAACCTTTCGTGTTTAGGTTTTGGCATTGCTGAAGATCTCAAGTTGCTGGCTGAGACCATCAAGCTCCCAGGAGGGAAGGTTCACAATGTTGTGGACCTGTGCAGCTTTGCGGAAAAGGTGAGGATGCACCAATTTCAGATCATGAAATGCACGATATGCCATGTATTATTACTGCATTGGATGGTGAGTATAATGAAATACCGTATTTACTCGAATCTAGGCCGCCCTCGATTGCAGGCCGACCCCCGAAATTCGCAAGGCCAGGAAAAAAAAAAGAAAAGCTTACCTCGAATGCAGGCCGAATAAAAGAAACGCAGTTTCATCGGCAGAAAACCCAGCATTTTTATTGCATAAGTGCGCACTCCGTAGATCACATTCTTTTCGTGCACGCTGAACTCGTGCTGCGCTTGCAGGTTTGAAGTTTTCTCCGCATGCAAAACGACGCTGTAGTGGCATCGCTTGATTGGTGCCATCGCTTCAAAAGCACATGTGGCGCAAGCGTTTCGCGAGCACATCGTTAAGGCACGACACTTCCAGAACTCTACCGACGCGACTGCACTAAACGATCGCTTTCAGAAAACGGCGAAGTCTGCGCTCTGCCGGCTCTACGCAACGCGCCCGCGCCTGTCGCACCTACGCGCACGCTAGAGGCGAAGAGGAGAGGGTGTCAAAGTTCATGGTGATTGCCGGCGCTGCAATCACGTGACACGATCCACCTTGGCCGGCGTGAAATCTTGCCGGCTCGACAACCCTCGTTGCATGAACGTAGGACTGAGAGATTTTGGAACAATGGACAGTACAAAGCGGACAACGCGGTTCGCCTGTGTAGCCATGGGGACCACCACTCCGCCGCTGAGGCTGAGCTACCACGTCACCGTGCAACGCTACAGCAGGATTTCACGAAAGCCTCGGACGCGCATGCAGAACCGCCTGCACACGGCAGCCTGAGATCGGCACATGGCGAGCCATCATGCCGCTAGCGTGGCTGGGCCTTTACGTATGTGGCGGCTGCGGTCAAACCATGGTACTTCAATCTAAGCCGACCCCCCCACTTTTGCACATCGTTTTTTTAAAAAGAACATCGGCCTAGATTCAAGTAAATACGGTATGCTCTCGGAAAGTGTCCTGAATTTATGCTACTTGGATATTATGTCAAAAAAATTGATTTTTTTTTTTTAATCTGTAGATGAGGCTTGTGTAAACATCGGAGCCAGATAGTGTTGCTCTACATGCAGCAGTGAATTCAATATGTCACCTTAAAAACATGAAAAGATCACCTTTCCTCTGCAATGTTGTCATCAGCTACGCAGTTTGTGGGCCCAATGGGTATCGTCCAATTTCTTGATACTAGTGCTATAATAATTCGATAATTAGTGTGAAAGGGGTCCTGAACCACTTCTCAAAGTAATCATCGAATGACCTCGGTATGTGTTTATTGCCTTGTGAATCAATTGCTGCAAAAATTTTTCTGATCGCTTTAAGCACTTTCTCTCTCCTTTTGTCGCGATGAGCGTGCTGGTAACTGCATAGTGAAGGATGACAAAGGAGCAAGAAGCTATGTCAGCTCATGTCATGAACTTGAGTGTCCATCGTGAAATGCATTGGCTCCTTTCCCAGTGTAATTCCGATGAGCGCTAATGTTGCTACTGTGCAATTTTAGCGTTGTATAGAGGCGGTGCTGGCACGTGGTAGCACCCTGTGGCAAGAAGTGCAACTGATCCAAACGTCGGTCTTAATGTATATTAACTGTCGGTCAATAGCAGGAATGTGCTCTAATGATGCAATGAAGCCAACGCCGGCAGCTTCCAAGAGAGTGAGGATGGGCTTCTGTATTAAGAGAAATTGGCAACTTTGCACTTCGCTTGTAAACTCTACGTGCCACACACGTCTACGAAACTTAGCTGAGCTGTTCATAGTAGTGTTTGCTGTTCGTAGGATTCGATTTTTCACCACGCCCGAGGGGTTCTTCAGGACTTCATTAAAGTTAAGTTAAACAGATAAAAAATATGTATGTTTGCGATCTTAGCCCTTTGAGGTGCTTTGTACACAATTGCGTGCACAACTTGTTTTTGCTAGTTGCGTCGACTAGGGGCTAAGAAAGAGCAAGACACATTGAGGTTTCGATGAATTGAACGTTCCATGAATAAATGTCTTCATTGAACTTCATTTTACAGTGTACTGCAGCACACGATCACTTTGCTGAAGGCACTGCCATGTTCGATATGTCTATCGACATGCCACTTTTCGCGAGCCACTTTAAAAGTATAATTTTTATTTGCCTGAAATGAATACAGGGTGTCTACCGACCAGGAAAACCGGGAATTCTCAGGGATTTATGATAGTCTGGAAAAACTCAGGGAAAACTCGGGGAAATTGTGCTCCCATCAGGGAAATTAGCTGCAACTTCATTCCAAGGGAACGAAAGTCTCGGTAACGCTGGCTTGATATTTTATGCACGCATTTTTCTAGGCTTGTGCGAATATTACAGTATTCGAACTCGCTTCGATTCGAATTTAAATTATTTAAAATTTCGAAGTATTCGAAATGAATGAATGGGTCCGCATGTGACCCCCTGTAAAAGTGGTTTCACTGCAATGAAAAGGTGCTAAGCCGTGAAAACACCTTTCTAGGGGTATAGTAGTCCGCATGCAATTCCCCTGTAAAGGTGGTTTCACCGCGGTGAAGGAGTGCTAAGCCGTGAAAACACTTATTCAGGAGAAATCCGCATGGCCGCGAAGCCCCATTTCAAGGTTAAATGAACATATCACCCTCACATCGATTCATCATTTTTTAAGTTTAAAAGCTTGTTATACCAGCTTATATGCTATAAGTATAGTAAATTTTAAAACTTAACATATTTTAAAGCTTATCACTGGCATTCTACCGAAGGTCAAATCTTGCTACTATTCAAAGTCGTTTCCCCTTCCTTTAAAAAAAAAAAAAAAAAAAAAGGCATTTGCACAGGCCTTGTTTCAATTTTAAGGGGGGGAAGTGGGTCTTTAAAAGTTATCATGATTTCCTTTACCAAATTTAATGAAACTGCCCAGACTTCTTTAGTTTTCTTCACTGATTCCAAATGTGCAATTATTTTTCAGATATGTCTATTAGTTCTGAAGTTAATCAAAATTAATTAGCATTGTTTCCAGGAACAATGGAGCAAAAACTACTCATCGGAACCTTGCTTTAAGCTCATAGCTAGATACTAGGAAACATAAGCTTCACAAGGGTAGGAATATTTTTTTTATATGACAACTATTAGCAATTGTACAACATACCAAAGATTTCTGTCCAAAATGTGGCTAATTAGTTGTTTAATAAATCAACAATAAAAAAAATATTCAAACTGAAATACAATAATCTGCTCCGACCCTTGTGGGCAATACTTGTGTAGCTCAGTACTGCAACAAGATTTACAATTCTAGGTGCTCTGATTACTCGGCAATTGCTTCCGAAAGGTTGCAAAGAGTAAAATATTCAGGTTTTGAGAAAATCCAGAAAAGAGATATAGTCAATTTTGAACCTCATGCAACACAAGACGTTCAAATTTTTTTAATGAATGATTAGAAGCCACCAGGGATATAACCCTGGTGGCTTCACCAGGGTTATAAATTCAGCAGCAGCATGGCATGAATAAACCCAGTTTTTGTGCTTTTTTTTTTGTTAGAATATAGGCTATCTTGGTGGTATAAATTGCTTTTATGGCCAAAATATTAATCCAAGGTGTGAGAAACTTTGTCAGTACTTGCGGCTATGCCTGTGTGTTACAAAAATGCTGTTTTCAAAAAAATTGATTTTTTTTATGATTTTGCACTCTGAAAGACCAGTGTCCCCCCCTTAAAAAAGAAGTATTCTGCAGGTTTGTTAGGTCATGACAAATATGCCCGTTTTTCTTTATAATATGTGATATATACTATTCGAATTCGATTCAAAATTATTCGACCAAAATCACTATTCGCTTTGAACCTAAAATTCACTATTCACACAAGCCTACATTTTTCAAATCTCGCGGCCCCTGCGGGTGTGGGGAAAGGGTGCACCTCATTGCTCTTCTCGACTTCGGAGCGACGAAATCGGAGAACATCCTGCTGATGCATGGCATGCGGGAACCATTAGCCACGGCACATCGTATCGCACACTGTTATTTAGGTGTTCTGTGACTACGCAGTGCAGTTTCGCATTCGTTGAAGCGCATGCCATGCATTAGTACCTGATGTGGTGTCTTTACTATTGCTGCGTGACAAGTAACAAGCATGAGTAGTCATAGAGGTAGTAGCAGCAGATGTAAAGATCTCTCAGTTATCATACAAAGGATCGCAATCGTTCAGTAAGTGGATGTTCCCTACAAGGCTGGTATCTTACAAGCAGTGCCGATTGGCGTGAAAACAAACACTGCTATTTGTTGGTGGATACCGGAAAGCTCTCACACCCTGTGACCCTAGGCTTCGAAGATGTTATTTGGGATTCTGTGGCGAATAGAATAAATTTCCAGGCGAGAGTGATCGCAACCAACAGGCGTGTTTACCGTAATGCAAAGCTCTTTTTTTTTTTGTATTGTGAGGGCACTGCTGAAACAAGTCTTAAGGTACGAACACACTGGCGGCGCGGCACTCTCCCGCGCGCCGCTCGCGAGAACCCGTTTTTCTCTCTTTCTCCCGCGGAGCGTCAGGGAATTTCTGCCGCTGACCATATCGCTCCCTGCCCTATTTCTGCCGCTGCCGCCGGCTGCCGCGCAAGCAAACCACCAATGAGCGCCTGCTTTTCCTCCTCGCACGGGCGTCGTCTGCTCCCCCCGACCCCCCTCTCTTCTTCTGTCGCGGAGGGGCCGCAAGCCGGCAGCGAGCCGGTGGGCGCGCGCACCGCGCAAGCAAACCACCAATGAGCGCCTGCTTTTCCTCCTCACACAGGCGTCGTCTGCTCCCCCCGACCCCCCCTCTCTTCTTCTGTCGCGGAGGGGCCGCAAGCCGGCAGCGAGCCGGTGGGCGCGCGCGCCTCGACATGTCCACTCATGTCTGGCTACTCTCGCGGCGCCGCCAATGTGGACAGCGTGCCGCTGCTTGCCGAGCGGAGGCGCCGACGGGCAGCACGCCGCCGTGGCAAGCTTTCCGCCAGTGTGCACGTAGCCTTAAGCAGCCAACCAATATTTTTTGGAGCTGCAGCTCGCACTCACTAGCCACACCGCTGCTTATGGCACAATGGGGATGTTGTGCGACATAGTTGAATTGCAATAGTTGCTTCAACCGCAATAGTTGCTTCAATCTTTAAAGGGGATGAGTAGACGGCTCATACCTTTGTACGTGTTGTGCTCTGGTGGCAAAGTTTCCGTTAAAGATACAGACAGATCACTTTGCTTGCTGCAGCAGCCATGTTTTTGTAGTGCACTCGAAGAAATAATCGAGTAAAAGGGGTGTCTTTTTGCTACACAGATATAATCGTCATCTACCCCGCGTACTTTCCTGGCATTATCAGCGCCGTCCCGGCACTTCCCGGTCACGAATGCCGAGCGCGTTATCAGCATGACATAGCATTCTTGATAGGAATGTGCTGAGAGCCGGGTTTTCAAGAGAGGGAACGTGCGCAAGCCAGATGACGATTATTGTTGTGTAGCAGAAACACTCCCAAAATACTCGACTTTTTCTTAGAGTGTAGCGAGCTGCTATCACTGGTCCAGCCAGGCGAGGGGATGGAGGGGGGGGGGGGGGTAGGATTGGGAGGTTCAAACCCCACCCACATTTTTTGTAGTTTGCATGTGTATATACACAAGCAGATAGAAATGCACCCACGAACATGTATAAATAAAGCATGACTAAGTCCCCTCCCTCCCCTCTCCCCCTAAAAGAATTTCTAGCTACGCCCATGGATGCTGTAGCCTATGTTCATTCAAAGTTCCGATTTGTTGTTATCACATCAATTGCTTCGTCCTTGCGGCAAAACAGCGATTTTTTTTCTAGTGTGCAACATTCAGTTTTCAATGTTGTGAGTTTGTTGGACTGAGTGGAGAGCAAATGGTTCAGCTGGGTAACATGACAGCATCGGCGTTGTACTACTGTAGGCAACAGACAACATTTTGATAACAAGCAGCGGCAGCAGAATAGGCGGCACAGTGCGTCAAACCTGCAATTATTTCATCCTAACGCGTGCCGCACCTGTGCGGCATCAAATCATGGTTGCAGGATCTGAGGTTCTACAAAATAGATTTTTTTCGTGTCAAAAAAAAAAAAAAAAAAAAAAAAAAAAAAAAAAAAAAAAAAAAAAAGGAGCTTTTTAGGCCGCCGCATTAGTCTAGCATTCTTGCGGCATTTTCAGTGTAAGAATGAATCCTTCGGCAAGTATACTTTGCTTGAAAAGACGAATTTCAGTTAATGAAGTTTGGATATAACGACGTAAATTGCCCATTTGACTGACTTCAGTATATTGATGTTTAACTGTACTCTGTACTATTCTAATGAGATTAAGTCAGTTTTATTTTTTAACGTGCATACGAAAGAGTGACATCATCTTGCGACATGGTGTCAGCTCGTTTTGACAAAAAAAATTGTTTCACTCAGGGAATTTTAGCGAAATCGCTCGGGGAAAACCTGGAAAACTCTGGGAATTTTGAAATGTCCGCTTGGTAGACACCCTGGAATATAATCAAAAATCAAATTGCACAATATTCCTAGCCTAAGATATGATACTATTTATGCAAAAACAGAACATGAATGACCTTGGGATAACTGGATACTTAATTACAATTAAATTAAGACTAATTACGATGGCATTAATCAACATATTATGAAATTTTTTTTCCCAATAGCATATTGAGTGCCGTGAAATAATGTTCAGTAAATCTGATGCATTAATGGACAGTTCTTCATAGGTGGTGCCTGAAAGGGTTAGAGGATGAATATATATTCCATCTTTGCGGTTCTGGTCTTGATCAGCAGTCATTTGCTTAATGTTTTGTGTCCTCCTGTAATTATGTAAGGTGGTACCAGGCATGCTAGCATGGAAAGTGCCTCCTTGCCTACGATCCCTTACGTATGGTCCATCACCTCGTACTGAGTAAACTACAGCAGTACCTACCAATTGCATACTGGGACCTCCCAGACAACACACATGCTTCCCAGTGCTTGCTAGCTCTTTTCTACATAATTACCTTGGGAAGTCTGTGCCTCGTGAGCTATACACCTTGGCAGACATTGCTTTGTATTGAGCCAATTTGCAGCACTTCAAAGGGCACTTTCTGAATTTGGCTGCTGTCAATTGGTCAAGCTAGGGCAGAAGAAAGCCAATATGCACCACATACTTGTGTAGCTTTGCCAGACTGAAGAGCCTGAACATGCACTGCAGCCCTGTCATACAGTTTCATGTAGGTACGTAGTACAGTCGAACCTGCTTATAACAATCCCAGATATAACGATCTATCGGTTATAACGACCATATTTCGGTGCACTTATGATTTTCCTATGCTACCCATTGAAACTGCGTGCACATATAGTGAACATTTTTCAAAGCCTCCTACTTTTACAACGAACACTTCCGACGTGGTCGCGGTAAAAATATGGCGCATACGAAGCGAAAAAGAAAATCAAAACGGGCATTCTAAAGCATGTAGAGACGTGCGGTAGCGCGTGCCCCGCTGCCGTTTACTCGCGACGAAGATATCGTAGACCGCAGCGAGCACCGCACGCAGATTTCGGACGCTGCGAGCGAGGTCGCTCTCTATGGCTCACTTTCCAGCCGTTTCTTCCACGGCAGTGAGGGGGGAAAAAAAAAAAAGAATTAGGAGGCAGCACGAAGACTCGCGGTCAGCTTTCGCACGGCAACCATTTTTGACGCCGTTCTCTGCGTCTACGACCGCCGACGATGAAGCAAACAATGCCTTCGAACACACGAAGCCATAAATGCGAGAAGCGATAACTTTTTGTCGCATAAAAGTTCACTGTGACGGTCAACTCGCCGACACCGCAGTGTGCCGCAAATGGTCTTCCGCCGTAACGACTTCCGCACGGTTGCGGCGGTGCCTTAACGGATAAGCATCAGAAAAGAGCAAAGGAGAGAGGTGGCGGGTGGTGATGAACGTGCCATTTTGACTCATCGCCGACAACCTTATCATAGTCGCCAGCAGATATCTGCTCGGCTGCACGTGTTTAAACCGCGCGGAGTGACGGCGGTGCGAGCGCGTCATGCTGCCGTTCGCAAGTTCGCCGCATCGTGCGAGGCCGCTTGGGCGTTGCTTGCAAAATGCGTGTCTTCGTCGTCTTGAACGAACAGGCTACTCTCCGCACCCGAGCACGACCCAAAGTAAAGCATGCGCGAAGAATGCACAAACGTGCATGCACACGGTCCGGCATGCGAAGGTGAGAGCCGATTTAGCGACGTGCTGCACGTAACTAGCAAGGCATGATTGGTTCCTCGTGGCGGTACCGCTCTTCAGTGGAATGGCGCGAGTTCATTGCGAACGTGGTTTAATTCACTCGTGAGCACACAGCGGACGTCGCTTAACACACGAAAAGGCCTAACTTGTCACCGGAGTGGTTGTTAGCACATTTAATAAAAATACACAGAAAAAAAAAAACGGTTTGGTCACTACGTGCACGTTTTTAAGGGCGAGTCCATATACAACGAACTACTGTTATAACGACCACTTTTCGCGGCACTTTCGAGTTCGTTATAAACGGGTTCGACTGTATTTGAACTGCGACTGGCCACGGAGCACTATGACAAGTCCTCTTGCCGGCTGACAAACTCCTGCTCCAGTTGGTCACTTTAGGTGTACCTGCAAATGCAAGGAGATGCGAGGCAGCCCAGGTAGCTCCACTAGGTATGTCTAGAGAAGGCCACGCTAGCCTAAACTGGAAAGTAGCAGCCAAAACATTTGAAGAAAACAAAGAGAAAGATGCCCAAGGTGATAATGCGTGATGACGTAACTGTCGGAGTTGCTTTGCCCCATTGCCGTCCCATTATGCACAGTTTCCAGCGTGCTAGTGAAAATGAAAGAAGAGAGAAAGCTGGATGGAGAAATTGAGGTTCAATAACTTCTTATAACTCTGCTTATATTTGAAGTATTTACGAAATTTTTGTGGCAGGATATTTGTGAAGTAACGTAATCCATTAGTGAGTTCATTCTGTGATTCTTATACTTCCATCAGGGAGAATATGTATCTTTGTCGGGCGCTTATCCCAATGGAGGAAAGAAAGAAGTCTTCACGGCTCAATGGCAGAGAATAGCCTGACTTTTATTGCCTAATAATAGGTCCTCCAAGTACAGGGAAAACGGCTTTTGAGTCTTGAGAGGGAGCAAGCACAAGAAAAGGCAGTGAGGTATAATCCTGAAAACAAAGGGAAAACAAGGGGAACAAAAATCGGGAGTGCCTGCCTATGCTGCTGGGACTGCCAGTGTATATGACTCGCTTCCAGGCGCAAGAGGGCAATATGCATAGAAGCGTTCGCTGCAGTTTCATTCAAAAGACCATCTCCTGTTCGCTTCATCTTCCTGAAATTCATGGCTCTTTTTGTCTGTATAGTCACACCTCATTAAAATGAAGTGTATTACTATAATGAACAAATGGATATAATTAAGTAATCATAGTTTTTGTTTTAATGCTCATATAAGTGCATGCATATAAAATTCTGACGAAGTAAAAGTTTCCTAGAAGTGAATAGAAAAAACCATTTTTATTGCAGAATGAATATTTAATATATTGGTTTTTCTGTTACAATTTTGCCTAAATTTGGTGGCTTGTGACGCTGCCATTCTCATGGACATTGTTTTGTGGCAACGAAAGGAAAGCTTTTGAGGCAAAAATGCTCCACACTCTTACTTATGCTTGTGAAAGAAAGCACTCAGCTAAATAAGACTGAATACAGCTCTGAGTCTTACAGTAAAGAAACAAATGATTTCACTTTTATTAGTTGGTTACTTTTCAGATACAGCATTTTATCCAAATACAGCACAGCGTGACAGCACAGAGTGTTAAAGGGACAGTACAGAGAGAAAGTTTTTTGTATTAGTAGATTACTTTTCCATGCTCCCAAAAGGGGCAAGAAATGGAAATTGGTGGCTATGACACCTTGAAGTTCCTGCACCAGCTCGCTGTGGTGCCAGATATTGGTGTCTGCTGGGGCATCCATAATCCCTTATTCACAAAAATTGATCACATTGTGTTCTAAATGAGCCAGAGACTTAAAATGGTGCATGAATAGTGTGGTGTTGCTCTGTGCTTGGCATGACCATGCCAGAGGTTCATGGCAAGCCTCTGTAACCCATTGCCTGCAGGCTAGGTGCTGATCCACGCATTACTGGCTAGCATCCAAGAAAGGCAGACATCATTGTTCACCTGATTGAGGAATGGATTGAGCAGGAAGGATAATGAAATGACTCGGGAGTTTCAGTAAGCGGCTGTAATCCTAGTCATGGAGGCCTCAGTATTAAATTGCATTCCTTGTCAGAGAGTTCAATCACTGTGCCTTCCTGGCTGGGGGGAATTGGTGAACCCCTGTAATCCAGCTTACAAGAAGCCACAGCACAGAAGTCGAATCTCACAGCTGGACCTGGAGAGAGTCCAGCACCATTCATGAATTGAAGGTGTGGGAACAGGGCAGGTGCCTTTGTAGTCCAGCTAGGGTTTAGCCGCAACATTGAACGGGAGCTCTCCGCACCTTCATGGGGTGCATCACGGGCAATGTGAAGGGGAGAGCAGGATGCCCACATGGCTAAGAAGGGCAGCTCATGCTTTGTGCTTAAAGTCTCATGGCTGTGGTAAGTGGGAAGGGTGTACAAAAGAGCAAACAATGCGCACTAGAAAGCCGTGAAGTCGACCGTGGGCTTTCAACACTTTCTACTGTGCAAGTGTGGGGAATGTGCCATAAAAGCCCAACTAGGCTTGTGTCCACACTAACAGTAGTAGGAAGCTTGATAGGGTGCGGGCTTTCCAACATTGAAGGTGGTGTTCTGAGCTGGGGCTTCTTTCCCAGGGAGTTCCAGACTCGGGCCTGCTGTGCTGCTCAGTTAACAGGGAGTGTAGGCCTGGCTGCATTGAACTGGCAGCTGAGCCTGAAATATCAGGTCATCTTCACCTATGGACGTAGGTCGGCAAAAATGTGGAGCTCACTCACATTCACTCAGGATATATATTTCGCCCCTTGGGCTCACTCGGACTCAGACTTGCCAAAATTTTCGTCAACCGGACTCACTAGGACTCAGACTCGCCAAAATATTACTCACTCGGACTCGCTCAGACTCACGGCTCGATCTGACTGTGAGTGAGTCTGAGTCAGTCTGCTCATGAGTCCATTAGAGTATAATTGGCATTCGCAACCAATAGTGTTGGGGCTCATTAACTCCAATATTTCACATAATCGGTGCTTTAATTGGCGCCTTTTGATCTCGTACCATCCAATACGAGTTGTCAGTGGTCACAATCCAATAAGAACATTTTTATTAAAAGATATTACTCACGCGAGACATTTTTATCAAGAACTTCCTGTGTCGAAGTTTGCAGGAGAAGAACTGGGGTGGTCAAAACTCGCGCATGGGATTTATAAATACAGAGGTGGCATATGAATGCTAGTGCGCTGAAGTACTGTAAGTAGACTTGAGAATAAACGTGAGCTGGCATAAGGCTGATAGTAATGCTGAAGTTGAGTAGATAGAACCATAAATCGGCAAAAAAATGTGGAGCTCACTCAGACTCACTCGAGAAATATATTTTGCCCTTAGGGCTCAGTCGTACTCAGACTTGCCAAAATTTTCATCAACCGGGCTCACTCAGACTCACTAAATTTTTTTTTTCAGCCGGACTCACTCGGACTCACGGCTCCATCTGAGCCTGAGTGAGTCGACTCATTAGTGAGTTTGCCGGCCTATGCCTATGGGTACCTGTGATGAGATAAGTGCGCATTTAAAATGTGTGAAAGTGTGGTAAAAGAGTGCCTGTACAAAGTCGAGGAGGGTGACACAAAGTGTCAAGAAAAAACACACATACTCGGTATGTTCTGGATATAAGAAATGTCACTGTCATAGACCTATTTTTCAGGCGCCAGATTTTTTTATCTGCACGATTCCTGCTGCATGCCATCTCCCCTTAGCACCCATGTATAATGGCAATAGCTGAAAGTTTTGGGCATGATACAGGTGTTTCAGACATGAACAGTGTATGTAGTAATTCAGATATAGTGGCCATGAACGAGTAGCTGCCAACTCAATTGTCAGGAAATTGCAACTTTAATTGCAGACAACAGTTGAATTGCTGGAGAGCTGGTTAGATCCAGGGGCCTAAGCAGTACGACTGGTTAAATGGATGGTGACAAGCCGTCATGAGGGACTTGCCAACAATCTGTTCACCTTTGCAGACTGCATCACCATCAGTCACCAGATCAAAAGCATGGGCTAAGCTTGCAGCAGTTGTCGCAGAGCACCAATGCATTTGATGGTCTCTTGTCGGAAATCTGCATGCAGCACACAAGCCAATATGGTCCACTTGCTAACATTGATCGCAGAGTTTCCTATTTGTGGTGGTACAGACTATGTATTCTGTCTGATAGGACTTTGTTATGACAAATTTTGACTGTAGATTTTGATAGGTGAACAGCTATAGCTATTGGTACGTGTTTATAAGAGGTTGCTTAAATATTCTTTTTGTTCCAAATGTTTGTGGAATGCACTAATCTGAGCTACTGGACCTGTTGGCCACTTTGCCTTTTGCAAGCGTTGTCAGCTTTAGTTTTGGTTATTTGTACCCGCCATGGTGCTCTAATGGTTATGATGTTCGACTGCCGACCCAAAGGCTGCGGGACTGAATCCTGGCCGTGCCGGCCGTATTTTTGATGGAGGTGAAAATTCTTAAGGCCTGTGTACTTAAATTTAGGTGCACATTAAAGAACCCCAGGTGGTCAAAATTTCTGGAACCCTCTGCTATGGCGTCCCTCATAAATCATATTATTATTATTATTAGTTTTGCTTATTTGTATTGTGAAGTAAAATTATACACGAGTGCTATTGCTTCAGCCTGCCCCTTCCTTTCCATTTAGTTGCGATGTGATTGCCCTACCTTGATGAAGCCCGTGGTGCCAAAAGAGCGAGGACACAAGGGTTTGTCAGAGCTGACCCGTACACTTCTGGGCCTTCCACTGAACAAGGATGAACAATGCTCCGATTGGGAAAACAGGCCACTGAGGCAGTCTCAGATGAAATATGCTGGTGAGTATATATTACTACATTACTTCAGTATATATTGCTTGCAGGACCATTGAGTAATTCAAATGCTTGAATTTAGTGCCTTAGAACAAGTTTTTTAGTTCAGTTTGCGTGACAAACGCGTTTTCTTTTTTTCTTCCTTTTTTGAAGATGACATGTACTTCATGATTCCATATCCATCCTGGTGATTGGCTGATCTTGAAATTATGGTTAGTCCCATTCAGTGATGTACGACCAAACGTAATTAAAAAAGAAAAAAATTCACTGACGTTGGCCATACTCTGTAATGCAAAATTTGAGTGCAGCTGTTTGGGCACTTTTTTAGCAACGTTGATCATTACTGGGGTGGTATTAAAAAAATGCCTGATTCAAATGGCGGATCAATACAATTGACTGAAAGGAAAAAGAAGTTGGCTTTCACCTTCGCATTGCCTTAGACATGCGTAAGGGATCGTGCGAGTTTTTTCTACCACTACACTCACGGAAATGGCATCTGTGTCTTCGTGTAAATCTTGAGTGGCACTGTCGAACATGGACCTGATGGCTCCTTCGGTGGCATTGAAATTGCATGGCTGAAACTGTTTTTGATTACAGCCACCATATCAAGTGCATTAAATAAGTCCACATTGGTGGCTAGTACTGCCGGTGTCGAATGAGTTGCAATTTATATCGGCACTTCAAGCGGTTGCAGCATGGAAGTGCAGTATGGCAGAAAAAAGACCATGGGGGGCAGAAAAAAGACGATGGGGACTTTAGCCATGGAGCGGTTGCAGCATGGAAGTGCAATATGGCAGAAAAAAGACCATGTGGACATTAGTCAGCAACACCTCAATGTGAGGAGCACTGCAGTTGTTTAGGAAAACACGTATGTCCGCGTGCCTTCCACACGTTGCCATCAAAGGCCTCGTGCCAGCTGGCAGATAGGGTTGCAGTGCACTCAGCAGTGTACTCAACAAGAAGCGCATAATTTCCTTCAAATCAGTGCGGCTCCTTACTTCTGTCAAGGAGGAGGAGTGGTTGTTTGTCCATGCCATCCAAATTGGCCCACGATATGATGTGTAGCTTACTGTGCTTTCCCCTGTGACATTTTCGCCATCCAAAATCGAAGTTCTTCTTTAGGAGTATTTCATAAAACAAGTGTGTTTCATCATCATTGTATATGTCCTCAGGATTGTACTGGTCACATATCTCTGATGTGGACTTTCGCAGTACACAGCTAGAAAAAGCTGGCAGAGAAAAAGCTTCAACACTCAAGATTTTTCATGCAAGTCAAATGTACTCATCCTGCATAATGCCATGAGGGAAGCACCCACTTCTGATGCTGAGAATGTGTGCATTTCAGGTGGCACTGCAAGTTTCATGCTGGGATACATCTAAAATGCAGTGGTTGTCCAAATACACCATTGAGCCATTTTGCTACAATCCTATCTCTCTGCACCTTACTGCATCCAACTTATTCCCTCCCACTTGCTACAAAATTCAGTTAATAGCGGGCTCAGCATGGCCACCGTGTGTCTGCAAATCGCACAATGAGCGTTGCTGCCACGTTGGTTTCTTGCTGCTTACAGACTGCAGCGAAGTGTGGATGCGGTGTGTGGTGACTTTAACTCCAAAGTGCAGTGCAAAATTCTCTACTTTAATGAACTGTGCAAGTTGATGGCAAATGTAAATGGTCTGCAGTCGAATTCTCAGCACTCACTGAAGCATAATACTGCCTTCATGGAAACCAGTTTGAGAACCCCTTCCAGCGGCGAATATATGGAATATATGGGCTGTGATGATGGAGAAGAGTCTTGTCCCTAGGGGTAGTCACCCACTCCCACTCTCGGAAACCAGGAAAGAATGATGTTTTGAAACGTGTCGCTTGCAGAAACCACGTGTGCCTTTTTGCATTACTAATGCTTTACCGCAATGCACATTTTACATGTTGCGGTGAATCCAGCATATGGAATTATTTTGTTGGAACAGCCTCGTTGATTGCTACTTTCTCACTGTTCATTGTTTCCTTGTTTACATTAGGAGCAGCATTTCCTTTTTGTACACTGATGAGAATATACGCTAAAAAGTTGCAGACTTATTGTTCTACTGCTCCAAGTGATCCCAAGCTTCATTTTGTTTGTTCCAAACCTGCTCCAAAACACAGTTACTTTTGCTCCATATTTCCTCCAAAACAGCTTTTTTCCTGTTTCAAGAATTGCTCCAAAACATAAACTGGCTGTACCACCACTGAAAATGCAATGCAATGAGTGCTTCCTCCTAGCTCCGTGGAAACAAGCACATAGGGGGGCCCATGTACCCTGTGTTGCCAGTATCATGTGCTGGGTTCAAAAGCTGAGTGAGATAAGTCTGCTGCTGGCTTTGTGTGCACACTCCTTCCACATGCCTATTATTGGAGATTTGTTTCTCAAAAGTTTCGGAGATCTATAGAAATGAAAGGCAATTCAATGTGTTTTCTCACTTCTCTCTGCACTGTTCACACCCTAGTACAGCAGAATGTGGGAGGTGTGCTCATATTTGTGTGTATGCAAGCAATGCCATTGTTGGTAATTAACTATTAAGAGAATATTTAGCTCAGCCACTGAACAATGAACCTTACTTCCCATAGATGTCTTGCTGCCGTTACCGGCCCATCGCGTTGCCGCTTGAGCAACACTTCAATGTAAATTTTTACACTGCCATTTAATACATTTTTTAATTGTATCTGGAGAAAGAAATTTAAAGGGGCCCTGCAACACTTCTTCAGCATGGTGAGAAATCTGCCGATTGGAAGTAGAGTCTCCCTGGAGCACGTGAGCCAAACATTATAGTGCAGCACACGGCCTGGAATTAACAGTTAATTCTTGGTCTGCTAAAAATTGCTCCCTCTTCTCTCTACAAATAATGCCATATACTCAAGTGACAGCGCCATATACCCAAATTATTCTCGAGGCACCCGTGTACTTAGATTTATGTGCACGTTGAAGAAAATTTGGTAATGTCAGCTTAATAGACACCCTGAAATTTATTTTTGCTAGATTTTCATTGCATCATCTTTTGTGTGACTGTACTCTTCATGGCTAAAAATAAATATGAACAAGTTGTTTTAGTTTAATTTATTGTGGAATGAGGTTAATTTGGCTCATGAACCTACTTTTCAATACAGCACTGGATGCCTTCTGCTTGCTTCAACTCTATGAAGAGCTTTACAAGAGGGCTGATGCTCAACAGATAAACTTGCGGGAGCTTCTCGAAGAGGCAAAAGATGCCAAGGGAGGAGCTCATCTGCGCCAAGACAGGCCACGGAAGTACAAATCTCAGGTACACAGGCGAAATGGTCGCAAGACCAACTCTGGCAAGCGCTAGCATTTTTCTTTCGCCTGATACTGCCAGAACTTCACAGCAAGATCATTGTACTGTGTGTCCCTTTGTTTGTGTGTGTTGTATGTTCCCATCTGAAGCATCTCAAGAGCATCTACTTTTCTATTTAAGTTGGCATGGCCGACCACACTAGACTGGCATGATCCAAACATGCTGGTCAAACAGAGCAATGGATTTAATAAAGTCCGTGTTTGTTGCTTTGTGGTCATGTCTGCTACTTTTCCTGTGTTGTAATATTTATTTTTAATAGAGAATGTCTAGAGTGTACTCCACAAATTATGCAAGCTCAGATTTGCACGTGAATTACTGCTATGGAGCTTACTGAAAATTTTGTTGTCATACAAGTGCAGTAATGCCTGCCTTCTCTCACCCTGAAAATTGACAAAGCAGCCTGTTAACTATTAGGGCTGCGTTGTATGCTGCCATGAATGAGAAGCTGGGTCTTTTCACATTTTTCTGATACAAACTTGGCTAATAGAACAAAGTGCCACTGATGAGTACAAATAGAAGAGTGTTTCTGAGGGCTTCTGTCCTTGAATTGAGAAAAATCTGATTATGCTAACAGGGCGCACTGCATCATACTGCGCCCTTGTAGCAATTAGCTCACCTAGGATTAAGTGCTGAATGAATCCGCTATTTTCTGTTGTACGTGTTGATGTTGGGTCCTTTGTTAACGATGTTGGCACACTAAATGTAGTTGGTGGCAACTGGCTTTTTCTGCAAGAACAATAATGCTATTATATAGCAAAGCATTTCCTTGCTGATCATGGGGTTGAGTGGAAACATGATCAGTAGTGAAGAAAAAAGGATGCACAAAATTTGTAATTACATGCAAAAAAACAAACAAACTTGGTTTTATAGTTTATTGGTGATATTTGTAGTTTAGTTGTAACATTCCTTATAATCTTGTGTTAGGAATCCTGCCATTATTTGCACTGCATTGCAGGCACTGTCTTGTTTTTGCCCTTCTGACAGGGCTCATTTGGTGAACACAATGATTTCCTTACTGTCTGGAGGACCTTATGTTAACCTGAAGTTTTTGAAAGTGTCCCTATGGACCAATATCTTTAGTAGTGTTTTGCTACTTTGATGCACTTCATACTTATTGTACAAATTTTCATACCATCAGCATCCTTCTGAAGTAGACTCCCAGAGTTACCCAATTGAGGCTCAAGTTGACCATGCAACTTGGAAAACAATGCGTCTTTTTTTCCAGGCATCTGCACCTACATAAGGTGTTTTAGTAAATTACTGCAATATGCCTGCATAGTGTTGTGCACATAGCCCTAGTTGATGACTGAAGTC
This sequence comes from Rhipicephalus appendiculatus, assembly GCA_030522465.1. Taxonomy (NCBI): domain Eukaryota; kingdom Metazoa; phylum Arthropoda; class Arachnida; order Ixodida; family Ixodidae; genus Rhipicephalus; species Rhipicephalus appendiculatus. Next base: position 2,014,506 of record JALIZH010032928.1, on the reverse strand, counting down.
AAGTTGGCATTCATTTAGGTGCAGAAACAATGCAATGACAGTGCTTGGAGTCGTGAAATTTACCATGGCACCTTGTAACCACTTCAGTGGGCTTGAATGCCAAATGAGGTCACTTCCCAGCTTTGACTTGCAGTGAAAGCATCCATGTGCTCTGGTAATTTGCATGTGCACACTGTGCATTTCCACCTTCACAGAAGGCATCATATTCCAAAGGGTAGACTATGCTGCAACATGCACAGTATGCTTGTAAGTGACCAGACTTAGCTGGAACACATCATTGTGTGGCTCGCACTTTGTTCAGCAGTGGCTACTGGTACTTGTGGAGGGAGTATTGAAGATTCACATTACAGGCACTAAGTGTGCTGCCGACATTATCATCTGCTTCACAACTTAATGTGGTCTGTTATCTGTAAGAGGAATTTTGGTACCCTTGCAACTTATTCTGCTCAGCTTTTTTTTTTTGTCCTTCAGCAAGTTAGGTATACATGTAGAAGCCACAGTTGTGGCTGTTTTGCGCGAAGAAATAACGACCCCTTCCCTCGTTGTTTCTTTGCGCCAAACAGCCACAACTGTGACTTCAACTTGAACATGAACAGACTAGCCCAGCAACATGTACTTCTAGAAGTTAGGTAGTGCCTGACTCTGCTTTATGCAGTACTGCTCTTCATGTTTATTACATCTTCAAACTGCATCTACAGATGTCCACATCTGGTGTTGTACATAGAGTTGGCCACACATGTACATGTTTGGAGTTTGGTCTGGCCTGCATGTGTCGTTGGCCACAACCTCCACATAATTTTTTGCTTCTTTGCATTTTTGCATTTAATATTGGATAAAGGACTGGCAATATGGTCGTCATAGGCTAGCCCTGCCATAGTGCTGGTTTTATGAACAGTTCCGTACAAATTTCCGTTGGTTCCACATAACCTCAAATTGTTGTTACTGATGCACACTAGTGCTGCCAAAAAGCTTGCATATGATGCTGAAGTTCTGCATCTGAATAAGAGCTGTAGAAAATTTTTGGTGGATATAGTATTAATTTGCCGAGTCACATCGTTTCTTGGATTAAGATTGCTGGCATAACAAGGCTGCAGTGAAATGTGGGCTTTACAAAGATTTTATGTAGCATTTAGCTGTTTTGATTCTATGGCACCTTTTGCTGCTTAGAATTCCCCTACTCCCCACGCATTTATAGATGGTTATAGATACGCTTGTCTCTTCTGACACTTGTCAGATGCTTTTTATTTATGTAGCTGTTTTGGACCTAGTAGCAGATTTCAGCAGCCGTTTTATCATGTTTTTTTTTTTTTGCCTTGTATAAATCTGACCACTGAAACTTTTGCACATATATTAGAGCGGGTACTTATAATTGTCTCTGCTTTTCTTTAGCTAGAGTGATTGTGAAATTGTTGCAGCCATTGAGAGAAATGTACGGAGTGTCTATACCATTGCATTCACTAAAATATTGTACTTCAGGGTCACGGTGTAGCCATACAAGTCGCGGGTGCACATCACTGAAATACACGGGCTTGGTGTTTATAGGGGGCCGGGGGGACTTAATTATCCAGATATGTTCTATTGACTTGCATGCTGTTTTCTAGAAAAGCTAGTTTTGGCTTGGTTTGACAGTGAAAGAGATAAGCCAATGTTTGGCAGTGCCCGTAGATAATTTTTATCTCGAAGGACTTTTGTTGCAGCACTTGCTGCTGCTAACCTTTGAATTGTTGTTTTGGAATGTTCAGTTATTTTACATTTATTTCCTGTTAGTTGTCATGACAGATTTAAACATGCACTCGTTTCTCGTAGTGCAAGAGGTTATACAAAGTTTTTGGCCAAATAGTAAGTCCACAAGTAGCGACAAAAAAGAACAATCTGGACTCTACTCTGTAACTTAATTTCACAGACTTGTAGTTGTGCTCCTTGTAAAATGCTAAGCCTTTTATCTTATATAGCATTTGTGACTTTTAGCTGAGAAAGTGTGAAAGTACAAATAAAGCACAGACAAATTTTACATGACTTTTCTGTGCTGCAGGAATTAAGACTGCAGTTCTTATGGTTCGTTCGCTGCTCTTGGTTTTGTGATGGGTTCACGTGGAGTCTAAAGCGGTGGGTTGAGAATTTATAAAAACATGGAAATAAAAGCATGGGAATTCATTTAGTGGGGGGAGTTGAACGTTGGATAGAATCTCTGTGACCCACTGCCTGTTTACCTGTGAACTAGTTTGGAATTGCTTTTTGTACAGAAACTTGGCAGAGAGGCCTTTGCTGTTATATTGTAGCATCGCCTTTTCCAACGCTACTTATTTTTGTGCTTCGTCAGTGGTAAGAGTGACACTCCTCCTGCACTGTCAATGTCATCACATGGCCATGAAGAATAGATAGTGAAGAGCATGGCATAGAATCAAATGAGGAATTACTACAAAGTCATGGTCCTTGTGTTCTCAGTAATGGGCACTCAATTGTACCTGTCATAGTGAGCTTTAGTGACCATGTTTTACTTTGGGTTCAGAAGTTTGTTATTGTTGGTTTCTGAAATAGCGAGTAACTTGAGTTCAGCTTTCATGCATAGTAGGACTTACTTGGTTTGTGGTGACCTTTGACGTTGCCAAGTACTTGTGTAAAGGAGCTAAAAAATCCCAAGGGCCATTTCTTTTCCCTTCTTGTAGTGCACACAGCCGTCCTAATGTGCAGACGCTTGCAGTGTCAAATAGATGTTTGAATGGCCATGCTGGCAACAAAACATTCATTAAAATTAAGGTTTGGCTGAATCCGTACCCCATAACATCGGTAAATCCTTGAGCATTAAATACTTAAATGTGAGGAGGCTGGTTTTGCTCATAAAAGCACTTAAAAACTTGGTGTGTTTACAGGATTTACGGCATCACTCTCAAAGCCATTGCTTGCATGTTCAGGGTACCTGTTTGGTCAGGCTTTGGGGCAGCAGTGTTGAGTAGCGAAGGTGTTGATGAATGTTTCCCTCCCTCCAGAGATTTGCAGTGTTGGGGGGTATAATGGGTGTTCCACTCTGTCACATGTGCACTGAGCTGTAACTTTGAACATACTGTGCATGTTCCGCGCGCATGGTAATATGAAATAGAACAAAGATAGTTTGGTGTGCACTTAACCTTTTCATATTTGCTGTAGTGATCGTGACAGTACTACACTTGCTAGAAAATGCATTGCACAAGCTCTTGTCAAGTTGGTTGTTGCAATAGTTGTACTCCTATGTCTGCAGGACATCAACTTATTTTACTGCGCTGCAACAGTTCCTTTTTTAAAGATTGATAAAATTTGCAACACAACTTGTGTGAACACCAGTAATTTTTCACAGACCCAAAATAATGTTCCTTAGTTTTAAATCATTTCATGTCATCTGTACGGTTAGGCTCTGTTTTGTCACATTTCATTATATAGTTCTCTATTGGGAAACACAAGTGGCTTGCGCACGCAACAACCCAAACACTGATTGTCTGTTGCCGGGACCCGAGCGACTTGAGTACCAAGTGCGACTTTAAGCAATTTGTTTTTTCTAACCTAAAACATTGTTTACTGAATGAGCCTTAAGGATCCTCATGGAGAATGGATTTTGATAGTCTCTTTATGTAACTTTTCTCCTAACGTATGGGATCAGTAGCGTGCCTAGAGTCTGATTATATCCAGTGGAGGCTGGCTTAGAAAAAGGCATTGTATGCCTTTCATAGTTGTAACAGCAAAGCTTAAAATCAAAATATTGCACTTGCCTCTATGTACTACATATCACCTTTTGAACATAAGGTGTACATCTGTTCAGAACGCATTTCATATTTGCTTTTTAAGGCAGTGCAAACAGCCGTGCACAAAAAGGACTAGATGGGATGGGTGCACAAGTAGCTACCAGAATTGAATTTACTAAGCTGCTAAGTGAAAGTAACATTGTTAGCGTGTTGAAGTTTAAAATATTATAGCTGTTGGTTGCAGTTTGAGAGTTTTCTTGAGAACCTGATATAGTGACTGCATTCTGTAAGATGTGCACGGAAGTCTGCAAGTTGATATTCATTAAAAATACAAGGTGGTTTAAAAGGCAGTATTGGTTTTCTGATGTTCTCATTGTTCATAGTGCATGATTGGTCTGAGAGGTAGACCGTGTGGCAAGTGTTAGACATGTCTGTGTACATTGTTACACATCGTTAACATTGACGTGCTTCTCAGAAGCGCTTACCCCTGCAAGGCTATACTAGTACGTGTGTTCATTATGTGCACACTCACTGTTAAGAACACGCATTGTGCAGAAGCATTAATGTGCTGGTCAGTTGTTTGTTCCTGCTTGGAAGTATTGTGATACGTAGTGCTATAAAGTAATGGACGTTTTAAGTTCTTCAGTATTTGTTTCGTGTGACAGGGGTGGCAATGTTTGGTGGTGCACATGATTTCGTTGTTATTCGACAAGTCTTCTGGGAAGTAAAATCATTCATTGACACCTAGATGTCCTAATGGAATGTAGTTGTGATGAAATGCTTATGACTCCTGGTGCATTCCTTTCTGTCGTGCTTTTGAGCTGCCCAATAGCCCCACAGGTTTGAGTGGTCCACTTGCTGTTTCCTCTCCAGGCATATTTGCATCTTCCATCTATCCACGGTTATCATTTTTGTGCACATAAAGTGAAATAAACTGTTCCACTACTGACCTGTTTTCCTTGCTCTTACTCTCAAATTGCTGCTGCTTACGTGCAGGCTGATATAAAGAAATAGGCACATGTAAGAAATGGCCAACCTGCATTGCATTCTAGAAGGTGAAAGTTTGTTTAAGGTTTGCTCTGTTAAACTATGAACTCTTCCTTAATGACATGTCTTTTTCCAGGTGAGCACTTGTGGCTAGTTGCTGCCATCAGCGTTCATCTTCACATTCACTAGCATTGAATTCAGATCATTCTCTTATCTACTGCATACATTTTATATAAAGAAGTCCCTTCCAGTATTTTGTGAATGGGCAGCATCCAATGCGTTGGTATAGTCATCCTATGGGGAGTAGTTTGTGAAGCGAGTTGCATCTGCAGCTGGCAATACTGCTCCTATTTCTGTGTGCCACTAAGCAACAGGAACAGCAGCAAAAAAACAAACAAAAAATAAATATGCAGGAAATGAACACATGCAGTTTGTGCAACATTAAGCAGCTATGCATTTTCACTGCAAACAGTTGCCAGTATTCTTTCACCTTGTTTCATCTTCACACCAGCCTTGTACACTTTCACACCTCTGCAGTGTGTGAGAGCTGAATAGCACATCATTACCTTCAGTTTATTAAAAAATTCTTTTCACTTGTGCTTCTTTGGATGGCCAGTACTGCTAAACCTCTTTCACCTCAATTCTGGTTTTCGCTTGGTTTTATGCACTGCAACAGAATGAGGGCGTTGTGGAGGGTTGCGATGTATTGACAGAAGGTGGACTGGATTGGTGCCATTTACAGTGTGGACAGCTGTTTGCTGTAAAAGTTTGTTGCCGAGCTTTTAACACGATAGCCTTAAAGGGCTCGTTTCGCGGAAATTCCTGCGTCGGCATTGCCATCGGCATTGGCATCATTGGTTGTGAGCGAAAAATAATCTTGTCGGTGACCAAAAAATCTAGAAAGATGCAAATAAAATAAATAATAAAAATTTCTGGGTCCGAGTGAGGATCAAACAGGTGTTCTACCCACAGCCACTCGTAGTTTGGAAATACATTGAAAATAACTTCCCCTCTGCTTGGAAATGCAGTGAAAATAACTTGTGCTTCACAAACACACGCTTCCTGTATACATACGTCGCAATACAACATGTAATATCGCAGTAATATTGCGTAGTACAAGTGTACCTTGCCATGGGGGCGTCGCAACACGTGAATATCATAACGACTTTGTGATTTAAAGCCGGCCAGCCATTACGAAAGACACACACGTTACTGCAAGTATTCCCTTAAAACCACGTTGTAGGCGCATAACAAGTTTGAAAACATTTCACGCGCATAATTGTTCGTGGTTTAAAGCATGCTACCCATTACATAGGGCACACACCTTGCGCTATTGTGATCTACTCTTGAAGGCGAAGCTCAAGTGTCCTCCAATTTTTTTTGTCGCGGTTTCTGGCACAACATTGTGCCCGGGTGACTGACCCTTGCAGTAGCAATGCCTGCTACAGGTTGTGGTAGTGAGGCTTGTGTATGGAAGTAAGCAGCAATTTGTGTAGGCTGGGCTGCATTGCGATACGTTTCAAGCTCATAGCTGTTTGCTCATGGCATTCAATTGCAGCTCTTTATGGTGAGCACATTGAGAGCCACTACTAGTGTTACATTTGATGAGGTGGCAGGCATCATGAAAGCAGAATTAGCATTTTAGGGTTGGTTCTACATGCTTGTTCCTTGGCCATGTGTAGTTTCCAGATCCTATAATCAACATAAACTGGACTGTGACTATAGAAAAATAAGCGCACTACTTTTTTTTTTTCCCCTAGATAGATATATGAAGCATGAGATGAAAAGAACTAGGATATGCGTAACTATTTGTATTTTTCCTATAGTATTTGCAAATCGGAACTGGATTAGGGAATTTGAAGTCTGTGGGGCATTTTTTTTGTCCGTTTTGTGTAGTTGTTCAAGGTTTGGCTTGTTGTAACATAGCACTGAACAATCCAGAAGGAAAGGTAATGTATAGTCTAAAGAATGTATACAGTTCACTAAGCATGTGACAAAAGCAGACTGTGAACCACATACAGTGCATCTTTGAATAGATTACCAGTCGCAGCTCTACTTAAAGGGGCCCTGCAACACTTTTTCAAGTACCCATGGAATGGATTCACTAAATGAGCTTATTGCCTCACGAATTCACTGCCGCAAAAATTTTTGAAATCCGGCCAGTACGAGTGGAGTTACAAATATTTCTCGCACGCTGCAATTGCATTCTCTCTTTTCTCGTCCCGTCGAAAGCGCTGGAAGCTAAGCAGGGAGGGATGGCACGGGGAAAGAAAATACGTCACGCGCGCCTCGTGATCTTGAGCGCTTTTTCTCTTTTTTTTTTTCTTCGAATACGCCAATTTTCATTGCGATCGCGCGCGCACGCGTGGACAAGTCGCGGCCTCCCGCGGCGGCCTCTGTAACTACCGAGCGCGCCATGCTCAAATCAGCCAATGGCTGATGCGAGTGATACTCCCGTCGGTGACGACACTGACGAGTGATTTTTGAGAGAAGAGAAAGCAAGTTCTGGCTGACTTTGAGAATTTATTATGAATTCCACGCCGCGTGCTGCGCTATAATATTTGGCTCGCGTGTTCTCGAGAGCCTGGACTACCGATAGGCAGCGTTTTCTGAGCATGCTCAAAAAGTGTTGCAGGGCCCCTTTAACAGTACAGAGCCTGGTAGTGGCAGATGTAGCAGGGCTCCCACTAGATTGCCTTGAATCTGCTTTTGTCTCGGTTGGCTGTGTATGATGTCTTCTTCATTGCTTCAAGAAGCTGCTCCAATGTTATGTGATCTCTGTTGTTAAACTGTTGAAGATAAATGGAAATCTGTGAGCCACTAGTGATGTCTGAGTTTTTACAATCCAGAGTCGTTATGCAAAAGATCTCGATGCACTTTCCTTATGGTTTCTCCCCCTCCTCCCCTTCCCTTCCCTTTGTTTTTTTTTTTTATCTCGCTATGCCCTCCAGTTACCCGAGCTGGAAACACCACTGCCACCTTGTGCCCAGCAGGTAAATGACGAATGCTGGTCCTGGTTAGCCAATGCTTGCTAGGCATGCAAGTGTGGTCATTGGGTGAACTGCATTTCTATCCAAATGTAGGTGCTATCATCTTAATGTGTTATTTATTCTCTCTCTCTCCCGATTATATATATATATATATATATATATATATATATATATATATATATATATATATATATATATATATAGAGAGAGAGAGAGAGAGAGAGTCCGACTCCCAAATTAAAGAATAAAGTTAACGAACTTAATGCAACCCTAGTCTTTGGTGCCGACACTGCGATATCAGTATGAATATTTTCTCTTGTGGGACACTTCCGATTTATTTTTCAATTTACACAAAGACATCGATCCTCCTCGTAACGCTTGGCTCAAAGCGAGAAATGCCACATAGCCTGCTACTCGGTGACTGCATCACATAAAATCGATTTCCACAATGCGTGGGACCCGCCGATTTTTTTATTGACATTCATTACTTTGTTAAAACATGCACCAGGCATGAGAGGATGGGGTAATGCTGGTACAGGAAGCTTTAGTTATGCGAGTGAATTCAATTTGTGATGGCCAAAAATAATTCTCAGATGTTATAAATACCATTTTCTACCACTATAGACGACCACTAAAAGGTCGCTTCAGTTGTTTGTCAACACAACATATTCTGCACATACAAATCTGTTGAGGGGCATTTTTAACTCAGTGTTTCACTTGTCACTGGTCCATGAACTGAATATTAGAAGCCTGAAATGAAAAAGAAGCGGGTATAAACAGCCCCCTGTGAAATGAACAGCTGCCAGACAGGAGACCAAAAGCTTGTTGTCATTGGACGGGAACCTAAGCCAAGCTCTTAAAAAATACCCCGTGCAGGTGCCAGGGGGGGGGCTCTGCCCCCCCTTGAAGCCATCCGGGGGGGGGGGGGGGGGCTCGAGCCCCCCCAGCCTCCCCGTACTCTCCGCCTATGAGCAGGTTCAATTCCCAGCTACGGTGGCTACATTTGGATGGGTGCAATATAATAGAACACCTGTGTACATAGATTAGATTTAGGTCTACATTATAATGTGTGTGGTTTTTCTTCTTCGCTGTCTTCGTGTGGTTTTTCGCTGGTTCTTTTTCCTATTACTATGAACCAACTCGCCCAGAAAGCTACGTTACAGGTCTACATTAAAGTACCCTGGTTGGTTCGCATTAATCCAGGGTCTCCCACTGTGATGTGCCTTGTAATCGTGTATGATTTTGGGCATATAAAAACTCCAGAGCTTATCTTTCTTTAGCCAACCAGTTGCACAAAAAAAATGTTGGCGTATTACAGTTTGTTCATTGCAAGTGGAATGAATGACAGCATGCAGCATGGTAAAGGACTCGTCTGTGATAGTTGGGCTAGAAAAATTTTTGGTTAGTAAGTTGCTTTGCAATGTTCTTTAGTATCTGCATGTGTGAGACTCCCGACTTAAGCTATGTGGTCATTTTAAACATAGGCTTGAGGCCTCTGGTTGGGTGAAGTCTTGTTTTCTGTTTACTGCTATCAGGCTCTGTCTCTGCAACGTTTGTAATGATTAATCATTTTTCACCATGCCCTCCCATCTGCAATTACCTGTAGCTTGGCATAGGTCTAACTTCAGCAGCTGCTTTATAGTCCTAGTTTACAGCAGGGCACGTCATTGATTTATACAATCATGTTTTTGCGTATGTAGCTCAAAGAGGCGAGATTCTTAGTGGCAGCCAACATTAAAGCAATGAGTTGAAAACAACCAAGATGGCGTGTAGTCCCGTCTTTAATCTGGTGTCATGGTTGCATCATTAATATGTAAGAAAGTTGCGATTTGGACTAGTGATTAATACGCAGCATGAACCTCCCTGAGTAGTTAGTGGGGAAATTTAGAATAAGTGTATGCAAATCAGTTTGTGCATACTAAAGACACCTTAGTGTACTTCAAAATTATTTATTTTGGGGTGTAAAGTGCTGGGATGGAGCCCAGGTTTTTTTTGTCGTTGTTGTTGTTGTTGTTTTGAGGATTGATCACATCTGCAAACTTTGTAATATATTTCCAAAGCTACCTCTGCATAATATGATCGGCACACTAGGCACATGCAACAGGCATAAGCAAAAAAAGCTGTCCAGTACTAAGCTCAAGTGTAGAATGTAGTTTAAACTTTTGTTTATTATAGTGCATTTTTACTCGCTGTGAACTGTACAGCTTACTGTGAGTTATTTTAGAAAGTCTTTGCCCTGTGTAGGGTTCAGTAACCATGTGTGCATAATTTATTCTACTCTTGTAATCCCAAGTAACATCATAAAATAAGCAAGGCATGCAAACACGTGCACTAGAAGAGAAATCGACAAAACAAACACCAACTATATGTCTATTGTATTTTGCTTCTGGTTGTGTCCATGTTAGCATGTCTTGCTCTAATTTATGGCAAATTCCTACCAATTAGCTCAGCATTGTCATTCTACGCTGAATAGCAGTTTTAAAATCAAGCTTCTGTATTAACTACATCCCATTTTTACTGTGTGGCCAATTTTGTGTGCCCAGGTCTTTTGAAAAAAATCTCATGTATAAGAATAAGAATAAGAATAATTTTATTTCAACATCAGATTTTGACAAATACAGATGTTGAGGGCCGTGAACTAAAAGCCACAAAACGGCTTGACGAGGCCCACGGTCCCTTGAACTTGGCATCAACGGAAAGCAACATGAACACGAACACGAAGCACGAAGCAGCAAGAAATATACTATCGTCCTTTTACCCCCAAAAACACAAAAACAAACAAAAAGAAAATAATCAAATGTTACATCAAAAGTACACATGTTTTCACATAACGTAATGTCATTGTGCATGTGAAACGCACCTTAACATAAAATGTAACACTATTTTATCACATTGCAGCACATACAATGTAAAGTTTCTGTAGAACATATATTGTCATAATACACGCAAAAAAATGTGAACAATCATAACGAAAAAAAAAATGCACAAGCTAATGAGAATTGTTTAAATGGTATGGCAATAAGTAACGTAACATCTGTTTACCGTAGTTAGTGCATGTGCGTGGAAGTTCCCATTCTTTTGTAAGGCGAGTCATGCGTAGCTTTTTATTTTCTTTTAGACAAGAAAGGTTGCGTAAGAAATTGTTCTTTTTAGCGACACCAGCATGATAGCGTTTAAACAGCGTCTTTTCGTATAGTGATGGAAGTGGAACTAAGTTTAATTTAAGAAAGAATGGTTCAGTGTGACTGTTTTGTGGCGCGTTCATGATAGCACGGATCGCTTTTTTCTGGATCACATGAAGATTTTTTATGTTCGCCAGTGTCGTCGTAGCCCACACTAAGTAGCAGTAATTTATATGCGATGCAAATAGGCTGTTATGAATAAGGAGCTTAATATCTTTTGGCAAGTAGTATTTGAATTTATTGAGTATACCGCACACCCGTGAAATTTTACCTGCGATTGGTTCAGTGTGCTTATTCCAGGACATGTGCTCCTCAAACAAAACACCGAGACTCTTTACAGTAGGCACTATTTCAATAGGTGAATTTTCATATTGTAAACCAGTCTGAGCGTCCATCCTGCGGTTTCTGGGTCAGAACAAAACAGCCTTTTGTTTTAACAACATTTATTTTAAGAGAATTGTCAGCACTCCATGATGATAGTATCGATAATGTGTGATTGGTATCTTTTATTGCATCAGCAGCATCGCGTGCGGTAAAAAGTAGCGTAGTGTCGTCTGCATATATTATAAATCTTGCGGAGTTATCAATTCTTACTATGTCATTAATATACAGGCAGAACAAAAGCGGCCCCTAGAATGCTGCCCTGCGGAACACCGGCACCGGAACACCGGCAGATGTAGTCAGGGGCGTAGCCAGAAATTTTTTTCGGGGGGGGGGCACCTCCTTGATTTCGGGAGGGGCACCTCCTTGAAATGGTCATTTTTCGCTCTGCATGCCATGGCGAAAAAAAATTTCGGAGGGGGGGGCACGTGCCCGGTGTGCCACCCCCTGGCTACGCCACTGCATGTAGTAGATAGCACAACTTATCAGAGATATGATGGAATATTTGGAAGAGGCGTACATAACTTCGGAAATACTTGTGCCCCACATGCTGCAATTTTAGAATTGAAAGCTGTATACTAGGAGTGACAGAACAGGAGTTTTCATATTGGCTATTCTTTTTTTTAAAGGATATGAAAATATTAAGGTAACTATATGGTTAACTAATTTAATATTTCGATCTATATGTAATGCTGTTCATTTACAAGTGGTAGTAGATGAGAAACAAGTGAAAGATGATCACTTGATTTTTTTTTATGAAAATGTGGGTGATAGAGCACCACGTATGCAAGGTTAGGTCACGCAGAAGGGCTTGTTGTGTAAAAAGGAGCAAGATGAAATGACTTTTTCAATGAGAGGAAATACTTTGGTAATAACTGCAGAAAACTTATTTACAGTAATGCAAAATTCTGCTCATAAGTCCGCAGTGAGCCAGGAAACTCTGAAACTCTGAAAGAATGAACCAATCAAAAGGACGAAGGACAAAAAAAAGTGGCACACACAACTTCTCTCCTTTGTCCTCTTGACTGGTTCATTCAGTGTTATGTACCAACTGACCCAGACTTCAACCTTACTGAAATTAAGTAGCCATAAATAAATAAGTCATTGTGTAAAATGTTACCTGCTCCACATGAATTCCATAATGCTCATCCACAGCACTTGTCATCAACTCCATCGTGCTTGTGCTGTGCCCTTTCTACATGTGCATCTTTTGTTGTTTTCCATCTTTTGTTGTTTCATAAGTATGCACGCATGAATTCACTTTTGATCAACTTAGTATTCGGACAAAGGAGAATTTTTCAGAGCACAGGTTATGTGTGTGCATGTATTTCCAATGTGAGAGGGATACTTCAAGCTTCTCAACATGGTTTTGCATCTTATCAGTGAATACCTCGCCAGATATATTTGTGTCTAATTATATATCTACAGCAGCGCCTCCTCTATCTTTCTGTGCCTGGGTAAGCCTGGGCGAGGGAGCGGAGCGCAATGGGAACCGGCCGTCGGCGTTAGTGCGGCTTTTAGCCGCCAGGCGCCACCACTCGAGTAGACCCGCCGTCGCGTCTTCGCTCGCGGAAACAAATGCCGCGGCTGCATTTGAAGTTGCGTTATGGTTCAATTTTCGGCTGTATTCGCGCTGTTTAAAGAATAATGACAACTTGTGAACGTGAAATAAGCACTTTTCGTTCTGGGCAAAACATCCCATTTCAATGGCATGAGTCGTTCGCGGTTATTTGATCGAGGCGCTCGCGCGTCGTCTGCTAGGCCGATACCAGAGCGCGTGCCACGGATGAGCGGAAGATTGTTTTGTCACCGTTGTGTTCGCTTGACCGAGAATCGGTTTTTGACTGTCTGAAAGACGATTTTTGAAAGCAGCATTTGCCGAGATCTAATACTGGAAGCTTGGCGCTTAAAGTTCCCCGATGTATACTACCGGTGTAGCACATACGCAAGCCACGCGCTAAATAGCCTAGTTCATGCGCTAATTAAATAGCACGAAATGTCTGCTTCCAGGGATCGGTATGCGTGATCACTCGATCCCTTCGTAAACTTTTGAGAATTTCATTTGTCGCCACTGTGAGAAAGCAGCAGCTGATGCAAGAAAATGAACCATATACGCCGTGTGATTCCACCATTTTAGAGCTTAAAGGAATTAAATCGTGGTGGTGCGAAAAACAAACAAAAACAGCTGCGTATGCGGCGCGCTTCCTCCAACACTGGCCGATGTGTGTGAACAGCTAGGAGCTGTTATGGAAAGAAACGCGTACATGCGGCATCAACATTCTTTGCTGTGTCGCATTTATTTTTGAGCGATTGTAGCCTGGAGTGTCATTCACGGTACAATCAAAGACCATCTAGGGTCTTTTTGTTGACACCACGTTCAGCGCGCAATGAAAACAGCGCGCCGGATTGTTGTTTAAGTCTAAAGTAGTCGGCACTCGGCACTACTCTCAACTTGAGCCAATGTGATAGGCGTGAAAAAAAATGTAGCCTGTTTTTCATTCATTCATTCATTTTCTTTATTCAGTTTTCAGTTGCTCGAGCTCGTCTTCGTATTTCTCGTCGGATTGTTGTAGCCTCAGTATCTGGCTCCTCAGCTCCTCCTTTTCTCTTCCATGTGGCCCTTCCGGTAGTGGGCAAAGTAGAAGCCGTATGGCTGTCGACCTGGACGCTTTCGTCGCATGAGACAGCCTGCTCAGCCTTGTGCACGCGTTCATTGTGACAGTACTGTACAGGATGATTGCCGGTTGTTTCGCCGGTAGCGCATGTGGTGTCCATGGGCTCCGATTATTCAGCTTCGGGACCTAATGTTAGCATTGCACATGGCAGTGGTCGCGAGGCAGCGATACTACTGGCACATTCACTCGTTCACTATTCGAAATCTGCACGGTCACGTTTATTGATACTTGCCATACTTGGTTCAGTTGTTACCCTGGGCTGCAAACGTGAAGGATAGTCTGCAAAGACCGATGCTAATGCATTCTTCTTGAGCCACCGCTTCTTATATTCTATGAAAACTTCGGATCGTAAATGACGGCTACGTATTCTAGTGTAATTTGCAGATGTATTTGGAGACCAATTGTCCCGCTTAATTACTGCAAGCCGCCTCTCCCGAACACCAGCGGCAGCGGGAATTTCATGGAATGACAGCCGAATAGTGCAAAGCCTTCGATGCCTCATCAAACGCGAAAATTAACACGAGTGATGTAAGGAATCATGATTACTTGATAACGTCATCATATGACGTCACAGATCATAAAATATTGTGATATCATCGTGATGTCACATAACGTGACGTCGTCATATTACATCTTCGCTTGGTCAAAATGGGCCGATCACGGAGGCAGTGCATAACCAGCTGAGGTGCAGAAATCTTGTACTGCGTCCGATGCTTGAGGCAGTAAGACAACCACGTTACGTGCAGAAATATCTCGAAGGGAAGCAGGAGGTGTTCAATACATTGATTGGAAAGAAAAAGAAGAAGTCTATCGCCTTTCAGTCGTCTTAGTTGAATGCATAAGGGACCCAGTGAGGTTGTTTTTCTTTATCAATAAGGAAAAAAAAAAGACAGTCGTGATTTCCTTCAGTTCAGTTTGCAGAGTGGTACACAACAGCATGACATACGCATGACAACAGCATAACATACGCACAACAGCATGACGAAATCATGCAAATGACGTGGTTGCAATAGCCTGAAATAGAAAACAGAACGCGAATGCTATCAAACTCGAATGCAAGTATTGAACCAGTAGCACGGCCTGACAGACTGCCTGAGGAATACGTACAGTGGGCATGGAAAGAAACGCGAACATGCGGCATCAACATTCTTTGCTGTGTCGCATTTATTTTTGAGCGATTGTAGCCTGGAGTGTCATTCACGGTACAATCAAAGACCATCTAGTATCTTTTTGTTGACACCACGTTCAGCGCGCAATGAAAACAGCGTGCCGCTATGTTCGCGTTTCTTTCCACCCCCCCTGTACCTGTGAAAGCCTTCGAGAAGAACTAATGCAATTAAATTCGGATGCAAACACGTCTTCGCGAGCTTCGTAATACGCGGCGCCGTTCAGCGCCAGCTGCCCGTGGATGGATGGATGGATGGATGCTATGAGCGTCCCCTTTATAACGGGGCGGTGAGATGTCTGCCACCAGGCTAGAAAAAAAAAAAAAAAAAAATTAGGGAAAGAAAACTTCCTATGTTGGCCTAATGCCTTATCTACATTGATTAAATCTATGTTATTATGCCAAAGAAAAATACGAATTCACGGTCCATCTCTCTGCCTCTTAAGGCCGAATGACCTTATTTTTCCCCATTCTTCATTTTTGTCCTTTATCTCTACTTTTCTGCCACCAATACTCTAATTGTCTCTTACTTATTTCTATCGCGGACGTGTTCAGCTTTCCATTGTTGTCCCTAAAACCCAAGGCTTCATGTAGACTCGTGCCCAACACGTATATCTGGGTGGATATCGCCACATTCAATCAGTACATGTTCCATCGTTTCCTTAGTTCCCCCCACAGCATGTACATTGTTCTTCTTCGTTACAGAATCTCGCTTTATAGCTACGCGTTCTATAAGGCAACCCGACCTTGCTTCAAACAGTAAAGCGCTTCCCCTTGAATTATCATAAAACCTCTCCCTCCTTATTTCTTTTTTTCCCTTTCGGTAGTTACTGAGAGCCGGCTTCTTTTCCATCGCTGTCATTCAATAAGTCCTCTCCGCCTCTCTGACTTTTCGCTTAATGCTCCTTGTTGCCATGTCGCCCACACTGCTAGCCGTATATTTACTGGTGAGCCTCCTAGTTCTTTTTCTCCACTGCGTGTCGACGCTTTTTCTATACAAATACCTGAAAACCTTCCCTGCCCATCTACTCTCCTTCATTTTCCTCAGCCTCTCTTCAAATCTAATTTTGCTCTGAGCTTCCCTCACTTCAAAACCTGTCCATCCCATATCACCCTTTACAGCCTCATTTGTCGTCTTCCCGTCAGCGCCCAACGCGAGGCGTCCCACAGTCCTTTGATTCACATCCATTCCTGATTGCACCTCTGACTTCATGCACACCACTGAGTTCCCAAATGTAAGCCCCGGAACCATCACACCCTTCCACAGCCCTCGAAGCACCTCGTACCTATTGTATCCCCATAACGCTCTGTGCTTCATGATTGCAGCATTCCTCTTTCCCTTTGTTACCGCTGCTTTCTCTTGTACCTCCTTATATCTATCCCCCTCATTTACCCACACTCCGAGGTACTTGTACTCGCTTACCCTCGGTATTTCTTGGCCCTGTATTAAGACCGCATGGTCTTCGTGATCATTGAATACCATCAATCCACATTTTGTTGCACTAAAACCTAGTCCTAGAGCCTCACCTTCCCTTCCGCAGATATCTGCCAGCCGCTGTATATCATCTTGACTGTCCGCAAATAAGACAATATTGTCAGCATAAAATAGACCTGGAAGCTTCCGCTCAACCATCGCGCCTGCCTGTTTGTGTGACAGATTAAATCCAATGTTGCTACCTTCTAGCGCTTTTTCCATCCTCACCATGTACAGCATGAATAACAGCGGGGACAAATGACTTCCCTGTCTCAGCCCCTTGCTAATGTCAACGCTGTCCTTGCTGCTTATTCCTTCCCATTCTACACAAACTGTATTTTCTCGGTATATTTCCCTCAAAAGCTGTATACAGTCGTCACCTATGCCCACTTCCTTCAATATATCCCACAAAATTTCCTGATTAACGTTGTCATATGCCCCGGTGATGTCTAGATAAGCTACGTATAAGGGCCTGTTTTCTATTTTTGATATTTCTATAGACTGTGTAAGAACAAACAGGTTATCGTCTAACCGCCTGTCGATTCGGAATCCATTCTGGAGTTCTCCCAAAATATCATTTTGCTCTACCCACGTTTCTATTTTAAATGCGAATGCATTTCTTAGTCGGGCTATGTCAGGCGTCCGTCGGTGGCGTTGTCCGGCGTTTTCCGCGGGGAGAAGGATAGGTTGAGGAGGTGTCCGCGCGCCGGCAGGTGTTATCTCTCCGCTCTCACTCCCTCTCCCATAGCAACAGCTGCGGGCGCGCGCGCTTATCCTCGCCCCTAGCAACCGCAGCAGGTGGTGCGGGCGGAGTAGCGGAGAGTGGGTGGAGAGGAGGAGCGCGCTCTGGTGCGTGAGGGCGCTCGCATCGCGGGAGCTCGGCGGAGCTCCCGCGATAAAAAAAATAATAAAAGTAAAAAACAATTAAAAAAAAGAAAACAGGCGCTGCGCCGTGCTCCCGACCGGGCTGCAGAAATTAGGCGCCTTTTCCTTCTTCGAACCACAACCACCATATATAAATGGAGCGAAGCGCGCGCGAAATGCATTCGCATTTCCTCACGATTCCCCTTCGGGGAGGTGGGGGGCATTTTTAATTTTACTGCCTGCATCGCCAACCGGTCTAGCACCGATGTAATGGTTAGCGGTCTATACGAGCGAATGTTATCCTTTTCTCCCCTGCCTTTATAGATTAAGTTCATTCTACTTTTTCGCCAACTGTCTGGTATTTCCCTCTCCTGTAAGCACTTTTCTACGGCTTTCAGCAGTGCTTCTTTAGTGCTATGTCCTAGTTCGTTAATGAGGCTGACGGGAACCCCATCTAAGCCCGGGGTAGTGCGCTTAGGAATTTTTCCTTCGGCCATCTCCCAATTGAAATTCTCAAGTACTACATCTTCCTCGGTTGTACTCTTCTGCATACTTTTACTCACCGGGGGAATCCCCTGGGCGACCTTTTTAAACGAATCGGCTGTTACCTTTCGGATGTAACCTAGCGCTTCATACCCTTCCAATTGATTTCCTCCTTCATCTACCATATGTTGTTGCATTGAGACAGACTTCCTACCTAGCGCTTTTAGGTGGCTCCAAAATATCCTAGGCGCGGCCTTCTTCTTTTCGCGAATCTCTGTCATCCAGCGTTCACTTTCGCCTTTAATTTTTGCCTCGACTAATTTCTGCAGAATGGATTTTTGCTCTAAATATATTTCCCATACTTGGTTGACTTCATCCTGTGGCCGCTTCTCCTTTTTTGCCTGTCTGTGCTGCCGTGATGCCTCACGTCGCTTCTCGATCGCATCCCGGATTTCTTTGTTCCACCAACTTTTTGGCTTTCTCTTTCCTTTCCAAGAAATAGTTTTCTTCTCTTTTTCTATTTCTTTCGTGATTACATGTAGCAGCTCACTATACTTCACAATGGCGTTGACTCGGGCTAGTTGGTTAATCATGATCATAAAAGATAACAGCGCAAAAAACGACGGACTAACACACAGAGACTAACACACGGACTAACACACAGCGCTCGTTTGTCTCTGTGTGTTAGTCCGTCGTTTTTTGCGCTGTTATTTTTTATGATCACTATACTTCCAGTCTTTGCCTGGCAGTTTGTCTACTTCTTCCTCGACTCTTGCGGCTATATTTGTTATTTGTTTCTCATTTAAATACGAGCTGCCAATGTTTGATTCTAGGTTCTTATTTTCAGTTTTATATCCCATTTGTAATGTTATGCGTTTATGATCACTACCCAAGCTGTTAATGCCTTCCTCGTCTATTCTCATCTCTCTAAGTTTGTCATAGATTCCTTCTGTCATGAGACAATAATCAATGCTCGATTGCCTGTTTCCGACTCCCACGTGATCTGTCCCTCACACTTAGGCCCCGCGTTAACTATTTCAAGACTATGTTGCTCGCAGAGATCTAGCAATAACTTGCCGTAGTCTACTTACCGTAGTCTACTCGCGCAGCGCCGCCACGCGGCAGCGGCGAGCGGAGGCGGAGCGCGCGCTCGACGGCCCGAGGAGAGCGTTCGCCCAGGCACTGAAAAAAAATAGAGGAGGCGCTGATCTAGAGACATATGCGCACCCCATGCAAACTCGATCCAACAGACCTATATATGTATTCTAAGCACTAATTGTTGCTTAACAAGTTGTCCCAGTCAGCATACCTCTGTTCTACACTGTCATTCACTTGTTGGCTCTTAGGTGTTTATCAAGCACACAGACACCTTAAAGGGACCCTGAAACGGTTATTTGAAGCTTTGTCAGCGTTTAGACTAGAGCATCATCGAACCATTGGCACCACAAATTTAGCGGCACGCCGTGTACCAAGGCGGCTACGGACAATTATATCATACCCTCCTTCTCACCCCTGCCTTGCCTCCTCAACTCATGAGACACGCTGGCATCGCTGGCGATCGCAGAGCTCACGTGAGCACACTCGACGATTTGAGCTTCGCCCAGTGATCACCTCCGAGATTGCACGCCGACAGGTTGCGTGCATCTCGGAGACCATAGCCCAGTGCGCCCGGCAGCACGCACGCCGTCTGGCAACATAGACATCGCGGAGTGGTTGCTATCTGCTCCGACAGGTGCCGCCACCCTACCAGCCAATTTTTCGTGCGCGCACACCGCAGCCCCAGTGACGTCGCCAGCAGCCCCAATGACGTCGTGCCCACACTGCATGTCGTACTGGCAAGGGGCGGTTGAAAACGCGTTGGGCTGAGCCGCAGTGATCTGCAGCGATTCGCAGCTTTATAGCGTTGTAATTAATTACACAGTGTAAGCAGAGAGCTTAAATTAGTCTGTAAATGAGCCTTAGGACTTGGTCTACTGGCCCAATGTGTTTGTACAAAATCGTCAAAACCGTTTCAGGGTCCCTTTAAAGGGGTCATAAACCAGCACTCGTGCTTGGTGAAAGAAAAAAAAAAACATCCTGCGTAAAGCAAACACTGCTAGCTCAGCATAACGTTGTAGTGGTGTGCAGCAAGGGGAGCTTACAGGCAGAGCGCAAATTTGCCATTTTCTCGGCTGACATTTTGTTAAAATTCCGCCTACACTCCTCCCCCCCCACGCTTCAACCTTCTTCACTTTCCCGGCCCTCGCGGGACTAAATTTCGGGACTGCGGCCCGCTAGCTGAGCTGAATTTGAGACCCCTGTCCTAGGTTATCATTCTCGACAGTCTCCTACTGCCCGAGGCGGTGACAACAGCACATAAATGTTGTGTATACAGTGGCGTAAATCCAGAAAAATCATGGGGACGCACATCTTGCCATGGCGGCCATTTTGTTTTTATAAATATAGGTTATATTTCAAATTATATAAAAACTAAGATCATGCTTTGAAATGAAATAAAAAGAAAGCGAGCATGGGTTCACACCAATCGCTTGTTCTCGAAAACTGGTCGTACGGCAGTTCCATTTTCAATGCAGCTGCTGAGGGGCATTGAACACCAGTACACTCGATCGTGCTACAAAATAAACAGGTCTTAGGAAAAAAAAAAAGAAAGAATAATAAGCGAGCATCCATGGGTTCACACCTCACTTAATTGCATTGTACTATTGCGTGTTCTCGAAAACTGGTCGTATGGGAGTTCCAATTTCAATGCAGCTTTACACAGCTAGATGAGAGGTGTTATACACCAGTACACTCGTGCTACAAAATAAATAGGTGTTAAAAAAAAGTTGAAAACGCTATACGTAAACTAAAGCAATTGAAGTAATATGTTTGAAAAATAAATCTCAATTTGGGGGGGCTGGAAAGATTTGCAAGTGATGCCCCCCCCGTTTTGAACACAAGGAGGGCAGGGACCCCCCTGACGACCCCATGATTTACGTCAGTGTATTTATGCGTTTTCCTGGGCAGTTCCAGGACTGTGGGGGGTGGGGGGGCCAATGATGGAATAGTTTCAGTGAAATTAGAAGCACACGGCAAAACATCCTTCCTGCAGACAGTAGGACAATGGCAGCTCTCTCTGGAAGTTTGCTTGATGTCATCAGGGGTTATTAACCGTTGGCAGCAGCTCCACTGCTTTGTTTCAACTTTGCACTGTCGCTGTGAACTCAAGGTGCCGTGCACGACTGCATAAATTTGGCCGAGATGTTTACAGCCCCGTTTTCTATTTGCAGAATGTCTATTCCCATCAAGCCCGAGACGTAGTTCAGGACCCCTTAAAATATACTTGCATGCGTGTCGCGACTCTTTGCGCATATATTCTCTCCATTCTTCCGTTGATCAAACATCACCTGCATAGTGCCCTGCGACACTTTTCCTAATAATCCTAGAAAGACCGCACTATTGGAGTTTATTGCCTCATGAATCGCTTGCCGCAGCATTTTTTAGAATCCGTCAAGTACAAGCGGAGTTAGATTTTTGTCGCACGTCCTCAGCGTCTTTTCTCTTTCGTCACAACGAGCGCGCTGCAAGCTACACAGGACAGAATGACAGAAGGGCTAGACGCTACTACAGCTCGCGTCATGACCTTGAGCATTTCTCTTAGCTTTTTTCTTTTAAAGTGTTCGCACACTTTCGCTATGATTACTGCAACGCCACCGGCACGTAACCACTGGCGTAGCCAGGCCAGTCGAAAGCGGGAACGGGGGGGGGGGGGGGTAACACCCCCCCCCTCGCCCTTTCGCCCGAGCTTTGTGAATGCCTGGCTGCCTGGTGCGCGCCGCGATCGGCTTCGGCGCGTCAGCCTGACCGGCGGATAGTAGCCGGTGTCCAGATAGCGCATTAAATACTAAGCGATGTCTGGCAAGTCACCTTTCTCGCGAGGCGCGTGAAAGATGCAAAGCGGGCAAAGGCAATCATATCGGTGGTTTTGAAAACTGATGTATACATCGGTAAGTACTCCACTTGCCGCCTCGCATGAACGTTGGAGACAGCAAAACAAGCAGATGACTGTTAAAGGGGTAGTGACACGAAATTTTTCGTTTTTTAACAGCGAAGCTGTTCGTCAAGTCATAAAAGACGGCAGTGGAATTTCAAACAACTCGCCGCGCCGTCGCCGAGCACAGCACGCGCTCTGCGATGGAGACCGCCGCGCATAGCTATGGGACGCGAAGAGCACAGCTGGTGTGACCTCATGCAAAGCCGCGCTCTGCGATGGAGCTCGCCCACGCATAGCGACCTTGGAGACTCCGTGCATAGCGTCCCATGGCAGTTGAAAGCCATGGACACATAGAGAAAGAAACTAAGATAGAAAGAGGAAGCAAGCATCGCGACCAGATACCTCACCGCCTGGCCAAGCCGCGCATGCCCAAGCCGCGCATGCGTGGTAGCTAAGCCACGCCCACCGATGGAGACATCGCGCGCAACCTTCGCTCTACAGTGCGTAGCCTGGCTGCGCCTGATCGTGCCGAAACAGCCATGGGGTGACCTAAGGAAGTGCGTACTTCCGAAGAGGAAGCCGCGCATCTCGAAGCTAGACGTGTCGGTCGGCGGGGAGTACGAGTGGCGACGGACCCGTGCTTCGGAGTGCCAAGCTTGTCGCGACTTATTGCAAACTTCCCGATTTTTTTTTTTTTTGCCATGCCCTCAAGAGTCTAGAAAATGTGCTGGTAAGCTTCAGTGCGCTCTGAAAAAAGAAATAATACAGCATGTTAAGGACGGAGCAGTTTAGGGGTCCCAGGCTGTCGCCTCATATCTCATGTCATCTGCTGTCATCTGTCATCTCATGTCGCTTGGCGTCACGCAGGCAAAACCATGTATAGCATAGCCGTGCGTAAATAACATATCCATGTATAGACCTTTTCACTGAAGGCTCTCTGGGCGCCGCCATAGTGCTCTCTGGGCAGGGCTGGGCAGTATCGAAGATACATGTATCTGAGATACTATCTTAGATACTCTTTGGGTATCTTGTATCTGTATCGCGATACGTCTCGCAAGACGAGTATCTGTATCTGTATTTCCGATACATTCAATAATGTATCGTGTATCTTGAGATACAAGATACTGCAATCGCAACACTACCGTGCGAAAAAATAATCGCTGACTGAACTCCGCTTCTCAAGTTGGCACTGGTGCCACACTGCCACGGGAATAAAACTAAGGGCAGTGTCATAATTGTATCCTTCCGACACAGTCGACCAGTGACGGCAGGCGATGAGGTGTGCGCGACCCTTTTGATGAGGCCGAGCAACGTAACAGCACTCGCGCAGTCTCGACAAAAACAAGCGCGCGAACATAAACGTTCGCACGCTTGACCACGTGCCTTTCGTTTTCCCTTTTTAGTTGTGCCGGTGCCATGACACATACCCTTGGCCACTTACCAGTGGCGCGTACCACAATGCGTGCGGCGATGATCGTACATATTATGATGCAGCTCTCTTGCGTGGTAATTCAGTACAAAATCTGAAGCACGTGCGGGGTTGCTTTGCATCTCGTGGCTTTCACACATTAGCGTTTCGAAGGATCTTGTGGATGTCAGTTTGAATTGCATGAGATTGACTTATGCACAAGTAAGATTCTAGCTGTATTACCACCGTTACCGATGCTAGATCTAATAAAACAAGTGTTTACCTATCAGACAATATCTTGGTGTACCATATCATTTTCTTCCTACTATTTCTATTCAAAGAACTCTTGAAATCATAGGATTGTTAGTAAAGTACTTTTTAGTGGTCTTTCTTTTGCATCCCATACAGTACCTAGGGCTCTGAACTGTTTTTTTTTGTTCTGGTGAATGCAATGTGTCTTTTCTGAAGTGCAGCCAAAATAAGCTCACTGTTTTATCGTTATTTTTAACTACCTGCTTTATTTCTGCTACTCTTTACTATTGTTTTTCTTTTCCAGGCCTCCCTATTTTTTAACTATCACTAATTGCCACGTAATCGGAGCTATAGGTGGCAATAGCGTGAATAGCGGCCTTGTCCTGCGACGATTTGTGCAACTATACTGCCACGCACTTTTATTATTTTATTTTGGTGTAATCGGGTTTAAGCTCACCGTTTGGCGCAAGCCGCACCGCAATGTTTCGGAATCCTCGAGATTGTCTCAGATTGTTCTGTTAAGATAACGCGCAAATCCTGCCGCGGCGGACGCGTTTCGATAGAGGTGCAATGCTACAGGCGCATGTACTTACATTTAATTGCAGGTTAAAGAACCCCAGATGGTCGAAATTTCCGGAGAGTTCCCCCAACCCATAATCCCCCCATACTCCCGCATAATGATATCGTGGTTTTGGGCCGTAAAAACTCCACAATTATCATTAGGATTACGCGCAGTACGCGCGTACTCTAGTTCATTCGGGAGCTTACGCGAGCGCCGGTGATAACACTGGAAGATGCGATCGCTCACATATATAAAACGAGTTCTGCCGATTATCAGATTACCGAAGGCCGACGACACTAATTGCCGCTATCAGAGTACAGCGCGCTTTGCTTTTACTTCAAGTTACTCGGTTTTCTGGGCACAAGTTGGCCCAATACAGAGGTTCATCGCTATCAGAGTCACCGCCGCTTTCTTCGTAGTCACAACCACGGGACAATACAATAGGTATGAGGCGTTTCAGGAGTGCACATATTCTCTCGTTGAAAAAATTTGATTGGACGTTTGTGAGTATATAGATAACGATCGCTTTGCGCCAGCAGATAAGAACAGTATGACAAGTAATCGCAGTTCTATGTGCTCTACCTATACACAAGGCATCGCAAAAAGTGGTGCTACCAGCATTGTTGCTGCTGTATACCGGTAACTCGGTATTGCATAAACGGTCTTTTATGGACTACGTGAAACTGCACACCGTTATTTGCGCCATCGTGCGAAGGCTTCTTATTGAAGCTCGTGTCGTTGATGGCAATTCGATAGCTAGACGGCAAGCTCCGCAGCGACTCCCATCAATTACAGAAATTACTAACAAAAACCGCTGTCGGCGAAGGGTCTAAAATGCTGTCATTTTAAGCAGCTAAAATAAACCTTAATAAGTTCTTTCGGAAGTAAACTAATGTATTTTGACCAAGGACAATATTTTTGAGATACTAACAGACAGTTTATTAAAATGAAATGAAATCAGTCACAATTGAGAGTTTCAAGCAGACCTTTTTGTTCATAGGCGTTCGCTACTACGTTATGGGGGTTTATAACAACAAATTTGCGAATGTATCGAAGTATCTTAAGATACAATTGGCAAGTATCGTATCGGATACAATTGTTGCGGTAGTATCTTGTATCTGTATCTCCAATACTTCTGGCCCGAGTATCTTGTATCGTATCGCGATACAATTTTAAAGTATCTTTGCCCAGCCCTGTCTCTGGGCTGTTGTTAACATGCGTGACCCCCCCAAAAATGCACGCCCGAGCCTGTGACGTCGGCTTTTGTGCTCCCGTGCAACAGCCCAGAAAGGAGGGGATCCTCCTCTCCGTTAAAAAGGTCTATAGTATAGCAAGGGGTGGGAAAGGGAAGTGAGAATGAGGAGTGCTGTGAGGGTGGGGGAAGAGGGGAGAGGATGAAGCGTAGCATAACCATGTATGGCGTCACGCAGGCGAAACCATGTATAGAATAGCCATATAAGTATAGTATAGCAAGGAAGCGGGAAAGGAAACTGATGGTGAGTAAGAGTGATGTGAGGGTGAGGAGGAGGGGATAGTGTAGAGCAAGCATATCCATGGCTAGTATAGTATATCGGGCTGGGAAAGAAAAGTGGGGGGTGAGAAGTGATGGCAGGGTGAGGAGGAGGGGAAGGGTAAAGCATGGCTTAGCAGCGTATAGTATAGTATAGCGAGGTTTTGGGAAAGGGAAGCTAGGGTGAAAAGGGGGGAAGAGGGTGAAGCATAGCATAGCCGTGTATGTATCGTACAGCAAGGGTGTGGAAAAGGGCAGTGATGGTGAGAATAGATGTGAAGGTGCGGAGGAGGGAAATAAAGGGGGGGGAGGGTAAAGTGCATAGCCTTGTATATAGTTAGATACAACTTCAGAAGTCTTGAGAGGCCCCGCCCAGACGACCGAAGTGTGGCAGCCGATCACCTCCGCGACTTAAGAAAAAATTGAAGGATACTTTGTGAATTCCAAAGTGTGTTCGGCGAAAGCCTGTGGCCATTCGATTGACTATGCCATGTGTCTTCTGGCGTTTGGTATCGGGGGAATCCACATTCTTGGGGTACTTCTCCGAACCGCTTGCCGTGGAATCATCAGCGGGCCGCTTGGGGAGCCATCCGACTAACTCGACTGCTGCGACGAGACGTCTGAGGAAGGAGCGTTGCCGCGCGCGCCGCTGTGCCATCACGTGATGGCTGAGAGAGTGTAACGGGGAGAGGCCACGGCTACCACGGCTGTGGCGGCGCAACTGTTGCTATGCGCCGCTGTGCCATCACGGCATTGCTGAGAGAGTGTGAGGGGAAGAGGCCACAGCTTTGGGGCTCATAAAGCCTTAATTTTTTGGATAAATCAGGAGCTTTCCACTTGTCTTTTCTCGTAGTCCTGCGTTGCATTATAGGACAGTATCAAATAATACTTGAGACGTTGAACACACACAAATCAGATCGATCGATAGGCCTGTATCGATCGATCCATTATTGGACGCATTGGCAAAAGGGCGCGGATGTATATCGTGTCTCGCTCAGAGGCGCCTTCTCGTGTGCCGTTCCACTTGTAGAACAACTTGCACGTTGCAGCCTAGAACGAATACATGACGCCTTTGAAATTTCGCAATGACAAAAAAAAAAAAATTCTCGTTTCTCTTTCACAATCCGAATAGCACAATTTTTGCCGCAAGAAGATGCTTTGTAAGCGAGAAAACGCGCAAAAAAATGAAAATGCAGGTGGCCACGCCACCTATTAGCTATGACGTCATAGATTTTGACGGCGTCTGGTAGGGCCCGTATAGCTTTTCATTGGTATAAATGAAGTACATTGTCCTCTTATTGGGCTAGGAGATTTAACGCACCAATTCAGCAAAATTTTTGTTTAACCAATGTGGCCGAAATACGAGAAAACATACTGAAAACCGTAATTTCACCCTTACACTCATGCTCCATGATTACGGCGCCAAATTTAGATTTGAAAGTTTGACCTTCATTTTCTCTTCTATTAATAGACTTGTAATGGTAATATTAACGACGATACAGTTCTCAAAGAACAATTTATCAGTCCAAATTGATTCGTTGTGTTCTACTGCAGTGTCCCTTTGAGGTGGGCGAGGAAATGACCTGCGTGGACGAGCGCCCCTTCTTGCGCTCCGACCAGCCGCTGCCCGTGTCCGAGTTCCGGGTCATCGTGGATACTATGGTGCAGGGTTTGGGCCGCTACCTGCGGCTCTGCGGTATCGACACCGTCATCCTCCGAGATGGCGACGACCGCGACCAGGCCGTCAAGGTGGGTGCGGCGTTCCCTCTTGCGTACCGATCGGTGCGGCCTGGTCCCCCAAACAGCACTTTTCCTGAGCTCGTGGCAGCAGTGCTGTTTTAGAGCGCAGCTCTGCAACCTTTCCTGCGTTGAGCTACAGTTGAGGAGGAATGCGTCGCGCGCGTGTACGGCGATCAGAGTTCAGAAAGTGTCATTTTCGTTTCCTTTGGTGCCACCGCGGATGCCCTTGCCTCAGCGCATCTTGGCGGAGCCGGCGCGCGCATTGAAACCTTTCCACGAAAAGACATACAAATGGTGCTTACGTACGTTCGCGCATCGTGTCCTCCTTTAGCCTATCGCTGCGTTCAAAATGGCTAGACCAACATTGAACGATTACGCAACAATAATTCTCATGGTAGTGTTCGGTAATTTTAAGAGTATATCACCTATGAGGCAGCGCACACAACTTTTGTCTGCTATTCACACGGCTTTTGTCTACCGTTCTGCCAATAATACATAAAAAAAAAAGAGTCTGCTAATTTTTCGAAGTTTAAATGTCGTACACTGTAAAAAAAATCCTGTGAGAAAAACAGAAAATGGATGGCAAATTTAGTGACATAGCAGTTCTGTTCTTGTCTGTTTTCTGTATTAGTAGTTTTCTGTAGTTTTGCGTACATTCTCTGGTATTACTTTTCTGCTTTTCTACATAGATTTTTCGTTCCTAATTTCTTCCCAGAAAACAAGCTTTTTTTGTATTTGCACACATTTTTTTCTCTTATTCTATAGAAATTTTCTCTTCCTAGTACCAAGTTCAAATAATAAAGTAGTGCACGCTTTGTTCTCAATGGCGTCCAGAATCCACAATGCTTTGTGGCATTCCCTGCAAATTGAGTGTAGTGCGGCATCGGCGCAACACCTTACATTTCCTTCTCAGCGGTCATTATCATGTAGAACCTCTCAACAGAAGGCACATAACACGACCGCCGACATGCATCTGGTATTTGTCGAGTTTGGCATTAATTTTTCTCGAAGTCTGAATTTTACTAATTTGCAAGATGGTCAATGTCGAGTTCACCCTTTGCTCTAGAAAAGGCTTTTATTTTACCAAGCGTCGCACTTTTGCATCGGATGAAGCACGATAGAAAACTTTTAGGCGAATTGATGTGATGCCCAAGGTCTTGAGAGCTCTAACATAACTTTTCTGTGAAAGAACAGGTAAAATCTAACAACGTTTGGTATTTATTACGAAGTGGCTCTGATATTTACAGAAACTATTTGTTTACAGGGTTGAACTGATAAATTACATCATTTCAAAAACGGAGTATCCATTTTTGCCGAATCCAAGAAATTTCATGTAGGTAAATTATGTTATTTAACATACATTTTTTACAGTGTAGGTGAAGCAGTTAGTGGAGCTAGGCAGATGCGTAGTAACGCGCATCTATTAACTTATTAGATCTGTATTACCGCGGATAGCCAACATTATGCAGCAGTTAGGCGAACAGTAGTCAATATACTATAGTCAAGAGTAAGCCAACAGTAATGAGCAACGTTTTTAGAACCATTCAGTTTCGCAGCTCCGCTCGCGAGCCGGCACACGTGGCCGACGCGTGAACTTGCGGCGCTGCTTTTCCATTTTGCTTCGCTTGCCATGGCTATACCATGGCCACCGGGATCGGCTACGGCAACGCAGCGTTGCTCCCAATGGCGCGTTGCCGAAGCTCATCGCGGAGGCGACGCACCTGCCGCCGCGAGCTAGGACGCGCGCGGAGTAGGCGCTTGCGACGCGTTGCGCGTTTCTCACGACGCGTGAGGCATGATGAAAGATGGAACCTGCAGCGCCGCTAGTTCTTGCGTCGGCCGTCGCGTCCACTTCGGAGAGCAAGCGTCTATGAGGAGCTGCGAAACTGACCTGGTTCTAGAAACGTTGATAGTGAGAGCGAGCTAGCATAAGCTGGTGCTGGTGTTATTCGAGTAAATACGGCACGTCACGCATATGCATAGTTATCCGGTATAAGAAACACGCTCAGTGACATGTAATTTACGCCATTCATGTTATGTCATCCATGCCAGATGCGTGTCATGACACGTCATTCATATTATGTGATGGGTGGATGTCATGTAACCAAAAAAAGACACAGTTTCGCCGCAAGGGCGAAGCAATGAATGCGATAACAACAAATTGCTATTTCACGCGAAGAACGGCAAGCAGATCGAAACTTGGAGCGCACTGCTCAAGTGCTAAGGACGCACGAAACATACGCACAGGTAGCACGAGCGCGAACTAACATGTGTCACAATTGTTACTTCGCTGTGTTTGAACGGCGCGCTTCTTTCGGAAACGGGTCCTCTGCAGCGAGCGATGTGACCTTTGTGCGCTCTGTAACCTGTACGCAATCTTTCCGGCGAAAGCCCACGACGTAAAACTGCCCCCCATCCCCCCCCACCCCAAGATAAGCGCGCGCGAGCGCGCCCGGGCTAAGGAGACTACGCCCTGCAGGCCAAAGTGCAAGTTGGGGAGCCAACGCATCGCAACGAGTGGGGCGCCGAGCGCGCACTTTGCGCCATCTGGCTGGTTTGCTGGTAAGGCAGAGAACACGCTGACATTCCCCCCCCGAGATCGGCGTACCACCAGCGGCGAATGGTGTATATAAATAGCTCGCCGTTAGTATGTGGAAGCACGTGCGCTTCTGTGGCCTAGCGGTAAGCGCCGCACGCTGCGGAGCAAGAGGTCGCCCGTTCGATTCCGCGCGTCGAAAAATATTTGCCTGAATTATTTTTCTTCGTGGTTTATATATATATATATATATATATATATATATATATATATATATATATATATATATATATATATATATAAACGGGGCATGACAATATATATAAACGGGGCATGACGCCGACGGCAAAAATCAGCCGAGAGTGTCCGTATAGTTGCTATCGCAATAAAAGGGAGCGTGGCGCGGCGTCCTTTGTTGCGGGGCAATAGGGATGAAAGAGGAGAGCGGAAGGATAAGGCCACCTATCTCGATATATAACCGGGGTACCTGTCACCCCGTTAGCAAAACCAGGAGGGTAGGCTCCACACATTCCACTAACACTCCACACACGCACACACAAATCACAAGTGCGTCGTAGTGTGATAACTGGGCGTTTGTCATTTGTTTTAACCATGACCGCGCAAAGCGCATCGTGACACCAGTTAAACCACAGCGAAATCTTGCCATTTAGTTCATTTGTGTCAAGAAATGTCATTAATCTTTGTCATACATGTATATCATGGCACTGTGCACATTGTGATATATGTATACCCGATTACTGGAACGTCAATGAAACGACCACGACAGCATTCCGATGAAGGAGACGAGATAGGTACGCTCTAACTACATTTGATTCGCCAAGATTACTTCGCATCAAAATTAAACAGTCAGCAGCTTGGCTCACAACTGGGACGCCCTGCATATAGCATAAATATAGACTGGCAAACTGGCTGTGTCAGCGTAATAATTCTGGTTTAGTATACAAGTTTTTTTTTAGACAATACAAGTTATTTATAATAATGCTATTACAAGCACCTGTTGTCCTCTCACTCGAACTCTTTGTCGAGGCGAAAATACTTTGTCGCAGCCAAAGTTACATTGAAATGATAATTAACAAAAACTTCTTAATTAACTTAATAATTTTGAACTTATGGGCTGTTATATATATGGAAAAGTTGTAGGCCGTCACAGTTTATGGCATCCTAATCTCTTAGAAATCGCAAATATTGCACGTAATTTGAGATATTCATGATAGAATTTCAATGGCGACATCGAAACCGAGCTCGCCGCCGGGCGCGCATGAAGCGCCTCCGCTCTCTTACGTCATGCCGGAACTTGTCGTGGCGAGGAAGCGACAAACTTTGAATGGAGGCGCTTCGCGCTAATTTCTTGTCGTGGAATGCAGCAGGTAATCTCACTTGCACCAACGGTAATCTCACTTGCATCCTGCTATATCCACCTTTTCTTTCGCTGTTTACAGCTTAAAACTTAGGGGCAGCCACTGCAGCGTTTCTTGTAGAAAGGCGAAAGAGTGCTTTGCGTCTGTTTATAGTTTAGGAGAAAAAAACAAACAAGAAAAATCACAGCATATCCACAGAGTGAATGATGATGAGTGGGCGAAGCTCTGGAGGTTCATCGGTGAACCGTGAATCTTCCGTGAATTTTCGTCCAGTACATCATCAAAGACGTGACAAACACTGTGTGTATATACAAGAAATTTTATTTATTCGTAAATGGTAGCCAGACGTGGCTTCCGGTTCCCCTTCATTATAACGGCTTTATGGTCGGTGAAGTGGAGGGATAGGGGTTCTTATATGGCTCCGTAGAGGATTCCTAGAGGGGAGAGAGGGGGGTGAGTGTAGAGGAGAGGACGCACATCCGCTGTGGGGATGTGGAACGCGGACGCCGCTCCGTAGAGTAGAGGATTCCTAGAGGAGAGAAAGGGGGTGAGCGTAGGAGAGGAGAGAGAGGGGACGCGCGCGCCGCTCTGTACAGCAGAGGATTCCTAGAGGAGAGAAAGGGGGTGCGCGTTGGAGAGGAGAGAGAGGGGGGAGGGGACACGCATGTTCTGGAGGGGTGTAGGACGCGGGCGCCGCTCCGTACAGTAGAGGATTGCTAGAGGAGAGAAAGGGGGTGAGCGTTGGAGAGGAGAGAGAGGTGGAGGGGACGCGCATGCTCTGGAGGGGTGTAGGACGCGGGAAGGAGGGATGGACTAAGCCCCCCGCAAGCACATCCAAGCAAGATCAAGGAATGGAGCCAACCTGGGCGACAGACACCACCTGCCTAGCCATTGCTAAGCTGCCCCTCTATGCTCTCGGCCATGACTCTAGTGACTGTAGTGGTGGTGGACGGCCTTATTGTACTACAGTGTTCTGCTTGACATAGATGGCCACACCGCCTGCGGGACGCTCTGCTTCCTCGGTGCACACGATGGGAACTAGAGGGGGGTCTGGAACGCGCTTATTCTTCATGGTCATCAGCGTCATCGTCATCATTATCACGAGATACTGCCGGTTACGCCTGACGCAGGACAAGGTTAGACTAAAAGGAGCTTCGCCCCTAAAAAAAGGACATAAGCACCACACTTCGCACGCAAAGAAAAATTACACCATCTCCCGCTAAAGGGAACCATGTGTAGATGCGAAGCAGCGGGCGCTAACGCTTACACTGGCGGCGGCGTTGTGACGTCCAGGCAGCGAATTTGAGACATTGCGCGGATTGACTAGTTGGCGACTGTATCTTCTTTTACTTATGGTGTTCTCTACTGCATGTCGCGAGTGTTGTGCCTTTGTTATTAATTTTGTATAGCCTGTGTTGTGTGCCGTAAACTTGCGTGTGTATGCCTTCTATAATAGCAGTAAATTACATGTGTTCGTAGATCAGGAAAGCTCGTTGCCTCTCTTCCTTCCCGGCCCCAGCACGGATCCTTTTGAGTAGAAGGTTGTTGGAGATGCGCAGCCAAGAGGGGGTGAGCGAGTGTAGTAACGGTATATAGTGGCGACGTGGGCGAGAGGTTGAGGAAAGTGATTTACCGGCCTCCCCTCTTTGGCGGCGGGTAACTGGGGACATCTCAAATGGTGGCAGCGGTGGGATTTCTGCTGGGGCAACGGTGCGAGATATCACCCTCGTACTAGGGAAGGAGAGGTGGTAAGATAAACGAGCAGGCTACGCATATGACCCACGGAGGGGAACTATAGGAATGAACGCGCTAATGTTAGCAAACATGGTTCCGTCGTTTACGGGAGAGGATACGGGCCCGGATATTCGGGACTTCTTGAAAATTTTGGAGCAGGTTGGTCGCATGGGAGGATGGCAAGACAGCCAACTGATCGGCATAGCACGATGCAAGATGATAGGCAAGGCGCACGACTTTGCGTGGTGGGATGATAACGTCGCTGCGGCTACAACTTTCTCCGAGTTCAAAACTTTGGCCCTCAAGAGGTTTGATACAGAGCCACTTATCTTCAAAATGGAAAGGTTTTTGAACGCGAGGCAGAAGGCAGATGAGGAGGTGCGGTCGTTTGCGAGTCGCTTGCGCATGCTCGGGACTGCCACACTGGTGGGCACTGGCGGCGAGGATACGTTGAAGGCCGAATTACGCCGCGAAATGCTGTCCGAGGAGATGCTGTCTCGATTCCTGGCGGGCCTGCGGGATCCAGTCAGGAGATTTGTTCTCTCGCGCGACCCCAAGACTTTTGACGAGGCCATTGACGTGGCGGTCAAAGAAGAGCTGAATGAGAGGGTGTCGCAGAGCCGCACGTTACCCGTCCGATACGTGGAAGAGAGCTCAGATGTTTATGAAATACGTAGCCGCCTTGACCGCCTCGAAAAACTCCTAGATGAGAGTTTGAAAGTACGAGATAAAGTGAAAGAGGATGGGCAGGAATTCCCAACGCGACCCCCGTATCCCGGGCGATGCCATAACTGCGGCGGCTTAGGCCACTTCTGGCGAGAATGCCACCGGTACCGGCAACGAACGGGGAACCCGACAGGCGGCAGCCTTATGCACAAAGGCTGTGAAGGTAGTGAGGAAGCGGTGCCAAAATTCGAATCGGTAAATCTAGAAATGATTCCTCCTGGTGACGGCGACGCGCATATGTTAATAGCAGTTGTAAATATTCGCGAGGAAACAAGCTCCGTAAAAACGAATCGAAGTTCACCGGGGGGCAGATGAGGTTAATGTAATTTCCATGTTTGAGGAGGCTGTTCCGCCACTGAGCGAGTGTGTGTTTGCAAGGAATGCGGGCGTGCCGGTGCCTCCGAGCGAGGCAAACGTTGTCGAGGCTGATGGCTCGGATACAGACGGGTTGGCTGTGGTTCCTACCTTGAAGGTCCCACGAGACGATGAGGCAGTACCAGTGGGAGTGGCAGATTTGCAGTTGAAAGAGGTCAGGTTTTGTGAGGAGGAAGTGGCCGGCGTCCTGGTCGACACGTCGGTAGTGCACCAAACGATGGCGAGAGTAGATGAGGTTGAAGAATGGCATGATTGCGAAGGGGTGGTTTTTGTGGAACCAAGGGGGAACTGCAGCACACTCGACGAATACCGCGCCGAGCTCAAGCAGAGGCAACAGTGGCCTCATGAGATAGCTTCGCCCACGCCCCGTTCCACTGCTGAGTTAAGTAAGTGGGTGTTCGGGCCCTTTAACGAGGACCCAAAACTCAGAGCCGGGGAGGAGGCCTACATGAGTGTACACGTTGAGCGATCGGGGATCGGCTAGGGTCCTAAGTGTCCGCAGTGTTGTTTGCCCTTTTGTCTCGTATGGTTTCTTCTCTTATATCGCTTTTATTACTTTCGTGGAGACTGTGTCGAAGTTTCAGCTTTTGTAGAGTTATTTTGCTTTGACTTGTAGACTTGTTTTGCTTGGTAGATTCGGTTTGGAAATGTGGCAGGTAGTTCGCCTGATTATTGTTGTTTTGTGTGGCACGCGGTATTTGAAGTTGGTGACTAAGTGTTTTGTGCCGGCCAGGTTTAGGTAACGCCCAGTAATGGCGAAGGATTGTGGAGTCAGTGCATGTAAGGTTGCCGGTAACTAGCCGCTAGTGGGAGATGGGAAAAGGAGGGAGTTATGTTCGGGAAGTGGCGAGATTGATAGAGACGTGGTACGTGATTGGCAGCTGTAGCCCAGGTCAGGTAGATGATGTGAAGCGGTCGGTCGAGAGGCGCCAATGGGTGCTGCGGAACTGTTGGTGGGACGAGAGGGGGTAGAGATAGCGGCTCGGTTTAGCGTTTTCCCTACACAATAGTGTCGTGCCTCGATAGGAGGCGGGGAGCGCCGCCGTGTTTGGAGAGGTGCAACAGCCAGGGTATCGACGAGGAAATATGAAAGAACGGGTAGAAAAGGGGTCGCAGCGTCTCCCCACACGAAAGTGTCGCGCCTCGTTAGGAGGCAGGGAGCGTCGCGGTCGGTTTAGGGTGCAGCGGCCAGTGCCACAGGAGTATCGAACAGCAGATACACGCAGGTCTCGGTTCTTCTGAACGCGGGACTGTTGATATGACCTCTTCCACACAGACAGGTGCAGATGTTGTCGAATAGGAGATTAGGCACCAGGGTAGTACAATGTCGATACCTACATGACCTGTGTTCTCCTGCCATTCGGGCTTTCGTTTAGTTAGAGATAATCGATTAGATTGTATGGCTTTAAGCGCATGTGCAGTACGACACTTTATTACACTAGTGTTCAAATTGTGTTTATTAAGTGTGTTTATTAAGATAGCGTTTATTAAGAGATTGTTCAGATTTGATTGTGCCGACGGTGAACATCGCGAGTGAAGTGTGTGATGTGCTCGCGTGGTGGCGAACAATCAGCAGACACGAGTGAACTCTGCGCCCGATACCGTACGGCGGATGTGTGATTGTGACTCGTGTGCGACTTCCCTACGCGTCATCCAAGAGTTTCTTCAGTGACACTCAGCGCTTCGAGTGTATCGTGCGCGGCCGATGCGAAATCGTGCTGTGTCTTGGTGGACATTAAAATCCGAGTTGGTTGGTGATTGATTCTTTGCGGTGACTCGCTACCGCCAGGACTGATCAGCGAGTGTATATTGTGCGCATGCCTCGTACCTATATATGACTGTCGCAATGTCTCGGTTTCACTGCGGCGCCCGAAGGCACTACCCGCCCACTTTACTCGTGTTTGAATTTTCCCCGCCGGGAAAATTCTTCTGTAAGAAGAAGGGATTGTGACGTCCCAACGGACGCTGATCGGACCACAGGCGTCGTGTGGTGTTTACAGCCATTTCCTTAACCCGCTCCTCGACAAACGGAAGAACCAGAGGCGACGAGCACGCATTTCGAAGCGGTGTTCTTTGAAGCTTTTTTTGACAGCCCTCTCGGGGCGCCTTGCGCACCCTTCAGTTTCACGGCATGGGTGCAGCTGGGCGCCTTTTGTTGATTCCCTTCCTGCGACGCCGCTGCCCCTGCAGCTCGCGGCGATCATTACCGCGTCCTCCGTGAACGGCCATCGGCGGCACTCAAAGGAAGGGAAGCGGCGACAACGGGATATCGTATGGAAGACGCCGGGACACGCGCTGAAGCCCGACCTTGACATCTGGTTTTCGGGCGCCGGGGGGACCGGGGCGATGGTAAAGGCGAGAAGATCTACACAGCCTCAAGACACTGCGCGTTCGCCATTAGGAACGGCACGCCATGTCTCCTGGCCACCCACGCGTCTTGGAACAGCCGGCCCGTTGCCCTCTCTCATTTTTGAGCTTGTAGATTTTGTTTGTACACTTTGCTGCAAGAGAGAGTTTTACGTGGCGGTAGGCTACGAGGGCGGTCGTCCGGCTGACACGCGCCGACCGACAAGGGAAAACGTCGTGTCAATAGCAACGATTGGTTAAGTGCCACAGAGGTGCCACGGAGGGGTGGAGTCGGGTCCTACGAAAAGGGACGGGGATCGGGACGGGGAGAGGCGAACGATGATGGGAACGATGATGGTGCGATGCGAACGATGATGGTGCGATGAGAATCGTAAGACAGCGGTGAGGGTCGATGAGATGAAGGAAGAACGGTGGGGTAAAGTAGAAAATATAGCGACGAGAGACGATGAGGCGAATGATTGGGCGGTGATGAAAGAGGACTAAGATGGAGATGATTGAGGGAGACGACGAAGGAGATGATGACGAGACGATGAAGACTTGGAAGGTGACAGCGACGCTGAGAGCACGAGGAAGTGCGCGGCGACGACGGATTCGGCCCCATGCAGCAGCGACTGCGAGAACAACCTGCGAGCCCCGACTCGAACAACCAGCCCGTAGGCCAGCGACATGATGGACTGACCCGTGAGAGAAACTACCTTCCTTTATATCCTTAAGAACTTTGCGAAGTGGCAGGCAGCGAATTTGAGACATTGCGCGGATTGACTAGTTGGCGACTGTATCTTCTTTTACTTATGGTGTTCTCTACTGCATGTCGCGAGTGTTGTGCCTTTGTTATTAATTTTGTATAGCCTGTGTTGTGTGCCGTAAACTTGCGTGTGTATGCCTTCTATAATAGCAGTAAATTACATGTGTTCGTAGATCAGGAAAGCTCGTTGCCTCTCTTCCTTCCCGGCCCCAGCACGGATCCTTTTGAGTAGAAGGTTGTTGAGATGCGCAGCCAAGAGGGGGGTGAGCGAGTGTAGTAACGGTATATAGTGGCGACGTGGGCGAGAGGTTGAGGAAAGTGATTTACCGGCCTCCCCTCTTTGGCGGCGGGTAACTGGGGACATCTCAGCGTTGACGCTGGCGTTCATCGCAGCGTTGCGCAGGAGAGAAAACTGGGGAGGCGCAAAGCACGCAGTGATGGAGCGGTGTTTCCTACTAGAACAGGCCAATCGCTGCTAATGGGCAATGAGAGACAGAAGACTCCGACTGGACACAGAGACCCGCAGTCCGCTTTTAGTTAACGCGCACGCTGCGAATTTTTATTGTTCAACAACGCACAGGAGAAATCTCCCACCGACACCACCTTGCAGGTCAAGATCCAGTGCCATATATACGGGATGGCCGGTGAACGGTTGTGCAGCGCGAGCAGTCTGTTTTTTAAAGACGATAGTCTTTCTTGGGATACTTAAACGCAAAATTTTTGGTCTTTCTGTTTGTCTGTCCGTAACCCGATTCAGCTACTCGGCCAAAGTTTAACCACTTTCTGAACGCCCAGCCATCTTGAACTGGTGTTTGCCTTCATACTTGTGAACATATTCGATCAAAAAGCAAATACTATGCATACTTGAGGCGCAACATTAATATGTTAGTGTCAGGTCGTGTGTTCTTTTATTAGAAAATACATAGGTGCGCAATTCTAAAGACCCTAGTGTTTTATCAATGCCAGCCAGATGCAGCCAATTCAACGTAGAGTAGGCGCTGTCTGAGGCAGGGCAAAACATAGTAGTACGGCCGGCACAAGACTATCGTCTTTCGACGACATTTGCAGCGAAGCACGTAGATACGCGGCCAATTTTTCAATTAAGAAACTCGCTAGCAGACGCTGCCTGCGTCGCGAGGCGAGAGAGGGGGGGGAGCGTAGGAGAGGAGAGAGGGGGGGGGGGGACGCGCATGCGCAGTGGGAGTGTGGACGCCGCGGGCAGGGATGCCTAGAGGAGAGAGGGGGGAGCGTAGGAGAGGAGAGAGGAGGGAAGGCGCATGCGCAGTGAGGGTGTGGTTGCCGCGGGGAGGGATGCCTAGAGGAGAGAGAGGGGGGAGAGGAGGTTTTTTATTTTTATTTTTTTTAAGGGTTTGCGCATGCGCAGTAAGGGTGGTCCGCCGCACACCACCACCACCACCACCGGATTAAGCTTCGCCATAAGATGCTTCTCATCTAATAAGCTCGTGTATTTCAGACGACTTGCCGTTTTTCGCGACCAGATTCTGCTTCGACGCGTCTTGGTTCAAGTTTCGTGACTTCCTTCGTTCCGGTCTGACGTAACATAGCGGCTTCCTTCCGCGTTACCGTTCTTGTGTCGGTCAAGTCAAACCTGTGGTTATTGTTTTAACTATAGCGACACTTGCCTTAATGACTGAAACAACTTGGGACTGAGAAGTTGTATAGGAGCTGTTATGGTCGTGTTCTGATGTACGGGGTTGTCCGCAACCAATGTGGACACCTCATTAGTATTCAGGAACTCATAGAAGCTGCTGTTTAACACATGATTCGAAAATTTATTATTGTGTTTATAAATGCCGTAGCTTTACGTCATGTAACGTACATTTCCCTCGTGAAGCAGAATATACGTTCTAGCGTTTTACTGGCTTGAATACTAATGAGGTGTTGATCTCAGTTGAGGTCGACCATGTACTTTGCTTGGTTAGGTCTGCCTGCCGAGCGGTAGCACGAATTTAACTCAATCCTTGTTGCAACAAAGACCTAAATGACCAACAGACAACGTACTGCTTTTCAGCTCGCACAGAAGGAAAGCCGGGTAATCATCACGTGTGGTGCTCCGTATAGAAAGGTATGGCTCCTCTGTCTTGTTGCTCCTCTGTCGTTCTTTTCTCCCCCCCCCCCCCCCTTAATTACTGGTACGCGGTTTTGTGTGGTGGCACACTTTAATGTTGTTTTCTTGTTCTCTGTGTATTTTTTTTTGTTTGCTTATTGTGTGTGGCAGATGAAGCAGTACGTCGCACAGGATCAGTGCTTTTGCGTGAACAATGTGGCTTCCGCTCGAGAACAGATGAAGGACGTGCTCAAATTCTACAACGTGGCAGTAAATGAAAAGGACATCTTGACCAGGTGCACGGTGAGTGTCATTTCGTATTAACAGCGTGCTCGTTCGTGTCATTAAGCGATGGCGCCGAGCGTCCCTTTCGGACAACACCCTCTGACGACTGGGGATTCCAAAACTTTGACGTGGTTGGTTTGAACATGACCAGGATTTGGGGACATTTGCACGTAGCGCCCTCTCTTGTCGGTGACAGCGGCGGCCTGCCGTAACTAAATGGGAAGTAGGCGAAAAAAATCATATCTCATGAAAAAAGATAGTTATCAAAAACGACTCCCGGTTCTACAAAGCAGAGACTTAATTAAACATTTTATCAAAATTACAGTGTCGCACTGCAAACCGCGTGGCTTCCCAGAGTGTTTAATATTTAACAATGGTTCCCATGTATTTCCAATGGGGGTGTTCAATTGTCTAGGGAAGCCACAGATTTTGTAGTGCGATACTGAAATTTCGCCACAGTGTCCCAGTAGGTATCTGCTGTATAGATCCCGGAGTCGTTTTTGATAACTAGCTTATTTCAAAAGATATGATTTTTTTCGCCTATTTCCCATTCAGTTATGGCAGGATGCGGTTGCTGCCGCCGAGAGATGGCGCCACGTACGAATGTCTCCAAATCCTGGGAATGGTTACTTAGGTGGTGTAAATAAGCGTTGAAAAAGATATAAATAAATAAATAAATAAATAAATAAATAAATAAATACCAGATATGCAAACTAACATACAAGAGCCGAGCCGAGAAATACGCTGGACTGCTGCAAGCATGAAAATTTAGCAGCAGTCGTAATCTGTTTTGTTGTGAAGGCGGTCGAGTTTACTCCGAAAAATAGTCTGTAACGAGCAGTCCGCGGTATCAGAGGCGTAGTTTTCCCATTAGACTTGGGGCAAACGGGGGGAGCTTGGTGAGGTCAAACCACGCAAACGGTGGATTGGGTGAGGTTTACCAAATAAAAATATGTCATTGTTGCGATGAAAACTTTGAAATTTTTGCAAGGTTCATTCCAGCAATATTGTACGTGTCTGAAACTAAACGAATCCGCTTATAAGTGCTGATAAGGTATGCGCCGAGTGGGGGGGGGGGAGGGGGGTGGGCAGAGGTGGGCGCAGTGCACCCTTGTCCTCTCTCCTTTCTAACTGACGCCTGTGCTCAGTGTGTATGTGTAATCTTCGAGTGATGACCTCATAACGATGGTAGCAAACTAAGGTTTATTGAGAGGGTATAAAGCCGACTGAACTGTGTATAACGAAGGGAAATGGGCGCTGCTAATGAGATGTACCTACTACATGCAACAGTCAATAACCTGCATGTGGTCGCGTCGTCATAGAGCGCGTCAGCGTATCTTTAATCTCTGGCCAGAGTTAGTTGGGATGTCCTGTATAGTCGAATATATTTATTCTGAGCTCTTTGAGCAATAGCCGAAACATTGCGCCTGTGCAGCGTATAGGTCTGCTATCGGCAGCAGTGCAAGTTATCTTTGGCTAGTTGGTTCATAACGAAACGAAAAAAAAAAAACAGCGCAATGGCTACAAATAAGAATATATATATATATATATATATATATATATATATATATATATATATATATATATATATATATATATATATATATATATATTCCGTTCTTGTTTCCACTGCACTCTACAGATTTTTCATTGATCTTGCGTTATAACCGGTAGCGTTCGCCTTCTCAGTAGGAACATTGTGGTGTGTAAACACACACAGCCTGTCGCGAAGGTGTAAAAACGCACTGAATCTCAGTGGCGCCGCGTGCTCCGTGGCTACATGTGGGCTGTGGGTCGGCACGGGACTTTCAGTCACCACTCGGCTACGGTGATGCCGAGACCATAGGTCGGCAAAACTAGAGCTCACTCAG
Source organism: Rhipicephalus appendiculatus (assembly GCA_030522465.1). Classification (NCBI taxonomy): domain Eukaryota; kingdom Metazoa; phylum Arthropoda; class Arachnida; order Ixodida; family Ixodidae; genus Rhipicephalus; species Rhipicephalus appendiculatus. The sequence goes on along the minus strand of JALIZH010032928.1, from coordinate 1,973,061 downwards.
ACTCGCTCATGAAATGTATTTGGTGCTTAGGGCTCACTCGGACTCAGACGCATCAAAACTTTTCTCAGCCGTACTCACTCGTATTCGGACTCACTAAACTTTCTAAACCGGACTCACGAAGACTCAGTCTGACCGAAATTTTCCTCAACCGAACTCTCTGGGACTCAGTCTCACTAAAATTTTTTCTGAACTGACCTCACTCGAACAGAAGCTCACCAGAACATTACTCAGCTGGACTCACTCACCCAGACTCACGGCTCGATTTGAGTCTGTGTCGGCCATAATCGGTGCTCTACGTAGTACCTTATGATATCGTACCTTCAAATACAAATTATTAGTGGTTGAATCCGGTAAAAACATTTTTATTGAAAGGCACGACTCACGCGAGATACTTTTATCGAGGACTTCCGGTGAAAGAGTTTGCGGGTAGAAAACCAAGCCCCCCCCCCCCCCTCCCCTTCCGGTAAATTACGCCTCTGATCAATAGATATTGTGCTGGCATATGAACGCTAGTGTGCTGAAGTATGTGTGAGTAGACGTGAGTATAAACGTGAGCCGACATAAGGATATACTCGGCGACAAATTTTCTTGACAGCACTGTGGAAGCTACAGTACCGACGCAGCCTGCTACCGCGCCAAGAAATAGTACTTAACTTTGCTGGTAATTTTCTCATTTTGCCTTGCTGAAATAAATGCTGCTTTATTTATTATGAGACTCGAACAGTTGCGGAAAGTCGTACGTAAAATACAGTGATTGCTCACTTTGCAAGAATGCTTTCCCTTTCTTTCCATTTCTTAGACAGCCCCACCTTTAAGCACACCCGTTTTCCAAAGTAAACATGGCGTCCATGACGTCGTGGGTCAGTGTGCGGCCGCAAACGCGCTGTTTGGTTCTCCTAGAAAAATATACTCGTAATACGGCACTAAAATGTACACTGAACCATCGAAATGTTTCTCCCATTCTTATTTTCGTGTATATAATATTCTAGACGCATTAACGATGCGAGCGAGCAAAACCGAAATCAGCCGCAAGCTGCCGTACTACTTGCGGAACAACGCGAATGTGCGGAAGCCTCGCCTCTGTAGCCTTCACTCCAATGTCAAGATAAATTGTCGCCGAGTATAGTAATGTTAAAGTTGACTAGGACCGTAAGGTCGGCAAAAAAAAGTGGAACATCACATCATCATCACTCCCTCAATCTCACTCAAGAAATATATATTTTGCGCTTAGGCTGACTCGTGCTCAGACTCACCAAAATTTTTCTCAACCGGACTCACTCAGACTCAAACTCACCAGAATATTGCTCACCCGGCCTCACTCAGACTCAGGCTCACGACTTGATCTGAGCCTGAGTGAGCCCGCTCATGAGTGAGTTTGCCGACCTATGGCCGGGACTGAACCTTGGTATATCATCGTAAGCTGGAAACGGTCGCTTCACCGTGTGCACAGACACAAACTGGCGCCCTCCGACAACGAAAACCATGGCCTTACTCTTTCGCGACCTACATGCATTGTGATATGCTCTTCCGTGCAGGAGTGCAACGCGTCCCGCTACGCGTTCGTGCCGTCCGAGCACATGCGGCAGCTCCAGGCGTCCCTGACAGGTGAGGGCCTGTTGGTGGCCAGCGGCAAGGCCCTGGTGCGCTCCTACGGACCTGACTGCTCAATCGATTTCACCTCCGGCCGTTTTGACAACGGCGTGCTGGTCAAGTGCAGCGATCTCGTCTTTGAGTATCTTTCCCACGTGTCGATGTTCTACGTGTGTGTGGGCTGCGGCAAGGTCTACTGGGATGGCTCGCACTACGGCCGATTCAGAGAGCAGTCGTGGCTGAACGAGCTGATCTCCGGTGAGCCACCGCCATCGCCTGAGAGCTGCGCTGATTGTGTCACAGCGACGGGCTGTCGCCGCCAGAATGACGGAACTTCCCACTGAGGACAGAAGCCGTTTGTGTCCCATACAGTCCCTATGTAGTCGTCATCGACGGTGTCGCCTTACGCACTTTGTTGATGGGATTCGTGGGAATGTCTTGTAAAGTGTCTTCGTCGGCACGAATGTCTGAAGATGAAGGGGTAAAAGCTGGAGTCCGCGCATCCCATTCGGCCAAATTAACGGTAATGCTTCGCACAGCATTCACCGATAAACTGATAAAGAAGTGGTAGTCGTACTTCACGGAAAGGTCTGGCTATCAACATCTTTCTTCGTGTTTTTCCTTTTCATCAGTTTTAAACTAAACTGCCTTATTAAATAAGCCTCCATGTTTCTCAAGTTCAACATATATTCTGCTGAAAGGAAAGAACAATGCAGAGACAGAATACTCAAGGGGTTACACTTAATGGTGAAACAGAAGCCCTGTGCAAGCCACGTTGGGCGGCAAGTGTATAGCTTCATTGCGAAGGTGAACCACGTGGCGTATGTTAGCTCAGCCTTTGTGTTGTATAATATGCAGATGAGTGGACGACTTGTCAAATCTGCTCAATAAAATTCATTTTCGTTTCCCTGTCTACTCGAGCTCGGTGACTCTATAGTGATATGCAGCGCAGTTATTTCGCGCCGCACTCTCCGACGGTGAATCACTAAATACGGATGCTCCATATAAAGGTCGCCTGGCTGATCGCGAAGACGTTATGCATATGGACGGCAATCATTCTGTTTCGAAGTCGGTGCTGCTATAAGTGCCTTTTTACTAAAGCTTTTTCGTGTGTAGGCGGATCGGTACGACAAATTCATCCATCCGACCATGGCCAAGAAAAAGTGGGCCAATGCCGGAGATAGTGCAATACCGTGTCGACCCGCGACGGAGTTGTGGCGGTATAACAACGCGTAATTACGAGTAATGATTTAGCACCTATATCCACTATATATAGTGTGTCCCAGCTGTCGAGCACCAAGATTAAAATAAACGAGAAAAGGCGTTACGCGAAGCAAACCTATGGTCCGGTACAACTTTAGAATGCAACGGCATTTCCTCCTCAGAGGCGGATGAATATGAGATGCGCCAGTGGGCGCGCACCCTAGACTGACGCCATGAGCCGGACGACCGGTGACTTCGCCGTCGGAGAACGTGGCTAGGGTGGCGGCGAGCGTCTAAATGTCGTACAGAGTCCGTACCTAGAGAGAGAATCTCTAGGGGAGTTTTCGATCTAGGGACTTGCGATGGTGGTGCCGTCACTTCGTAGCGGAGCTTTTTGGAACGACGCCGCTTCGCCAGCCGGTGTGCGTATGCATTGCGCCTGTTAAACCTACCTAACCGATCAGCTCTAGTGGCGCAGTGGGCTAACGTGCCGTGCTCAGAGCAGAAAGGTCGGTGGTTCAAATCTCGACGAAGTTTTTTTTTTTTTAACTTATTTTCTTTTTTGAAGTACAGTTCTAATAGTATAGCATTAATGCTCCACGGGCGCCGCTAATATTTTTTTTTCTGTAAGGAAATCGCCTTCGTGACAGCGGCGGGCGCCAACCCACGTCGCTGCCACTCTTTCGCTGTAATGACACAAGCCACTTGAGCAAACGCTGGCAAAATATTTGACTGGCCTTATAGTGGACGGCAGGTAAGGAAAGGCGCTAGTAAAACTGGCCTTATAGTGAGCAGTAGCCTATACTGACGGCAGGTAAGGAAAGGCGCTAGTAAAACTGGCCTTATAGTGAGCAGTAGCCTATACTGACGGCAGGTAAGGAAAGGCGCTAGTAAAACTGGCCTTACAGTGAGCAGTAGCCTATACTGACGGCAGGTAAGGAAAGGCGCTAGTAAAACTGGCCTTATAGTGAGCAGTAGCCTATAGTGACGGCAGGTAAGGAAAGGCGCTAGTAACGTCTGGACGTAACGACAGCGGTGGCAACAGTTACGCCTGGACGTAACCCTAGCCACACCGATCAAGCAAAGGCAGTCATAGATGTTCTCTGAGGCAGTCACGACGAAGTCGCTACGGGACACCGGATCGCGTACTACGCTGCCGAAACGAAAGCTGCAGGACTCGCGGTCATCGTCCATCGTCGCCGAAGCAGAGACAAGAGACGAACGCTGAAAATCGCTCCAGCAGGGCGCTAGCTCGAGAAAACAACGGCGATATCGGGCCACACCGGCCGGCGAAGCAGCGTTCCAAAAACCTCCGCTACGAAGTGACGGCACCGACGGCACCACCATCGCGAGTCCCTAGATCGAAAAATCCCTAGAGATTCTCTCTAGGTACGGACTCTGTACGACATTTAGACGCACGCAGGGTGGCGCAGAACATGACTGGGACTATTTCTTTATGTCGCGGAGGCAATTGGACTGCCGCGCATCGGTCATCTAGGCGGGGCCTTTCCCGCCTTCATAAGTTGTAGGTATCCGACTAGAGTAGATATTGTTCCTTGTTCACTATAAGTTAGCGCTAATAATCCTACAGCGAAGCTCTATATGACTCATTGTTCGGATTTCATCGTGTCCATCCACAGGAAACCCCTACCGCCACCTAGGGAGCAGTGGAAGAACTAATGTGTAAAAATGCGTAAATAAAACTGACCCCTCGCGCTTGTGTGTGTGTTAAGGTTCGTCTATTATAAAAAATAGAGGGGCTTTAGTGTGTCGTGTGTGTGTGTGTGTGGTGCTTCCGTAGGGAGTAGTGGAAGATCTAATGTTGAAAAAAAGTCACAGTTTCGCCACAAGGCGAAGCAATGAATGTGATAGCAACAAATTGGAATGTCAAGCGACCAATGGCAAGCAGGTGGAAACGTATAGCGCGCTGCTCACGCACACATGACGCACGAAAACAACACGCACAGGACGAGAGAGAACTAACAACGTTCACAGCTCGACACTTAACGCGCTGCTCAAACAAAAACGACGCACGAAACGAATTCACAGGTACAGGCGAGCGCGAACTAACAAGTGTCACAGTTGTTACTTCGCTGTGTTTGAAAAGCGTGTTCTTTTCACAAACGGGGGGGACTGCCGCGAGCGAAGTGACCTTCGTGCGCTAGGTAACTACAACGCAATCGTTCCGTCGAAAGCCCAATCCGCCTTTTGCATGTCTGTGTGGCGCCCTCTCACTGACTCTTCAAGAAACGAACCGTGGGGCGTCGCGCGCGCCTGCTGCCTCTGCCACCACTACCACTGCTGCTGCATAGAACAAAGCTTGGCAGCGGCATAAGTGCTGATAGCCCCGTCTGAGTGTTGTGGCATGGAGCCACCTGGGAGTATTTACATGCCCGGCGGGTCCTTTTCTGTGACCAACGGGTGGACCAAAAGGCCAGTATCAATGAAAATGATGAGCAAGAAGCAGTTGAATGCCTTCATGGCAGCAAGTGGTTCGCGGTGCTCGTGGCAAACCACAAAAGCGCAGAAATTCTGCGATGAGTGGTATGTGCGCAGCCTCATGTTTAATGAGTTGACTGCCGCGTCGAAGTGCGGAGTTCCGAGAACTAAGCATTTTCCTCCCGTCAGTGAAGGGTGGCTGCTACATTGTGCATGCAGTCGTGAGGAAGACCAAATGCGAGGTAGTGGCATGTCACTGCCTCTGCGCAACCGGGTAAATATTTTTGTTTATTGTGGCATTCATACTATTCATACGAACTACCGGGCCTCTGCATGGGCCGTTTCGTGCCGTCGTTGCATCAACGTTTTACTGCGGGAGCGCGGAGCAACGATTTTACTGAATGGCATGCTTCGAAGTGTATGTCGCGAGTACCTCGCGTCTGGGCCACAGTGTTGGCTGGCCTGCACATTCAAATTGAGGGAACGTGATCCTACAATACATGCGTTACATGATTTTAGCACACCAGAACAGCTGGCGCTGATCGAACGCGGCATGCAGAACCTGTCTTGAGCTATGTACTTTTGCGAGTTTCGTTTAACCGAAATTGCGGTACGTGGGAGAGTTGGCCGGCGAACCTGCAAAATCTGTGAACATCGCACTACGGCGACCAAAAAAAGGCACGCACGTGGAAACTTCGCAAGATTTATGAATCGGTGCGCGGCAGTCACGTCAACGGTGAACACAGGCGGATTTCTTTCTTTTCTTCTTTTTTTTTCCTTTTTCGCCGAACAGCGAATGTGCTTTGACAACAGAAATGAACCGCTGAACTCGGTGAATGACAGGCGACGAAAATGCACCATTTCGTATTCATTATGTTCTAGCGGACGATTTACGGCGACTGTTGTCCGATATATAGAAGACGCCAAAGTAAACAACAGCGTAGTCACGTTGAGACCGAAGCGAACCAAGGCGCAATGAACCATACTTTGGTGTTGTCATTCCAAAAGAAATACAGAAAGCATATCGTACAAAGAAAAGCCGTAGCTCAAGCTTCGTCGCTACTGAACTGCTGTGCAGCGAGACAGACACAAAGCGCACACTTATTCCGCGCCCAGCAGGAAACGTGACATGTTATTCGCGTATAACATTTAGTTAGCACACACACCGTTAACGAACTGCTTTTCGCACTGTCTTGCAGAATCCAAAGGCTGCCGCGAACTGCCGTCTTCATTTTGGCGCCTCACAGCCCTGATCGTGCCACGCTTCACGGCGCCGATGATCGCGTTTCACCGATGGGAAGTGGAAAAAATGAATGTTGCTGCTGGGCATGCCTCACGAAGTTCATCCATAAGCGGCGCTGTTGCCGGCATCAAGCTAACAGAACCAGATATATAGATAAAGGTATTTGTTGTGCCACCCGCACGTGCCAACACTACTCTCACCACCAATGCTGCCGCGGAAAAAGAGGCGGCGTCTGCAACGGCACCCCACAGATCGTTTCCCAGATTCGCCGCCAGGTGGCCGCGCATGCGCTGTAGAGTCATGCAAAAGGCGGATTCTGCCCCACCGTGAGATAAGCGCGCGCGAACGGGCGTCTACCCCCCACAGGGCAAAGGGCGCGAGCGGATGAGCGCGGGCGTCGCGACGAGTGGGGCCGGTGGGGCACCGTGCTATGGCCTCGCCGAGCGCGCCCTTTGCGCCATCTCGCTGGTAATGCTGAAAACACGCTGAAAACTCGCTTTATATAAATAGCTCGCCGTTTGAACGTTGAAGGACGTGCGCTTTCGTGGCTCAGCGGTTAGCGCCGCGCGCTGCAGAGCGAGAGGTCCCTGTTTCGATGCCGCGCGTCGGAAACATTTTTCTGAATTATTTTTCTTTGAGGTTTTTATAAATATATAGATACATATACTTATACGGGAACATGACGGCGACGGCGAAAACCAGCCGATACTGTCCATATAATTGCTATCGCAACAAAATGTTTTATTTAGCGGCCGTGCAGCAGCCTGCCGCGTCCGCGCTCTGCCAGGACACGCACGCACCTCGAAGCAACAGCATATTAAAAAAAAAAGGTCCTAGGGCCTTCATATTTTGATGTGACTGCTTATATTGCCCTTGAAGAAATGTTTTTTTTTAAATGCGAATGCATTTCTTAGTCGGGCTATGTCAGGCGGCGTTGTCCGGCGTTGTCCGCTGAGGAGGAGGAGGATAGGTTGAGGAGGTGTCCGCGCGCCGGCAGGTGTTATCTCTCCGCTCTCACTCCCTCTCCCATAGCAACAGCTGTGGGCGCGCGCGCTTATCCTCGCCCCTAGCAACCGGAGCATGTGGTGCGAGAGAGTGTAGGAGAGGGTAGGTGCAGTTCGCCGCTCCTTCACTCGCCGTTCGCTCTCTCCTCCCTGCGCCCCCACTCTCCCTGTCCGCTCGCGCCTCACTCTCGACCGTTCGTGGCTGGGCGCCTCAAGGCGATGGCAGAAGTCGGTGTCGGCGCAAGAAATGCTTTCGCATTTCCTCACGATTCCCTTCGGGGAGGTGGGGGGGAATTTTTTCAGCATTGCATTTCTGTTTAGAAGTGAAGCCGACTTTAAGGAGATTGGCGTAATCTTGATTTCTAAATGCGGAGTACTCTAGGGGCCCGGCTTAATTGTCCATCCATGCATCTCATGTGGCGTAATCACGCTCACAGTAAAGCGCTCAATACAGGTCATAACAAGACTAGCAATGCTTAAAAGCCGAGTTATAATGAACGATTCAAGATCTAAAATAATATAATTAAAAGAACTAACCAAGAAGTAATCGCAGCAGTTAACTCAATATCGCTAAAAATGCTTCGGAAACATGCGCCTGACTCCCGTGCCGCACAAGAGATGGCGCCACCGCCTCGCCAAAAGCACGATAGCTCCTCCCACGAGCACTTCGCTGGCGCTTCGTCGCTACATCTGAAAGGGGAAACAACCTGACGGAACTGACTGCAGACGACACGTATCTGAACTTCCGTAACAAGCAGACAGTCGATAAAGCGCATTGGTAGGCTGGTGAAGAAAGTGTGGATAGCCGAATGCCGATTATTAAGGCTGAATCCATTAAATGTAGCTGATCGTCTTAGTGCGAGGCCACGAAAAGCTATTGCAACAACCGTCTCTATTCTTGATTCACACTGAAATGCAAATTTATATGTTTGTGTTTAAAAGAGTAATTCTGTATTAGCAACGTCGGGCTCTATAAACGAAAACAGGCGATTGCGCGAAGCAAAATAATGTATGTATTTTTACGGTATGCCAATTGAGTTCATGCGCTTATCCCTAAACAAATGCAAAACACGAGATCGTGCAGGTTCTCTAATCCGGCAGAAAGTTATCACCCTGATGCAGGTGCCACGAGCATACGACCTTCGTCATCATAATGGGCATGGTCAGTCATGGTTTCTGGCTCCATATAGCTACCTCTTTTTCGCCTCGCTGGCATTTGGGGACGATCGAATGACACCCCATGATATTTGCGCCTCGTGCATGTGCTGCAGAAAGTCCAGATGTCGCCTACCTAACAAGCAAATAATCATGCGGGCCAAATGTTGCCCGCTTGCAGCCTACCTCTGCGGTACTCTGATATTTTCCAGTGACTCTAGCGCGCACTAAGGTCCCTGAGGGACTTTATTCAGGTACACTAAAGAGCGCTCGATTGCGTCCTTCGACTGACCGTTGAAGCATAGCTTGCTTGCGCACCTATACTTGCTGTTCAGCTTAGTGATATGTGTAATACATAGGAGTGGTGTGTGTACGGCACTTGGAAGTTGTGCGCGACGTATTTATGTCTCGGCTTGGAACGCCAGCAGCCCATCGTACGGGCCCATTGGCTTGCGGTAGGTACTACCCTATCTTATTTGCGAATACGTTGCCATTTTCTAACTGATTCGCAGAAAAATAGGCGATTAAGAAGTTACTGACAGCACTTAGTTGATATGACATGTGGCGTGTTCTTGAAATTTTGCTGTCGCCAGAGGAAAAAGTTATCTTGTTGACGTTGGCAGCATGTGAAGCTGGGAGTGCGGTTTAATTTGAAACTTTTTCTTTCGTCATGCGCGCTTATTCAAGCTTTCTCGGCACAGTACTTCTTAGCTTTTTGGTCAGAAATAGCATAGCCTAGAATTGTTAAAGCGCATGTTAAAGCAACACAGTATCTCAGTTGAAACACATTGTGCACTGAAAGTGTTGCGAACCAACAAGCCCAGCAACAAATTCTTTTAAGGAACAGTGTCTAACGTGTATCTGAGCAGTTGGAGCACGTGAGAAGGCTGTACAAGATTAGGACGATAAGAAAAAAAAATCAGACCGTGAAATGCACGTTTTATTTTGATGTCGTACATTCAACTATTCCAACTGGCCCAAGAACGAGTGTAATTGACAGTGAACATACCGAATATTTTTTTTGTTGGGACCATTTTTCACCAACTAAACCGCATAGTAAGATACGCTCCGCAGAATACAACAGGGGTTTGTGTTGTCCTGACTTCCTTCTTGTGTCCGCGTTTGCACGCCCTATCTTTTTAGAGTGAATACGTATCAACTAGCTCAGCTCTCTGTTACTCTAAACAGCAGGTTAGTATAATTGTTTTTCAATAAATACGCTTAATAGGATCCCGTGATACCATTTTCTATCACCACAGTTTCATGCGCAATATATCAGTCACGCTTGAGTTTCGCGTCATGGCAAATGATCGTGCCACAATTGCCGTCAAGGTCTACCAGTAAACAGTTAATATGTTAATAAATCTGCGATTTCCCTCTCATGCGTGACGCGTTTACTCGAAGTACATGCACAGTCTGTCCAAAAGATACGGACATAAAGAGCCGAGAAAATTGAAATTTATGTGGCGCGTTTTCAATCGCTGCGCAGTGCGAACGGATAAGGTGAACTATCCTGTCGCATGAGAGCTTTTCCAGCAAACTTCGCGCTCGGGTTATTACAGAAACGAGTGTTCTTCGAGGGGGGCTAATTTTTGGCGACCCGCTCTATGCAGCCACGCAGAACGTCGTTCTTCGACGTTTTTCCCGCACGGAATGCAAAATAAACGTGATTCCCAGATCACGTTCGGTTGCTGCTAAGGTATACTTCCTCGCATCTCTATGGCGCGTTAGGAAAGCGACGAAATACTGTGGTATTGCTAAATGCCCGGCCACGCCGTGCGTTGAACGCGCGCGCACCCAAAGTGCTTGGAAGGGATATGGCGATGCGAGGTTACATGATGCGAGTAAGCCAATCACATCGGAGGCGGCGCGCAGAAAACAGATGCGATACTCAGAAAATTTTCCAGTGATTCTAGTACGCGCTGCAGTCTAGTCACGTGCCATTTTTCAGATTTCGCGGGCTTTCTTTATTAGCCAAAAAAAAAAAAAAGCGAACACGCAATTAGTACACGCTCTGCTATAGCGTGCATGGATGGCCTAGTGGTTACGACGTTCGCCTTCGGTTCGTGGGGACGCGATTCAGCGTGCGCCGGTTCATTATGATGATAATTTTCTATCTACGACACAGGACAAACCTCGACTAGGGATGGTAAAATCGATGAATGATTAATTGATTAATCGATTAAAGGTCCACCGTTAATCAATTAATCGTAATCGATTTACGTCTCTCAATTAATCGAATTAATCGATTAAAGCATTTCGATTAATCGATTACGGCAACCGCCACCCCCACCCCAACACCGCCCCTTGACCGGTGCGCATGAGTGCGACGCAAGCGGTGCCGAGACACAGAAGTCGAGCGCACCTACTCTTTTCACTACAGCGCATATTTATACGCCAGCAGAACGAACCCAAAGCCGTCGGCGGCCCTAACCCATAGAGGCAGAAATGAGCTCGCCCTGGTCTCCGTCGCACACGGCGTCGACCTCCCAGCCCTCCTCAAAGCTTCAAGCGTGGACAGGAGGCGGCGCCACCCCGACAAGGCAGAAATGCACTTGCTTGCTTCTCTCCGCTCACAGCCTACTACTGCATTCGCCTCCTCTCGCCCCCTTTCTTCTATCGTGTGTTGGTTAACCGTCGGCAAAGTACACATATTGCTTGCTTGTTATATTGCGTTATTATGACATCTCCGCGTATATACTGCTTCCTTTTGTCATGTCGTAATTGCGAGCATTCGCAAAAGGAGCGCCGTGTGAACGTTGGTTCACAGATGATTCGGAAACGATGACTGCGATGTGTGATAAAGCTGGTTAGCAGTACTCGAAGCCAGTGTCGGAAACTCTTGAGATATCGCCTTCTTCAAGCCAACTTTATTAATGTGCCAGAGAATCATCCTCCAAAGACAAATGGCCATGACTAAAATTACAATGTTGAGGACCCCGTTCCCGAAAGCACGAATCCACCTCTTCAGGTAAGTTATCAGAATTTCGCTACCTAGCCAAGACCCTTTGTGTAACTTATCTTGAAAATCAAGTCGCTCTTCAATTACACAAGCGATTCTTATGTTTCAAAAGGATGGACTGTTGGTAATTCATATTCGTTCAAAAAGCTGGGTCCTCCTCGCAGGACCTCTTACTTTTTCCCCTGTGTTTCCAGTGCTATGGCTTCATTGAATGAAACCAGAAAGCGGTGCGTCAATGCTCAACAGGGAAGTTTGTTGTTTTCTGCATATTTCAGATGTGCGAGCGAATCGTCTAGTTGCTTATTAAATGCGAAGCATTTCTTTGCGTACTGCAAGCACTTTGAGCGTTTCTATCTATCTATCTATCTATGTAGCCGCCTACGTCTGGATGCTCTCGTGATCGGCTCCTTAACTTGAGCTCGACCAAAATTAGTATGGCAGTGTAAGAGCATTTGACGAATACGTCTGGCTGGTCGTGACTTGAATAACGTGAAAATCCCGTCGCGTACGTCGTCAAGCTCATTTCTCCAGACACGTGTGGCTCATACCCGTATACCACGGGCCGCAGTATGCGGGTATGCGCCACAGGAGTTTGACAATTTATATCTACCCAGGAACGGCGAGAACAGACATTGGTAATTAAATGCGAGAGCTTTAAGAGAAACTGACACGGTGGCGTTGACACTGGTAATTTAAAGGCGACAGCGTTAAGAAAAACTGATATCGGCGGCGTTGAAGCGACGAATGAAAAGAATAGAAATCAGAGTCCCCGCAGGAATCGAACCCAAGCACTGTGCATGACAATCAAGTATTCTACCACAGAGCCACGCCAGGTTTCGGAACTGCTTTGGAAAAATACCCTATGCAGGCGTAACGTTGGTGTAACGTCCGTTGTCGTTGCAGTGCTGGTTATCTAATTAAAAAAAAAAACATTACACACGTACTCTTATGATGAAGGAGTCATATCGGGTTAACGTCAATTGTATACTTGAGCGCCATCCACAGTACCTTGTTTATGTAGCACTATCCAGGGCTACCATCCTTGCAAGCACAAGCTCTACATATCAGCCTACGGCTTCTGGTGTTGGCAATACCCATGTTTCTGTTGGCATTGTTACACAACTGTAAACAACTGGTTATATGAAACATATGCGACTGTTCAACATATGTCTGTGCGTGCAACCTTTGTACATATCTTTAACGTAATTTCATAACGTTTCGCTCAATAAAAAATTACAACCCAGTCACCTCACCTCCACATGCTTCATAACATCGACTCCCATGGTACTTGGGATCTGCCTAATTTTTTTGTTTGTGTTCGTTTTGGGCTCCGCGCTGTTTCATCGTGTTTCATCGCGCAAACTCAGCGCACCTTGCATTTGATCAACTAGCGACTTTCTTCGCCTGCAGAGTCTATGGCAACTTTTTGGGCATTTTATTTAACACTCATGTCCGCCGTGATAGATCAATGGTTACGGCGCTCTGCTGCTGACCCGAAGGTCGCAGGTTCGACCCGGCCGCGGCGGTCGCATTTCAATGGAGGCCCGTGTACTGTGTGATGTCAGTGCGCGTTAAAAAAACACCAGATGGTCAAAATTTCCAGAGCCCTCCACTTTGGCGTCCCTTATAATGATATCGTGGTTTTAGGACGTAAAACACCACATCTTATTATTATTTAACCTCTCAAATTTTTTTTTTTGTTTAACGGCACTACACAGTGGTCCAAAAAGATGCGCATTGTAATATGCGTTTATTTCTTTACTGGTTTATATTGCTGTTACATATTATTCCTTAGCAAATGAAAGATGATTGTTTACCCATGAATGAAAGAGAGAAAACATGTTAGAAGGCAGATAGGGTGGACTGAGCTAAGGCTAGTACGCCCCGGCCTGCTGCTCTGCGCTGGGGAAAATGCAACAGGGCAAAAAGAGTAATGAAGAATGATGATTGGCACAAGAATAATTGATCCACACATATATATATATATATATATATATATATATATATATATATATATATATATATATATATATATATATATATATGAAAGCTAGCTTTCATGCGGCGCAGTTGCCCCGATTATACCTATCAGTCCCTTTCGCAAACAGCGGGTTGAAGCGCAGTTTGCTTGTGCTATGACGCAGAAACTGTGTACTCAGCAGCTCTCTTGACATAAACACGCTTAGTAGATGAACCCCAGCACGTGCAACCAGGACTTCGTCTCGACTTGAAGCACAAAGGTGTTGCCATTAGTTGAGGGAATATGCATCGCAAGGAAGCGCACTCGCGTATTTTGAAAAGGTCCCACAGATCCCGGAGAAATGCGGCTTTCAACTTACACTTGCACTCCCACGTCGGCCATCTTCTGCTGCGATGCGAAACTTCTACTATATGTTCTAATGCCTGATACATTAAACAGGGCTCACAGTTCGGGCTCCGCGGTGGTCTAGTAGTTGCGGTGCTTGACTGCTGGCCCGAAGGTCGCGTGATCAAATCCTTGCCGCGGCGACCGCTTTTTCGGTGGAGTCGAAAATGCCTGAGGCCCGTGTATTTAGATTTAGGTGCATGTTAAAGAACCCCAGGTGGTCGAAGTTTGCGGAGCCCTCCACTACGACGTCGCTCATAATCATATCGTGGTTTTGGGCGTTAAACCCCAATTATTATTATTATTATTATTATTATTATTATTATTATTATTATTATTATTATTATTATTATTATTACACTTCCGTCTGTACGCACGACTGACGATGGGCGCGTAGCGCCGAGTTAAGCCAATGACGAGGTGAAACCTGTGCAGTACACTGACGCAACTGCCGTTCATTCTAACCGGGAGGCAAAAGCTCTTGTCGCTCTACTTGCCGCAGATGCTTGTACCGATGGTCTGTTTGAGGCCAGTGTGTTGCTGCGCAATCTCACATGGGTGAACTGAAGGAAGATATCACGTCAGTCCGCAATTATAGTATTATTGAGGGCTTCCGAAATATTTAACAGACAAATGGAGAAATGATGCCGTGACTACGAGTGCGAGCGTCTTATTTACTTCCTCTTTCTCCTCGTCTCTGCTTTGCCTTTAGCGGGATTTCCTAACCGTCGGCCACGCTGCATGTTTCCGCTGTGACTTTTCGACCAGAGTGGTCGCCGAAAACGCCTCCGATTTCGGTGCGCTCGCGTAGGCAGGCTTAGAGGAAATACGACCTTCTGCCTAATCGTCCATGGATGATTGCCACAGATCCTTCAATCCGTCACATCACCCAAAGACTACGGGCCCCCCTGTGTCCATTGGGCGAAAGTGCAAATTTTCACAAAGGCGCTAATGCGCACATGTGATCTCTAGCGCGTGTGATCGAAAGACTTCGGTCGACATAAACAGTGCTTCTCAAACAATGAGGTATCATTTTTAAAGCACCCATCAAAAATGTCGATTATAATCGTTTAATCGATTAAAACAACACGTCGAAATCAGTTAATCGATTAAAGGCTCATTCGATGAACGATTAACGATTAATCGATTAAAAATATTAATCGACCATCCCTAACCTCGACCCCCTTTACGGCCTGACCCGCACAAACGTGTGGGTCAATAAAGACGCTCACCGAACGGCATCTGCTTCAGTTTTGGTTTCATAGCTCTGTGCCGCTGAAGTCAATGTTTACGGGAATATATCTGTTTCAGTAGTTCTGTAGCGATGCATTGGAACCTAGAAATGGGTTGCACTCTCGAGAGCCTTCTAGTGGGTCATCTGCAAAAAGGACGCCGCTCGCGCTGAGAGTCCGTGCCTGGCCGTGGCTGCCGCTGACGCATTATCGCTGAAGCATTATCACTGAGTGCCGGCTAATAAACACCTTAGTTCAATAATTTCGACACCAGAGGCGAGCAATTTTCCACAAAAAATGGCGTCTGAGCACATGCGCCCACGGCGGCTCCTTCAGACGTGTAAATCAACGCTCCTTCTTGTTATACATATTTTTCGAGCGTGTATGCACATGGAAGCAATATTAAGACTTGTGAGAACATGCGTTGCTAAAAAATTTACCCGTTCTTGCCTCACACGCTGTGTACTCACGTGTGAAAAAGTCACCCGCACGTTTGTGCTGGCTGGGCTTTCGTCCTCGTCAAATGCACGGCAGAGCGCCGCAGGTTGGCTCATTCACGCGCTGTTGCGCCTGCGCATTCTGTTCTTTTATTGCGAATAGCTTTCTTGGCATCTTATTGGCACTTATTTGGTTGGTGTTTCGTGATGTTTTCTTATACGTGAAGTTATTGACGCGAAGCGATGTTGCATGAGTTGTGATCACCATTTACGCAGGAAATATTAATTTTGTGAATGTGTTGTGACAACATGCGTTATATTTAAAATAACTAGATTTTACATTGCCTATCATATAGATCTTAAGTATCGCCAGTGAAACTGTAAGGCTAATATATAACATTGAGGGTTAAAATTGCTAAAAATAGCTGACTTGGAGAACCAGCTTTTGTGGGAGCTGAATTTCTTTTTCACATGCCGAGATTTTCAAACTAGAGAATGAAGAAGACATAGAAGAGATATTAAGGCTCCTTGTGTCTGGCATCAGAATTGGGTAGGGACCACGTTGACGAATTAATAGAGATTCAAATTCGTGGTTCGAGCCAACTTAGTGATGGAAACTGGAGTGAGGAAGGCGAGTTGTTGAGCAGTCATCTCCGTAATAATTGGGTCAGGTGCATAGGTCGGCAAAAACTTATGGAGCTCAATCAGACTCACTCATGAAATATATATTGCGCTTTGGACTCATTCAGATTCACACTCACCAAAATTTTCCTGAGCTGGACTCACTCGGACTCACACTCACGAAAATTTTCTTCAACCGGACTCACTCGGACTCACACTCACCAAAAATTGCTCACCCCGACTCACTCAGACTCAGACTCACGGCTCGATTTGAATCTGAGCGAGTCTGAGTGAGTCGACTCATGAGTGAGTTCGCCGACCTATGGTCAGGTGACCACTCACCATATCCTGTCAGTTTCAGTAAAAATGATGTCTTTTGGAAGAAGACACATTCGGGTGCAAAGCCTCACCTGCCTGGAAGTGGTGACACAGCCGATGTTCTTGTTGATGTCAAGACTTCTTTGCCGTCTTTTTCATACTAATTTAATGCAACAATTTCTGAAGTTACTGCTGACAAAACGGCAGTGTTCCCTAGTTGTAGACGTAGAAAAGCTTTGCAAGTAACTCTGCAAAAGATCAAGCAGCTTTAGGTATGGACCTGATCATGGGCTGCATCCGATCTCTGAGGAACTTTGCTCGTCACCAGGCGCCCAAGAATTGAAAGCAGCAAGAAAAATGTGTCACATGATCAAACCGTAGACAACTTTCCTGGAGTGTGAAAGGCACCCGGCATAGCCAAGCGTTTAGACGCGGCTGTATACCACTGGCCATCACTATACAGCTTGACATGTCAACATCACTGCGGGCTGTCAAGTGTAACTTCTTGTTCAGGAACGCGTTGTATGAAGTGCAACCTATACCTGTGCCTCACAAGTGACACACAATACTTTAAAATGTTGCCATTCGCAGCGCTGAACACGTATTTTTTTTGCTTTGTCTTAGCTGTTATAAGTGTATTCCTCGCTGTAGTGAATCACATGAATAAAATCCCAGCCCACACATACGTGCGGGTTTGTTTTCTGGGTCAAATTCTCCGATTCTTCCAGTTTAACCTTTGAAATCTTTATTACAATAGAGCAAACATTAATAATTTTTGAGCAAGTTAGCAATTTTTCTGTTATATTTTTCTCGGGCAGGAAAGGGTATAACAGCTCTGCTGTGAAACTGATATGCGTGTATGTGCCACAGAAATTATACAAATCCCTTTACTCACCACATTGGCCCTCTAAAAATTTACAAGGGAACACACGGGCGGCAAATACCGATAAGGATCTTTCCATCTTCTCTTGTTAACCCTCTGTACAGAGTGTTTGGGCGGTGATTTAGCAAGTGCCGGTTCATGATGATGATAATTTTCTATCTACGACACAGGAACCTCGACCATAACAGCCGATATATATATATATATATATATATATATATATATATATATATATATATATATATATATATATATATATATATATGTATATATATATATATTGTTACGGGAAAGACAGACTCCGAGGACACAGACTTGAGGGAATACGCATATGTATTTACACTTGGTTAGGCAAGCAGCGCTGCTAATCGAAGAGCTCGCGCCAGTCTATCTTCTGTCGTCCTTCTCTTCGCCTTATTGATCATGATGCCACTGGTACGTAGCAATATATATATACTTGGACATCTCGTTGACAAACACGGCGTGAGGCCAGACCCACGAAAGATCGAGGCCGTCAGCTCTTTCGAACCACCAAAGTCTCGTTTCGAGGTTCGCCGACGTGGTGCATCCCCTAACATGTCTTCTTCCTCGTCTCCTTCCTCGGCTCATACCCGTTGCATTATATATATATATATATATATATATATATATATATATATATATAGTCTCTGGGGTTGTCTCAACTCTATTAATTGCGCGTTTTTCAATCCATGAATGGAGTTACTTGTTTCCTTGTTGACTTCCTTCAAGGTATGTTTGATTACAAGGCTCAACTACTCAAAGTCATCGACAAACGCGCTGTATAGTGAACGTGACGAGCACTAAAATAACTGTATCTGCAAGAAAAACGCGAATAAGTCCAATAAACGCGACAAGTGACTGAAAAATTCTACAAGCGACTTGGTGAAAAAAAAAAACCGGCAGATCCCACGCACTGTGGGAATCGATGTAATGCGAAGCAGCCAGCAAGGAGCAAATCATGCTGTACATGACATGCGCGTCATCATTCGCATGTTAGGACCTGTCACTTATGTTCGGCATATAGTCACGTTACGCAATACCAATTTTAGTGTATATCAAGCTAGAGAAACGGCCGCGAGCGTACCATGAGCGTGGTATGTAATACATGCTGACATCATGACATGCATGTCATGATTTTCATGTTACCACCAGTCATTTATGTTCGTCATACAGGCACGTCGCGCAATACAAGTTTTGGTGTATATAAAGCTAGCGAACACGCGGCGAGCCTACCATGAGAGTGGCATGTAAATCATGCTGTACATGTAATGCATGTCATGATTGTCATGTTACCACCTGTAAGTTATGTTCGTCATACAGTCACGTTACGCAATACGAATTTTCGTGCATAGCAATCTAGCGAACCGGCTGCGAGCGCACCATGAGTGTGGTATGCAAGTCTTGCTGTACATGACATGAATGTCATGATTTTCATGTTATCACTTGTCATTTATGTTCGTCGTATAGTTCCGTTGTGCAATACTAATTTTGGTGTATATCAAGGCTAGCTAAACGGCCGCGAGCGCACCAATGAGCGTGGCATATAAATCATGCTATACATGACATGCATGTCACGATTTTCATGTTACCATCTGTAATTTATCTTAGTTATACAGTCCCGTGGCGCCATAGCAATTTTGCTGTATATCAGAGAACCGGCCGCAAGTGCACCATGAGCATGGCATGTATGTCATGCCAAACGTGACATGCATGTCATAATTTTCATGTTACAACCTGTCATTTAAGTTAGTCATGCACAAATGTCTCGTCACGCCAATTTTGGTATATATTTCTAGCGGCCGTCGTCATCTTCATCGGCCGCCTATTAATTACGGCGCGCTCAGGCGCATGTGCATGCCCATGTGCCTCGTTCGTCTTGGGCTGAAGACCTTCCTCTTTCGTCCTCCTTGGCGTGCGCTCGTCTTTCAAGGAAGACCTCGGCTGCACAGCTGCGGAGTTGGTCTATGGTACAACATTGCGTATGCCTGGCGAATGTTTCGCGCCAGCCTACTGTCGCCACGCCCGATCCAGACAGTTACGTTCAACAGCTCCGTTTCCTCTTTTCACGCCTGCGTCCTTGCCCTTGTCGAGATGCATCGTCGACTGACATTTTTGTCAGCAAGGACATGGCCACAGCGAGCCACGTTTTCGTCCGGCGTGAAGGTATCCGACCGTTCCTTACGCCTCCATACGACGGTCCATTCAAGGTGCTCAGCCGGACAGAAAAAACTGTCACCATCGAGCTCAACGGACGTGAAGAAGTCGTGGCGATCGACAGAGTCAAACCCGCCTACCTAGCGACCGCGCCAGCGTTATGTGCTTTTAACCTCTTTGCCGCCGCTGAAACACAGGATTTACCCGATCGCCTGACATCAAAAACTGTTTCTTGGGCGCCAGTGTATCACTGCCCTTCTCATAAAAGGAGGGGGAGCCCTGTAGCGGCCGTCGTCATCTTCATCGGTCGCCGATTAATTACGGCGCGCTCAGGCGCATGTGCATGCCCATGTGCCTCGTTCCTCGTGCGGCGCGCTGCGAGGAAGATAATAAAGAACAGTTCTGCTCCTGCCATCGGCCTGAACGGTTCCCTGGTCTTTCGCTCGCCGCCACACGCATTGTTATAGAGGACCTAACCTCAGTCCCTATATATTTATTCAATTAAACGGCCGCGAGTGCCGCTAGACGATGTCATGTAAATGATACTGTACATGACATGCGTGTAATGATTTGCACGCTAGGACCTGTCGCTTATGCTCCTCATACACTCTTGTCACGCCATACCAATTTTGGTATATATGAAATTAACGAAACGGCCGCAAGAGCACCTAGGCCATGGCGTGCTAATCATGCCATTCATGACAAATATGTCATGCTTTTCATGATATGACCTGTCATTTATGGTCGTCATGCAGTTATATGCTGCCATACCAATTGTGGCATTCATCCCATTAACGATACGGGCAGGAGAGGACAAAGTCGTAGGTGGCTAGATAGATAGATAGATAGATAGATAGATAGATAGATAGATAGATAGATAGATAGATAGATAGATAGATAGATAGATAGATAGATAGATAGATAGATAGATAGATAGATAGATAGATAGATAGATATGCTCAAAGTCGCTGAAGTTCGCTGAAAAATGCTTATCTCTAAGTGACACATAAGCTTATGGTTTTCTTGTAGAAAACCTTGCGGTTGCGGCTTTCCCTGAAATGTTGTTGTCGGGCGGCATTGGCGCAGCTTATCGTTTCATCTGTTTAGCGATCTTGAGTGTCTGGAACGACCCAACAGAAAGAGCATGGCACGCGTGTTTAGCATTACATTTTCGCAAAGTCGGAATTTTCCTGATGTGTACACTCCTGCATGTCGGCTTTGCATCTTGTCCTGAGAGAGGTTTTATTCCACCACCACCACAAATCATTTTAACGAAGCCTTCGTAGGAAGCGTTACTTAGCATGTTTTTTAACCACCGGTACAATGCATTCATATGTTTAAGATATAGTATTCGCATTCAGCAAGCGTGGTTCCTTAGCCCTGTCGTTAAGGCGCTCGGCTGCGGAGCGTGGGGTCCTTGGTTCGATATCCAGCACCGGTAAGTATACTATTTTGTTTTATACATTTATTTTTTAATAGCGGTTGATCTTATGTGACTAACTGGTGGGCGGACGAATACACAGTATTCTCGCTGAGTTGGCAACGAAATACTAACTAAAAAGCATGCACGATATCGACGGCTTCAAATATAGTTTCCGACGTTCCATACTATCATGGTTCAACTCCCGGCCACGGCGGCCTCATTTCCATGGCTGCTAAATGCAGCAACACACGTGTACTTTACGTACTCGTTGTAAACCACCATGTGGTCGATATTGATTCGAAGTCCCCCCCACCCCACAGCGTGCGCGCCTCATAATCGTATCGGGGTTTCGACACGTCGGACCCCAGAACTAAATTCAGTTATGCACCGCATCCCATTTCTGACACTTCCTTTCTTTGCATTGCCAAAAACGCGCAATCGAGACGTCAAGAAGGGTGCTTCAATGCTAATGTACCTTCAACTACCATCACGCTCCGCGGGTGCTATGTAACAATTGCAGCACTGTCAAGGGGGGACAAAATGAAGTCTTGCTGACGCAGCTTTAATTTGTATGCCTAACATTCGACTTCGTTTTGAGAGCGCGTGTGCAAGATGCGCCCCTGGCTACATCCACCACCGTCGTAAGGTTCTATGTACCCAGCCTCGTTCATTTTTTGGATCGCTTTCTTGTACAGTTGTAAAATGGGACGAGTGAAGTATATCGTTTGACTTTTTTTTAACAGTGAAGCAGTTTAGCAAATCGTTCTTTGTTCACCCCGTATAAAAAAAACTATCATCATCATAAACGGGTATGAGCCACAGGAATTGGGTAAATCCCACTACACACACTAAAAAGAAAGAAGGTAACAGTTAGGCCAACAAATGGGTGCGAAGTGACGGCGGTGAGCCGAAGACCCCGAAAACGTACAAAGAGAGAATACTAAGGAACGGGAAAAGCAACAGCGGCTGAGAGAAGGCCCCAAAGCGATGGGAGGCCTACGCCAACAACGACGTGCCCGTGTCGTGTTTGTGACGATCTGTGGTTAAACTTGAGCCTCTCTGCGCTGAGAATCAACGTAAAAACAATCACCACCTAGGTAAAGCCTAGCAACGACCTAGAAGCAACCTAGAAACAACCTGTATCACCTAGCTAAGGCCCAGAAACCATTCAAAAGCAGCCAGATTAGTCTTCAGAA
This sequence comes from Rhipicephalus appendiculatus, assembly GCA_030522465.1. Lineage (NCBI taxonomy): Eukaryota > Metazoa > Arthropoda > Arachnida > Ixodida > Ixodidae > Rhipicephalus > Rhipicephalus appendiculatus. The sequence goes on along the minus strand of JALIZH010032928.1, from coordinate 1,950,815 downwards.
TCGTCCAGCTTCGCTGTTTCAAGCCTTACGCGGCTTAGTGGTAGCTTTGCCATTTTTTTTTATTTTTACATCGTTTGTCCAGTGCTGTACGGCGCATCAATTTGCCGTCTGGGGTCACGTTTGTCTCTGCACAAAGGATGCAGTGGTGTGCTTTCTCAGAGTGTAAGCCAGTAATATAAAAGACCACTGGCGAGCACGTCGCATTTGGGAAGGTTGCATCGCTTTAATTCCAATGCATATCTAGACCAATGTTCGTGGAGCGAGTCGAGACCGAAGCTGTAGCAGGTCACATGGGAATGCCGGAGCAAACCTATGGAGGCACAATCGCCTCTGACACTCACGATGCTGGGGGAGCCCTGGGAGGGCGTCCTCGCCCGAACCGACCTGGAGACCCAAAGTGGTCTCCTGGATCAAGCCGGGTGAGCAGCGGAGGCCACTGGTATCCTGGCAATGGTGAACCCACCCTTGACATTTCCCCCCTCCTGTTTTTTTTTTCTTCTCAAACGTTTTTTTTACCCTCCTTTTCCGTCGTCATTTATGCTAGAATACGGTCAGTTCGCACGCGACAGTCGAATAAAGAATCGTTTAAATGCAAGAAATAGAATGTGAGGGCACACGTTCTCGCTGGCGAAAGGACCACAGGACAATTATCGACCGAGGACAATATAAAGAAAAGGCTTTCTTTAGGCGTAGACAGTGCATTTTGTCGGGGGGGTGGGCGTTGTTCTGATCCCCCCCCTTTCTGAACATTCGTGCGCGGACAGTCAACCTATCGCTTTCCAGGGACCACGGCGCTTCTTTGCCGTGTGCCGCCGTCAAAACGCTGACGCGCAGTGAAGCCGCTGCGCTATGAAGCAGCGGCCTGGAGCCGCGGCCGCTCATTTCGCCACGGTCCGCGCGCACGGTTGTTTTCACTCGAAGCATGGTTGAAAGCGCAGCAACACGGAACGCGCGAGCGTCGACCAGCGAGTCAATAAGCGCCGATTTCCGGCGTCCCGGTGTGTGGTTCCTGGAAGACTCGCAGAAGGCAGCTGCACAGGACTGTTCATCAAGCACATGATGAGCGTATTCGCGTTCATTTCGGCGGTACGCCGCTTATCCGACTGCGCGGTCGACGCTCGCGCGTTCAGGTTATAAAAAAATGGGCGGCTGTACATCTTGCGGGGGCTTTCTTTAACCGCAGAGAAAAGTCTCCACGCAGCTTCTACGCCCAACAGCAAAAGTTTACGGGACGTTGGCGTCACAACAAGTTCTGCAATACCAATTGCAGGCTGGAATATTTATTGGGAGGTTCTGTTCCCAGTGAAGGCGAGAACATAGCTTTCTCGAAGATTTCGCGTCCCGCATACTTTTGCCGTTGAGTGTATGTTCCCGCAAAAAGTCGCACAGGTAATTTTGGAATGTCCTCTACAACGTGAAAAAACACACTTGGCACTGAAGTAAATATTAAAAATTTTGCATGAGTGATCTAAACTTTTTAAGCACGATTAAAAAAATGCAAGTGACACATGACTGCAAACCATATGGCGTTGGCCATAGAATGCGTGTAGTACAAGAAACTGCAGCCGCTGTCAGCGAATCCTATCGTACATGTTTATCACATAAAATGAGTACCAGTTTCTCGCAATCAAGGTTACTTTTAGGGCATAGGTGAACTAAGAATGCTTGATTCAGAACATTTCACTTTCAAAGAAAGTTGCATTACAAGTTCCTTGCAATGAAAATACGAATCAAATTGCATCTTCTAATTTTCTCCCAAAATGAACTCCGAAAAAAAAAAAAAGAACGATGCACATAAGCAAGGAAAAGCACTATGGTTACTAGATTACTGATGACGTATGCGACACAGTTGCACGGGCAAGTCCGAAGAGCGGCGCAATTAAGAAGGAACGTCACAGCATAAGAATCTTTTATTGGTAGAAAACATAGAATACAGTACGAAGATTTCATGCAGTATGTAACAGACACTATTAACAAAATGAAGATAATAAAGGTGCCGGCATATTGTATGAGGCAAAGAGTAGCATAACTATATATGCACCTGACGAGACATCACGCCATAAATTCTAGTCACCCTCTGATGCGAACGAAGTGTCAAGTCCATGCAGTGACTCACGCTGACAGATAAGGCGTCGCTCCCACCACTCGTACACATTGGGGTGCACACTGAGACGATCAGTGGGCGATTGCGACAGTGCCGTGCACAATGGGCACAGTTCGTTTTCAGGATACATAAGAGAGCAGTTTCGCTTCCAAGCGAAATAGCTCTCGTACATGGAGTGATCATTCAGTAGTTCAAGAAGCTTTGCAGCAAGTTCGCCTGGTTCCCGAAAGTCAGCCGAGCTGACCACTGAGTGCTCAGGAACAGTCAGCGTGGAATTTGGCGGTGCCAACACAACGGGAACTATGTTGTGTTCAAATGCGTCGTAGACGAGCTCGTAGGCGCTTTGGAAGCACTCTGGTTGCAGAGAGACGACGATGAAATTGTAGTTCTTAGCAATGTGGCTTACGCACTCACCTCGGGATGAGCACTCATTCGCTCCGCAATCTTTAAACAGGCGTATGCTAACCGGGTCCTCGGTACTAGCGCCGACACTTTCCGATCGGCAGCCATACGTGTCATCAGCTCCATCGAAGGGCAGATTTTGCTTCTCGAAGCGGTACTGCTCGCACCTGCCAACGATCCAAGCAGCGTGTTTCCGCTTCTTTATTGTCTGGGTATCAAGAAGCGGCTTGATGGTTGCCGTCAGAGGAGTGTCCGTGGTAGAGCCGCAACGCCATGTCTTATAAGGAACGACGATGTCTGCGTCGTCCCTGTAGCCCATAGTCCAGGTGAACATGTTAGCGCCGAACCGCCGATAAGGCGAGTCATCGCAGCCCATTGCAAGCGAGTCGTGCAAGCACTTGCGCCCTTCCTGCGGCGGATGCGGGGCCTTGGCCCAGAAGACCCAGCGTTGAAAAGTGGTGCGTAGTGAAGGCTCGTCCAGGTATTTCAAGCGGTCAGCAATAAACACAACCGCATCGCTTATATCCAGCTCGTGCTGGTCTTCGGTGACCTCGCAGATGAACCAATGATTAATTCCACGAGGGCAGTACGCGTGCCCGGCTTTCCACCACCTTCCGAGCCCAGTTTGGTTCCAGAGCAGGATGCGAGGATACGGATGATCACCTTTACGCATTCCCCATGGTTGAGGAAACGAGACCGGTAGAGCATTCCTTCTCGGTCGTGCTGGCATAATTGCATTGCCAAGAAGACTAAGACTTCTCGTAGAGATTATGGAATTTGGCGACAACACCACCATGACTGTCCCGACTACAAGAAGAATAATTGCGACCGCAGGCAAGCACATGTGCACGTACTTTCCTATTACATCTTCGCGCTGCGCAAGTGGAGCAGATTTCTGCGCCTGCGACGATCCTGAAGCGGCGGTTGGCACGTCTGCTGCTGCGGGCGCCTGGGCGGCCGGCACGTCTGCTGCTGCGGGCGCCTGGGCGGCCGGCACGTCTGCTGCTGCGGGCGCCTGGGCGGCCGGCACGTCTGCTGCTGCGGGCGCCTGGGCGGCCGGCACGTCTGCTGCTGCGGGCGCCTGGGCGGCCGGCACGTCTGCTGCTGCGGGCGCCTGGGCGGCCGGCACGTCTGCTGCTGCTGCGGGAGCCTGGGCGGCCGGCACGTCTGCTGCTGCTGCGGGCGCCTCGACGGCCGGCACGTCTGCTGCTGCGGGCGCCTGGGCGGCCGGCACGTCTGCTGCTGCGGGAGCCTGGGCGGCCGGCACGTCTGCTGCTGCGGGAGCCTCGACGGCCGGCACGTCTGCTGCTGCTGCTGCTGCTGCTGCTGCGGGAGCCTCGACGGCCGGCACGTCTGCTGCTGCTGCGGGCGCCTCGACGGCCGGCACGTCTGCTGCTGCTGCGGGCGCCTCGACGGCCGGCACGTCTGCTGCTGCTGCGGGCGCCTCGACGGCCGGCACGTCTGCTGCTGCTGCGGGCGCCTCGACGGCCGGCACGTCTGCTGCTGCTGCGGGCGCCTCGACGGCCGGCACGTCTGCTGCTGCTGCGGGCGCCTCGACGGCCGGCACGTCTGCTGCTGCTGCGGGCGCCTCGACGGCCGGCACGTCTGCTGCTGCTGCGGGCGCCTCGACGGCCGGCACGTCTGCTGCTGCTGCGGGCGCCTCGACGGCCGGCACGTCTGCTGCTGCTGCGGGCGCCTCGACGGCCGGCACGTCTGCTGCTGCTGCGGGCGCCTCGAAGGCCGGCACGCCTGCTGCTGCTGCGGGCGCCTCGACGGCCGGCACGCCTACTGCTGCTGCGGGCGCCTCCACGGCCGGCACGTCTGCTGCTGCTGCGGGCGCCTCGACGGCCGGCACGTCTGCTGCTGCTGCGGGCGTCTCGACGGCCGGCACGTCTGCTGCTGCTGCGGGCGTCTCGACGGCAGGCACGTCTGCTGCTGCTGCGGGCGCCTCGACGGCCGGCACGTCTGCTGCTGCTGCTGCTGCGGGCGCCTCGACGGCCGGCACGTCTGCTGCTGCTGCTGCTGCGGGCGCCTCGACGGCCGGCACGTCTGCTGCTGCTGCTGCTGCGGGCGCCTCGACGGCCGGCACGTCTGCTGCTGCTGCTGCTGCTGCGGGCGCCTCGACGGCCGGCACGTCTGCTGCTGCTGCTGCTGCGGGCGCCTCGACGGCCGGCACGTCTGCTGCTGCTGCGGGCGCCTCGACGGCCGGCACGTCTGCTGCTGCTGCGGGCGCCTCGACGGCCGGCACGTCTGCTGCTGCGGGCGCCTCGACGGCCGGCACGTCTGCTGCTGCGGGCGCCTCGACGGCCGGCACGTCTGCTGCTGCTGCTGCTGCGGGCGCCTCGACGGCCGGCACGTCTGCTGCTGCTGCTGCTGCGGGCGCCTCGACGGCCGGCACGTCTGCTGCTGCTGCTGCTGCGGGCGCCTCGACGGCCGGCACGTCTGCTGCTGCTGCTGCTGCGGGCGCCTCGACGGCCGGCACGTCTGCTGCTGCTGCTGTTGCGGGCGCCTCGACGGCCGGCACGTCTGCTGCTGCTGCTGTTGCGGGCGCCTCGACGGCCGGCACGTCTGCTGCTGCTGCTGCGGGCGCCTCGACGGCCGGCACGTCTGCTGCTGCTGCTGCGGGCGCCTCGACGGCCGGCACGTCTGCTGCTGCTGGTGCGGGCGCCTCGACGGCCGGCACGTCTGCTGCTGGTGCGGGCGCCTCGACGGCCGGCACGTCTGCTGCTGGTGCGGGCGCCTCGACGGCCGGCACGGCTCCTGGGGGGTGCGGGTGCCTCGGCGGCCGGCACGGCTGCTGCTGCGGGCGCCTCGGCGGCCGGCACGGCTCCTGGGGGTGCGGGTGCCTCGGCGGCCGGCACGGCTCCTGGGGGTGCGGGTGCCTCGGCGGCCGGCACGGCTCCTGGGGGTGCGGGTGCCTCGGCGGCCGGCACGGCTCCTGGGGGTGCGGGTGCCTCGTCGGCCGGCACGGCTCCTGGGGGTGCGGGCGCCTCGACGGCCGGCACGGCTCCTGGGGGGTGCGGGCGCCTCGACGGCCGGCACGGCTCCTGGGGGGTGCGGGCGCCTCGACGGCCGGCACGTCTGCTGCTGCAGCGGGTGCCTCGTCGGCCGGCACGGCTGCTGCTGCAGCGGGTGCCTCGTCGGCCGGCACGGCTCCTGGGGTTGCGGGTGCCTCGTCGGCCGGCACGGCTCCTGGGGGTGCGGGCGCCTCGACGGCCGGCACGTCTGCTGCTGCAGCGGGCGCCTCGACGGCCGGCACGGCTGCTGGGGGTGCGGGTGCCTCGTCGGCCGGCACGTCTGCTGCTGCTGCGGGTGCCTCGTCGGCCGGCACGGCTGCTGGGTGTGCCTGTGCTGCGCCTGCCTGCTCTACGCCGCGGGCGCCTTGGTCTTGCTGTGCACCCTGATTGTCACCGACAGCGCCTTGGTCTTGCGGTGCGCCCTGATTGTCACCGACAGCGCCTTGGCCTTGCTGTGCCTCCTGATTGTCACCGACAGCGCCTTGCTCGTCATCAGAACCTACCTCAACGTCGTCGCTTTCGCCGGGTGGTTCCTCACTGTCGGGGTCGACTTTGCTCCTTGGCATTGCGAAACTGCAAAGTTTAAAGGGAAGCGAAATCAAATGAAAAAGTGCAGCCACACAGGTTTTCACATGGCGCCGTGAAAATAAATACAAATAACTGATCCATGCTTTTAGGGACTGCTCATTGATGCTGACGCTGCTTAGTTTACTTACTCGGTTGTGGACAGCTCCACGAACGTGAGCTGTAGCACTACGCCTACAATTTGAAGTAATAGAAACATTGCAGGATTTAAAGCTCCGTAGCACAATTCATCTTCGGCGTTAGGTTTAGTAGAGAGCGCCGTTGACACCCTTGTTTCTATGTAGAGTCACGAAAGCGGTACTGGTGGAGCAGGGAACTACGTAGAAGTGTAAAAGCCAAACAGTGCTCTAGTATGCCCAACCCGATGTTCATATTCAATAGTTGCTTGAAGGTAAATTGGACGTTAATGCATGGTAACTAAATGTGTATTCCTTACTTTATGCCGGCTGGACGCTGAAGTTGGTCGTAACCTGCCTCGCGGCTCAGTTCGCGTAGAAATGAATCGCCGGCGCTGGTTCTCCCGGTTTTGTGGCCCGTATGGAAATGATGCCTGCTATTCTGGGTAGGCTCATGTTCTTATCACTATAGATAAGTAACGGATTCGGTGACAGCTGTGCCGAGAGCAATCGGTATGAAAATATCTGTTTGTTCGCTGGCTTATACCACGTGACGTCATCTGTGGAACAGAAGACTAAAAGACGTACAACAGTCGCGATATTCTGCACCTTTGTGCATGCGTGTAGCAAAAATCGCACTAGCTACAGCAGCCGATATTACACTAGTCACATGTATTAAGAGTCCACATGTCGAGTACATATGTGGCGTTTTGCTAAAATAACCAAGTCCTCTCCAACTGAAAGAGAAAAACGCAGTTTTTTGCCTGAGAATACGGTCGGGCCTGCTCCAACGATTTGTTGGCAGTGTGCTCATGTCACCAAAATACCTCAATCTTTATTTCAGCTAAAATCTGTATAGCCCACTATCCTCGCTATTCAGGAATTAAATTTGGATTTGGCTCTTATAGACTGGAACATTTCATTTGCGCTTGAATTAACTCGTAAAAGAAGTCTAAATCGCAGCGAATGAACGATGTAGTAACATTTTGCGTCAAAATTATTGCGTCAAATTATTATTTATTGGACGAGCTAGTGCCCAGTAAACGAAGGACTCAAAGTACAAGCAACACTCGCTGAACAGTGTTAACGGCGAGCACGGACGTTGGTCGTTGGCGCGTGAAACGGTGTCGGCTTTTGTGTACACGCCTGATCGAACCTTTCAGCATTATCGCTGGTGCTCGTGTTAGGTTCAGAATAAACTCTGCTACTCGCGACCCAAACATTGCGACGCGGCTTGCGCCAAGTGGTCGTTACGCGTTTAACAGGCCGGTCGCATAAAAATACAGAAAGTATCGCATGTGACGACCACGTGACAATATTACGACCACTACGTTCAAAGCTGATACGAAAATAAAGGCGTCTACGACTACACGACAGCTAATTCGCACTGTGCGCGCTCTATAATTGGTGCGTGAGGTGATCCGTGATGGCGGACCGGAAGAGTATAAAACTGTTGACTGCGCATCCGTGTCATATCACGTCAAGCTTTCTTTCATCCTTCTCGAAGTACGCCGAGTGTATTCTTACTTTTCAGAGTGTTTTCTAATCGGTTGCAGGATACGGCACCCTTCTACAAAGCAGCTATCTGGAGGAAACATTATTAGGCACCAGGAAACCTACGAAGAACAGATCCTGTGTCTTAACAAAGGCGAAGAAATTTTGAACGCTCGCCATGTAATTTGCTGTGGCGTCAAGATATGCAGTGTTTACGCTGTTACGATTCAAGCACTGTTCGCAGACGTCCCACGTTAGAAGGAAGCCTACTGGAGTTTATTTTTGTCGGAAGCAGTCTTATCAAGGTATGTATACGTGTACAGCACGTGAGCATTTTGCTCTACATACGTTGCAGTCGCAGTGGCCGCACATGTGTCCACAACGTGCGTACCCTCACGCCCCATGTAAATATGGGCACTAGCGTGCACAGCCAGAAATGCATACGTAAGTACTTGTTATTTTACGGCGAATGACGCGCTTAACCTGCTAAAGGATGCATGCGACGCGAAGCGTATCTGACACACACGCTATGGCTAGACGGCAGCGTTTTAGACTTAAGCCAGAAAAAGTACGTCGATCTTGTTTTCGAATTTGATTTTATTGGACAAGGGCCAGAGCGAGAAAACATTCCTGAGAGCTAGCGATGACGCGCAGCTTACGCGCCGATGCAATGAGCCTGGCGAGGTGAAGGACGCACCCCAAATTTTTTGCTTGCTTCCGTTTACCCTGCCACTCAGCCAAAAGCGAGGACATGCGGTGAGGCATGGAGAGGTGGTCAGAGCCTCTCACTTATCGCAGCGCACTGAATTCAGCCATCGCGATGTTGTACGCAGTAATATGCCATGTAGGCTACCTTAGTTCGCAAACAGCCCCGCAAATAACCCCGGCGCAAGCCTTATTCAGTGTATCTATACCTTGTCGTTTTTTCTTGCAGTCGAAAAACTCCCTAAATTCCTACATAGTCCTCCAGAATTGCGTGTATCATGAAAGTGCTACGTTGAAGAGGAGGTCATGCATCCTGCACCGCTCGGTTGGTGCGCTCAGGTACGCAACATGACCTGTTGCTTTTAACTTTTATTTTATTTCCATGGCGTAGATAGCGTTTAACAAAACAGAAACGTGTACGCACACCCAGAGCCACACGGTAACACTTCGCCAATATACAGATTGAAATATTTCTCTCGACGGTCGCTCCGCGGAGCGACCGTCTGTGTACAATGCGAATGTTATTTGCGTAATTATTATCGCGGCTGAAACAAAGACAACCCACGTCAACTAACATCTCTACGAACACCAGCAGGCCTGCCCAAAAGCGTTCGCTTCTTCTATGCCATGCGCGTACTTGCTTAGCGCAAAGGGTTCATGGATTAATCAAATCGAGTCCTGCAGTCTTGAAGAATTTTGGACGAGTTCAATCCACTTTTCTGTATCGGGAGTCTGGCGGCTTGCGTGGGTCCGATACTCAAGATCGAGCAACCTGAAATGTGGGCCATTCTCGTCGGTGTGCGCGTGCCACTGGGCATGCGCCACTCCTCAGTGAACTTCGGCGTCAACTTGTGTCACTTGGTATCACAAAAACAAGAGACGTTTGCGCCTGCGTAGTGGTAATTGAATCAGAGTCAAATCCACGTGACGTAAGCATTGCGTAGTTGTCAAACGGAGATGAATGTGCCTCAGTCTTTAAACTCATTTTGCGACCGCGCAGTGCGTAACAGCCCGAACACGTTAAGAAATGAACACGTTAAGAAACGTCTTGATATTGTTTGCACTCTCCCGCCCCTCCCCCCCAGAAAAAATAAGTGTTCCGCCGCATTTTCTTCTTTCCCCACCACGCTGAAATTCGCGCTCCCGTTGGCTAGATACCACTTAGCCAGTGCACATCATTGAAGTCCCCGCAAGCAGCAAAGAAACCTGTGGCATTTAAAGGGGCCCTGCAACACTTTTCTAAGTAACCATCGAATGGCTTCATTAAAGGAATGACTTCATTAAAGTAGCGAATCGACTGCCGAAAAATTTTTGAATCCGTCAAGCACGAGCGGTGTCAGAGATTTGCCGCACGCTGTAATTGCTTTCTCCCTTCTCTCGTACCGACGAATGCGCTGGAAGCTAAGCAGGGAGGGATGACGCGGGGGAAAGAAGTTACGTCATGCGCGTCATGACCTTGAGCACTCCCCCCCCCCCCCCCTTTTTTTTTCTTCTAAAGCGCGACTTACACTCTAAGAAGTAAAGGAGGAAGAGAGGTATCGAGGTTGGTTCTTTAGGGGAGTAACTAACTTTCCACAGCCATTCCTCCCTTTTGAGGGTAAGCTGCTAAGGGACGAACTGTTACTCCCCCCCTCGTGGTTACTCCTTAACAGTTGCTCCTACCCAATACTCCTCAAGGGAGCAACAACTAACTTTTTGTGCACAAAAAAAAAAAAATCAATTCTTGGTTAACTTAACCAGCATTTTGAGGCTTGTACAGGCATGTGATTAGATGTGCAATCGACATACAGGCATCACATTCAGAGATAAATTTCGGAAAATTTACAGCAAACACACCAGTCTTGGGCAGTAACTAGTTACATGTAACGCGTTACCGGTAACTAGTTACTTTTTTCAGTAACTTGTAACTATAAATAGTTACTTTTAAGTTAGAGGAACTTGTAACTTTAATACTGTTACTTTTTTACACAGTAACCTGTAACGAAAAATACCGTTACAGTTACTTCTGTTTTTATAAAAAAATTATTCGACAACAAAAGGCCGATGTTAAATGCCTTTCAGTTTTTCGAACTTCCTTCTTTACATGTCCTCTCCACCTTTCAACTTTCCAATATGGCTCCCCTCGCAGTTCAGGAGAAGAGGTCGGTAAGAGAAATGTCTTCCCTGTGGAAGATCGTCTTCGGAGTTTACTTGTAAATTACATGTCGTAAATCAATCAAGTTGCAATTGAACAGCTTGCTAAGTGCACGTCTCCCCTTTCTGATGGGGGGGGCATATATACCCTTTTATCACTTGAGCTTCTAGCTCTGTTCTTGGTGTGTCGGTGGAGCATTCCTTCACACGAGGCGCCAAGCTAACCGTGTTTAACAGGTGGCTTGAAAACAGCAGTGCGAAGCGGCTGATGGCCAGAAGTGCCGTGAACTAGCGAAGCAATTTAAAACTGCTCTGTAACTGATTGTAAAAGGCCTACTCCGACTTAACGCAACAATTATTAACAAAATGACAGACGTTTTGCCTCATATATATAGGTGGTAGCATCCTGAGTATACAATGACAAAAAAAAAAACAAAAAACAAAAAAAAAAAAAAACGAAAAGAGAGGGGGAAAAAATGAGCGGACGTAGATCAGTCTATTAGACACACATGTTCTTACAAACGTTCGGTAGGGGGGCCGCGGTTGCTGTTGCAAGCCGCTGCGTCCTGGCGAATGAACCACGTTTTCAGAAGACCAAATATTTATTAGACCAAATATTTTATTATTATTTATTCATTTGCATCTATCTCGAATTTTCACTCACGGACAACGTCAATTTTTCGCTCACAACCAACGACGCCGCCGCTGACGAGCTCTTTAACGCTGTCGCGTGAATATAGGAACTCCCGGAGAGGAACTCCGAACCACCGCCAATAACCATGGACACAAAATTAGTGCCACATTAAACCAAAATTAACGAAAAAAAATTGTCCCGAACCAAAATATTGGTGAATTTTGCCTTAGAAATCACTCCAAGAGTTAAACAATCGCCAGCTTTTCTTTAGCGTGCGAGAAAGAGCCCCCTTCCCCTCCCCCTTTTTCAGGTCTTTGCAGAACTTTGCTTCTCTGGCCTAGAACAAGTTGGCACGGAACACCGCGGAAGCAGAAAGTTGACCTAGTCGGTGCGGTGCGACTGGTGACAAAGGGGACCGCGAAAAGAAGATGCACCCAGCGAAACAGCCAGGACACTGTGCTCTCCTCTGCCACGCCCACTATGCATGCATTTACCGCGCTGCGTACATTGTTCTTTTAGTTTTTTATTGTCAATGCGACGTTGGCGCTACCAACACCACTGTGCTCACGCGCTCAACCCGTTTTTTTTTCGTTTTTTTTTTATTTCGACGTTCCACTTTCGTAGGCTAGCAGACACAGCGCCTCGCGACAATCTGCGTACGGTGGGTGCGTCATTCCAGACGGGAAGGCGCTTCGATATAAGGTGTGGGTAAGATATGCTCGTTAATGAATCCTACCAGAACCGCGCCTTCCTTTCCTTTTGCGTGAACAAGTGGGTATTATATTAAGCTTGGAATTGCGATACCGGGTACCGTCACCTACAGATCGCAAACGTGCGCTCCGTTTGAGAACTGCGAACGATGCACGCCAGGGGCGCGTCGGCTGCTGTAGTTGCTCTGCGACTTCATCAGCACGCTGAAGTTATCATCCAATCGCTTATCACGGAGGCGAGATCAAAGCCTTTCGCTACTTTCAGAAGATACAAAGGAAGAAGGTACCTCTAGACGCTCTGTGGTTTGGGCCAAGAGCAGCTGGTAGGCGACAAGTGCGACGTTATAAACCGACCAGCATGTTTACATCTAGACATGCCCTTCCGATTTGTTATTTTAAAAAAAATCCACGCATCTCCACGAAGTGAATCATGACGACTGGGCGAAGCTCTTGGTATCGTATCGGTGAGTAACTATACGTTACCCGAGCGTTGGCTCATGTAATGTAAATTGAGAGACATAAAGTATATATAGAAACGTAAATTTATTTTGCATTCCAGTCGTCTTAGACAATTCAAGGAGGATTTAGAAAATTGCTGGAGTTGAGGATATGCCTCGAAAGTGAATCCAAGAACCCGCCATCTTACCGGTGGCAAGATACCATTTATGGGTAATTTGTTGGGACATATATAGTGCTCGACGTGTGCCTGTGTGTTACAGGTTTCCATGAGAAGCCTCAACATCTCGGTACATTTTAATAGAGATCAACTCATTAATACTCTTCTAGATAGGTTATTTTCGTCGGGAAAAGCGATTTCTTACCTTATAATTAGCCCCTATGTCTACGTTGAAGTCTATTGTAAAACCTTTTTTGTGTCTCACATATGTTTCGACTATAGCAACGGTTCTATACCGTGACCACAACGGAAGACAAAGCTAGGTCCTGAAGAGCTTCGCCCCTAAAAGCTTTGATGCAGCAATGACTGCTGTTGCACGTCCAGCGTTTTGTGCGTTCGTTCGCGCAAAGTGAAAAGGGAAGGAGTAGACGGCTTTAATATGCAATAATTGTTGGAAGTAGACGAGCCTCTAGCATCTCACCTCCTTCGAAATGCGACCACCGCGGCCGGCATCGAGTGGGTGGCTTTAAGAGAAAGCTTTAGCTCGTGCGCTGCTCTTTAAATACGTGGGAACTTCAATTAACTAAATTCTGGGATTTCACGCACCAAAATTGTGATGTGATTAAGAGTTATGCTATAGGAGGACTCCACATTAATTTTGACCATAGGGGTTCCTTAACGTGCTCTTAAATCTAAGTGCAGATACATTTTTCGTCGTGGCTGGGAATGAAACCTGCGCCCTCATGCTTAACCCCTTTCGCGACCGTTGACGTGTAAAGACGTCATGAGACGTTCTAACAAAATGACCGATAACTATGCTCGCCATCAAGAAAAAAATGGTCGCACGTCAAACCATTGGAGACTATATCCGCTGTAGTTGTGTTTTTCGATGCGAGATGGCCCCGCTTGTCCACGTTTTTTCAATAGAGTTTATTCCTGCTCCTCCTTCTGTTAATTGAAAGACGTGGCGCAAGGTTACAACTTAGAAGAGACAGGAAGAGACAGAAAGAACGCCAACCAATAAACCTAGCACGGCAAGAAGCAAAAGCGATCAAGCGCACATAGTCCTGAGCCTGACTAGAAGGTGAAACAGACTGGAAAGGGCCCCCTGCCGAAGAAATGAAGCTTAACAGTACGTTATGTTGAGTCAGTTGGTGCATCGTTAATTGAAAGACGTGGGGCAATGTCTTTCTGTCTCTTCCTGTATCTTCTAAGTTGTAACCTTGCGCCACGTCTTTCAATTAACGATGCACCAACTGGCCCAACATAACGTACTGTTAAGCTTCATTCCTCCTTCTGTGTCTCGCATTTCATTGCATTGTCGCCTCTGATACCGCGCACGCGGTATCTTTTTACGCTATTACAAAAATAAAGTAATATTATTTCATTGAAATACTGGTACCGTTTTATTCAGCAAAAAAAAAAAAAATCTACAAAGTGAGCTTAAAAAAAAAAATTCCCGGCCCGTTTGGCACGTTTTTCTTCTTTTCTTTTGGTCGCGAAAGGGTGCAGAGCAAGACTATAGCCACTAAAGCCACTGCCGCGGATTTATACATGGGCATGGAGAAAACTTCCGCACTGAATTCGATTGTTTGTTACATTTAAACGAGTAGGGCGAAATCTAATGACTAATGACTATAGGGTGCCCAATTTTTTCATGTAGCCTTGGGACATTAAAACACCATCAATTATTATTATTATTCTTATAATTTTTTTATTTCGCCGTCAATCGTAAAAGAAGGTATACATAAGGACCAAACAGCCCAACTATATGTCGTTCTAGCCGTAATATTTAATAAAAATTGTTGAAAATTGCGAAGTTCGAAGCAAGAATTCGCCGACGATTACGGTTCTGCCTATTACAAACTTAGAATGCAGCAGGATTCTGACGTCGGTAACGCTGAGACTCCGCTCGGGCAGTCGGTTTAGCAGAATCGGCTGTCGAAGCGCTTCCACCGGTTGCGTCGCTCGTTGTTCAGGAAGAAAGCATGCACACGGGAACGTGTGGCTCGCGTTGAGGCTTGGAAGTTGGCCAACGGAAACCGGCATGAGACGATGAAGATGAGGCGACTAGTGCGGTCTTTGTTCCCGATGACGCCGAGTATCAAACGCTTGTTCTGCGTAATGTCCTTCCCTGGAACGTCGTCGTCGTCGGGCGGCATCGGCAAGGCGTCTTTCCTCTTCTTTCTTGCGTTCGTCAGCATTTTGCTGTTGTTCCGCGGGTCCAACACAGTCATATTGTTGAGATATATTCGCCTTCTGCGAGCGTGAATTGGAGCAGCACTTCCGTTGCATTGAGCAACTGCGACGCGCAGTACCATGGTCCCAATATCTTGTCTACGGTGAAGGTCGTACGGAAGTGAAGCCTGGCACTTGCAAAAAAAAAAAAAAAAAAAAAAAAAAAAAAAAAAAGGGCAGAAGCACACGAAGTGCTCAATAGTTTCCTCCACAGCGCAGTCGTTGCACTCGCCGCTTTCGGTTATTTCGAACGTAAGTGAATATGCGCCGGTGAATGCTACACACCTAGACGCAGACGACGCAACATTGCATCTTGATCCCCGGGAAAGACCTGGTAGCAGCCGCAGCGATGGGTCTAGAGAATGCCATCGAGGGTGAGTGAACTCAAGTGTTTGCCCCTTCTGCAATGCCATACTGTCCGCTACCTTGCGTAAGTGTTAAGCCGCGACAATCCGCTTTTCCTTACCAATTGATATCGTTTTATACATCATTCTCTTTGCAGCGATTCGTCTTACATGACAGATGGATGGACAGGTTTCTTCGTTGGGTAGGCATAGGAATGCTTACGCGTTTAAAAGACAGTGTGAGCGATAATTTGCCATAGTTCATATCAACATTTTACTTTTTTTTCAATGCGCCATGTTAAAGGAAATTTAATGGTATGGACGCATGAGTACGGGCACGTGCACATTTAGGAAATACGCCTTAACCGAACATCTGAGGAGGCTTATAAATATTCATTACATCACTGCTAATATGTAGTTGGGTGAACAAAACAACACTTGCAAGCTTTCAGAAGAATCAAGCGCTACAATGTGAAAGTTACAGCAGGCAATCTTTAAAAACTATAGTCTACTTGAAAGCACCAAACACGGAAACCAGCATTGTGCCTGCGAAGCTACTGCTATGGGCCACTGTTCAAGGGGAACTTGCATTTTTTGCAAAGTTCGAAATCAAAGGAGTGTATGCAGTGCGCGTTCGATATGAGAACTCGTCGTCCGTCTTGTCCTTTGGCCTCAAGTTGGTCATCTACGTGAAGCTGAAAATTATAGAAAATAATGTGGTCATTCATTCGTTGACGATTCTGGGCAGACACTTGAATGTTTCTGACTATATGTGCATAATTTTTACTGCAGGAGAACGTATCATTTTTCTGAACTGAACACGACATTTCAACATACATAAGCTTTCCACAGTTCACAATAGCGCCAGAGCACATAACCTAAAGGACGGTAGTGGGAACATTGGAGCGCCGCGATGCACATCCATCTTGGTACCTCGGATCGCTTAGCACAAGGAAGGCGTTTCCAATGCCTGAAGCTTGTCAAGTGCGCATGCTCCGCTTGACTTGCACAATTTACAGTCCAGAACAGAAGCGCGTGAACATCGCTAAAATTGGGCTTTACAAAGCTCGGCGCGTAACGGCTGGACGAGGAACGAAGTACAGGTCGCTGGCATGTGGAATGTCGTTTTGTTCACTTCCATGGTTGCCGGGGTCGGCGACGCTGGCGTGATAGATGAAAGCGTCGTAGCGCAGTCTTTCCGGTGCGAGGTGCCTATAGGGAGCTTGCACGAAAGGCGGCGACGCTATGCACTCTGGGTAAGCAGCCATTTTTTTGTCAGAGGCGGCCGGGGAGTGCAGTAGCGCAGTCATGTTTGCGAGCGTTGGCGTAGCTTGCAGGTGTGATCGAGTGCGAGCTCGACGCAAATTTAACTCCAAGGAGTGTCGTGTACGATGTCAGCGTCACCAGAAGACTACACAGTAACGCTGTGCCAAAAAGACCGCGAGTGGTACGAAGAGAAGACGAGACTCTGCGGACTGGACCCATTCACGCTTCGTGCGGGCGACCGTGCAAGCGACGTGTATTTGTGGCCGCGTGTTGACAACTCCGATATTAACGAAGTTCTCGTTCTGTGGACAATTTTTATTACACGGGAGTAGTTGAAGTC
Organism: Rhipicephalus appendiculatus; assembly: GCA_030522465.1. Classification (NCBI taxonomy): domain Eukaryota; kingdom Metazoa; phylum Arthropoda; class Arachnida; order Ixodida; family Ixodidae; genus Rhipicephalus; species Rhipicephalus appendiculatus. Next base: position 1,934,111 of record JALIZH010032928.1, on the reverse strand, counting down.
GAGAAAGGCCCTCGAGGGCCACAACATTGTGACGATCGTGTGCGGGAGCCGTGGGTGAAGGAAGTCGCCACCGACACCGTGATCGTCGTTCACTTCTCCATCTAGACAGCGCTTCTTCATTGCCGACGACGCTGTGCATTGTAGCCACTGGTCGTGTATAAAGCTTTGACGAACGGAGGAAGCCAGCTGTTGGGGCCGTCTGTGCAGGAGCGCTCTTCTCGTGCACGTACGCCGTACTCCACGAAGGACAACAGCGCAGCGAGATGCGAGCAGGCTTCGCCGTTCCCGGCCATGCATGTGCACTGTCGTCCTTTATGAAAGGGAACACGCGAGCGCGTGTCGTGCGCTCTGCGGCGGCTGCCTACAGCGCCATCGACCGACAACTGAAGAAAGCATGTCCGCTTTTGGCGTCATCTGTTCGCAAACAAAGTAACGAGTGATAGCCGTTGAACAAGCGCTGCTAGATTACGCCCGCTTTGGTCTCGCAACGGGCGATGCCGCCAAAAGCGGACGCGCTTTCTTCAGCTGTCGGTTCATGGTGCTGTAGGCAGCCGTTGCGGAGCGCAGGCCACGCGCTCGCGTGTTCCCTTTCATAAAGGACGACAGTGTGCAGTGCGCGGCAAGGACCTCGCCATCACTCTTGCCCATGAACCAGACCTCGACGGGGTGCTTGTTAACGCTCTGGGAGTGGTTAACATGGACAGAAAGAAACATTGGCATCTACGGCAAAATCAAATAATTTAACACGTCTTACTTGAGTGACAACGATCCAGTGTCGGCGGCGAATTTCTTCACCCACGGCTCCCGCACCCAGCCACTCGTCACAAATTGTGGCCTTCGAGGGCCTTTCTCGACTTCAACTACTCCCGGGTAATAAAACTCGTCCTGAGAACGAGAACTTCGTGAATATCGGAGCTGTCGACGAGTGGCCACAAGTCCACGTCGCTTGCACAGTAGCCCGCACGAAGCGTGAAAATGGGTAGTCCGCAAAGTCTCGTCTTCTCTTCGTACCGCTCGCGGTCTTTTTTGGCACAGCGTTGCGGTGTAGTCTTCCGGTGATGCTGACATCGTGCACGACACTCCTAGGAGTTAAATTTGCGTCGCACTCGCACTCGATCACGCCTGCAAGCTACGCCAACGCTCGCAAACACGAATGCGCTACTGCACTCCCCGGCCGCCTCTGACAAAAAAATGGCTGCCTACCCAGAGTGCATAGCGTCGCCGCCGTTTGTGCAAGCTCCCGTATACGCTGCTACCAGTTCAGGAACCACAGAGCAGAAGCTAAAGAAATCAAGCTGGTTTGGTTGGTGCGGACGTCTTCACACGACAGGAATAAAAACGCCTAAGTGAAAACAACTGCCTCACCTGCAAGTTTACTCGCCAGGAAATACGGCGTAGCCCACTTCTTTCGCAACACCAATTTGTGGCGAAAGACGCATATTCCGTATATTTCACTTGTCCTGACTGTTATACTATCTGATGAAGAGTATTAATAAAAAAAAAAGGGCAGGCGCGTTTCGCAACATTTTGAAACTAGGAAATTAATTGTCTTTAAGGAATAACGGGTTTACGGCTCAACCTCAGGCGTTAATAAATTACCAGAAACGAGTGTCGTTGCCTGTACTAGAAGATTAGCGTGACTTACAACAATATCACTTTTATGAAGTTATATCATCATAGCCAACAGAACTTTGCCAACCTCACTTACCCGCAGACCGCTTCAAGTATGAACATTCATTAGCGAAAACTTAGTTTTCGCTAATGAAGGGGTACGGACGCTATATAATTTTCGAAGCTCAGTTTACCATACAAATCTCCTGTATACAGAGACGGCTCTGACCAAGTGCGAAGCTCACTTAATGCTGATAAGATGTTTCATTTTGACATTATTGTCCATTTTCGCATGGCGCACCTACTGACAACGACGCTATCGTGACGTCAGGCTACAGTGCTAATTTTGGCGACTTCTCGCGCCAGTATGTTAATTGTGATGACGTAAGGTACCAAAACATTCAAAAAAAGGCCGCTTGCGCGTCACCAACGGAGCCACGGAGCGGAGTGGTCATGGAAACGTCACGATATCTTGCGCGAACTAGTGACGAGAAGCCGTGTTGTAACGTCATAGTACTGTAGGAACCAAAAAATGAAAATTACCTTTTAAAAATATACTGTAATTGCTTTTTCAGGGTGCACTCACGCTTACCAGTACATTTTCTAGCATCTCGAGGGGTTGGCCTTTCATTTGACTAAAAAAAAGACAACAAAATTTCCGTGTCAGTACTACACCGTGGTCAGTACCCCTTTAACCTTTCGGACGCTATGTACATAATTGTGTACATCATTCGTTTTTGCTATATGTATGAAGTAGGGGCTAAGAAAGAGCGAGGTATATCGAGGTTTGGATGAATTGAACCTCCTGCATAATAAATTTGTCTTCATTTAACTTTATTTTGCTGTGTAGTGTTGCATTGATAACTTTGCTGGATGCACTACCACGTTCGACGAGTCGTTCGACGGGCCGCTTCCTGCGAGCCACGTGAAAAGTATAACTTTTCTTTGCTCAAAATACACATAACCAAAAATGAACTTGCACTATATATCTAGCCTGAGATTTCATTCTATTTAGGCCAAGAGAGAGCATCGATGACTTAAGGAGAGATAGATATTTAATTACAACTTAATTAGGATAGGCTGCTGTAACACTCATAAATGAACATATTATGACATTATTTTTGTTGCAATAGATTATCGAGTACCTTGAAATAACAGTGTATCGATTTGACAGATTTACAGACAGTTCTTCATAGGTGGCATCTGAAAGGGTTATAGCAATATCTGGGGTTTTACGTCCCAAAACCACGATATGATTGAGACATGCCGTAGTGGAGGGCTCCGAAAATTTCGACCATCTGGTGTTCTTTAACGTGCACTGGCATCGCACAGTACACGGGCCTCTACCATTTCGCCTCCACCGAAATCGACAGCCGTGGCCGGGATCGAACCCGCAACCTTCGAGTCAGCAGCCGAGCACCCTAGCCACTGAACCACCGTGGCGAACGGCGTCTGAAAGGGTTAAAAATTTCGCGGCCGAGACAGCCTGCGGGTTCGATTCCCGTGAACATGTGTATATCACCTGCAAAATATCAACAGCGAATATAGCTTGGAAGGTATTTTAAATTAATTTTGAAGTTTGCGTGAGCGATCGACTCCCTCGCGCTACTGACACCATCAGAGGTGACCCGTGGTGACCCCCCCTACTTCCCTCACGTGACCACGCTGCAACAAGTCATGAGGACGTCATAGCCGCCATTTTTCTTTTGCCGCGTTTGTTCCAGCAGTCTATAGGCGATGCGCAAAGCGCCGACGACGCCATCTGCCGCCACGGCTCGGAAGCGCTCGCGGGTCCAGGCGAGCAGTCTTCCCGCGAGTGTGTACGCGAGTGCACGGATGGATGTGTTTTTATCGTGATTTAACGACTCTGTCGGGCTTCAGCGATGCCGAAAAATAACTGCTGCGTTGTCGGCTGCTCAAACGCATACAAAAAATCGCCAGGAACGCACTTCTACAGGTTTCCGGTGCTATTTCATGAGCGATAGCGACGGCGGTGGTTGATTGCGGCTGTCCGAAAAAGGTACGCAATCGCGCTTTGTTTACGGCAGTGTTAGAACGGTTACCGTGTTTTTATTTCTCCATTTATGTCGCTACGTCTTCAGCGAACGCTGCTACGTTTACACTTGGTCGCCTCGCCTGCATTGTAGACGCTACAATACACATGAGGTTGTTATTACTGCTAAGACGCGATGCCTAGGCTCTCTTGAAAAACGAATGGCGCGAAGCGCAATGCCAGAGAATGTGGGGCAGGTGACGGCTCCTTTACAAAAGCGCCCTGAAATCACACGTATGCTGCCCGAAATCAGCTGCATTCTACCTATTGATGGCACTGGAATGTGATCACCAGTGCAGAATGTTCGCTGTGCGCTCACCTCAACTATATGCATATTGGCTGTAAAACATGACACCTGTGCGCATTGAAGACTTTTGACAGGACATTCAACCGATTCAACCTCCTTTTGAATGCCTCGTAACATGACTTCATGCTAATAGGAAACCCTTGATGTACCCCACTAATGCTCATTCGCTTTACAGAAGCTGTGTTATGAGTGGGGCCATAGGCGTGCGCACGGGAAGGGGGGGGGGGGCGGCTTTCCTATTCGCCTAAGAGGGGGGGGGGGGCGCAAAATCTGCCCCATGCATTGACTTGGTGGGGCCTGGGGCGCTGCGATGATCCTTTGCCCCCCCCCCCCCCCTTGATGGGGAACCCTGCGCACGCCTGAGTGGAGCCGATTATGAAACTGACGTGTTTTCTTTTCTTTATTCTTGCTGGTGGTGCTAGCTACTGGTTGCTATGTTTGCTTTAGCATGTAATTGGTGAGTATATGTTGGTTCGTAACTAATCACGTGAAAGTCACGTAACTAATCACGTGAAACGTTCTCGCAAGAATCACGTAATTAGCGTATCTACTCACGTGCCATGTTACCGCCAAAACCACGTATTATCACGTAGAACCTAACGCCATTTTTTCAACACTTGGTAATAGCTTGCAAAAAACCTAGCAAATACGTTACCAAGCAGGTATAACAAGCTAGGTGACCACCAGCTCCGCAGTGACTCAGTCTCGCGTCACTAGCGCAAGCTGCCGAGATACTTTTTCACAAGTTTATCGTGCTGGTTTCAAAAGTTTTACCAACGCTGACCCTTCGCGTGGCCGCACCCGTGAAATCCATGCGCCGGTGCGACAGCACTCCCTCAAAATCTACTATATAAACACATGACACGTAAACGGAAGCTACTGTGTCGAGAAAAAACTTTGGTTCACGCGTTGGTTCACTATTATAAACTGCGGCTCCTTTGCGCACACTATCACCGCAAAAGTAATCGTTTGGGACGCGCACAAGTGGCAAATCGCACGCGCGCACTTCCGTCATGCTTGCATTGAAAGGAGGCGTCTGCTACGCGACCCGCGCGCGTTTCCGACGGCCGCCGCTACGCGGCTTTCAGTGGCGCCCCTATAACCGCTGCGCATCACGTATACTTCTCGGCGGCTGGTCGCGAGTCCGTGGCCGCGGCGCACGCGTTGAAAGTTTTGTGTTTGGCGACACTGCTGTCCCGTTTCCTATTCGAAAGGACTTCTTGATGCGGACCGTGCGGAAGTGCGTCACAGTTCTGGGTGTTGACGTGATCAAGAGCTGCGCACGCTAGGTGGTGACAGTTGCACCCGGCGGCTTGTCGTTTTTCGAGCTCTCTCAAACCGAAACTGAAACTGGTCGGTAATGAGGAGCCTGTAATTAAATATCTGTCGCGCGCTGCAGCAAACGAGGTACCGTGTTATGACTAACAGGCCCCCAGCAACACATTGCAGCAAAAAAAAAAAAAAAAAAAAAAAAAAAAAAAAAAAAAAAAAAAAAACGCGAGGCCATAGTTTTAGTGTCAGTACCCCTTTAAGCTATCCCTGTCGAAAAGGAGTACTCGACGCGGCACTTATTCCGCAAATGTAAAAAGACGCGTCTGGTTGCTCCGCACGCAAATCGTGGCGCTGTCACTGGCTTTCCGATCGTCCCTCTGGAGTTGAGCGTCCCATTTTACTATTCGCGTATTGTCTCGAAGGAGGCGAAAACACCGGGTGTATTTCGTCACCGAGCACTACGGCACTCCAATAGCCAGGCGCGTTGCATGTGATTCAATCGCAGCCGAGCCGCCATCAACCGCTTCAACAAACAGTCACACGCCGAACCTAGTAGGTAAAACACATGGTCACTAGAATAAGCGTGAAGGCGCGACTTCGCCGCACTAGCAGGTAGACACAGGGTCGCAACGAGATCTGGTGGCATCAAAGGCTGTACCCACCCTGAAAGAAGTGCGGCTTGGCCTTTTTATAACGGGCGGGCTCTGATACGGTATGCATACCCCTAAGAAATATTACCTTTTGGTGAGTGCAGGACTTGTCACATATATATAACTTTCTTCAAATATGACGCATTAACTCTCTTCTGGAGATCACTACTCTATTCGGGGAGTCATGGGAAGCGTGGCTCTTCAACAAAATTGAGTTAACTTGTATCTTTTAAAAGAAGGCCGTGACAGGGTCACCCAACAATTCGTGGTTTTCAGCTAAAAATAGAAGTGGAGGTCCATTATGCCTCTTCATGTATGAAAAGTGGACTGTAAAAAGATATTTCACTGCAAACAAGATTTGGAAGTCGCCGGCTAAAAACCCCGTCCACCGCCGGCGACCGCCATTTTGCCACGGCGTCCGCGTTGTCATGCGCTGCATGGAGCGAAGCCGTCGTCTTCTACCAAAGTTTCAGCCACTGCTAATATTTCGGCGCCAAGCTGAGGAAAGCTAAAATATCTCGATTTCACGCGCAGCTGACCACGAAACAATATCGTTCGCCGGAAATGGAGACGTTCGCACAGATATTCAGCAAGCTGCTTGTTACGTCACGGCTCGCGAGACCAGAGCACACCTATCTCGCACCCAGGCACCTAGGCTCCCGGCGGCATACTCTCGCACCCAGACGCCATGTTTGTATAGAACTGCCAAGGCGTGTATCTGTTACATGGTAAGCGGCGTGTCCGGGACCTTAAAATACGAGAAAGCGCCTATACACGCCGCTCCCGCTTACAAGAATTCGTCTGGGCACCACTGCGCTGTCTTTGGATGCGAAAACAATCAGCGCAAGAGGAAGATATCACTCAGCACTGTCTGTGAAAATGACAACACAACGTGGGAATCGTGCCGGTGCGGTGTTTTCAGATTGCACAGATTTCCATCCGCAACGAAAAACGACGAGCTCCGCCGCCAGTGGATAATTGCAATCAACAGGAAAAACTACGAGCCCAGTAAAAGTGTACGAGTAAGTACACTTACTGCGTGTATTCAAACGTGACGCCAGCTATTTCGCTTTACAGCAGTAATTTGCGTGCAGTATGCCTGTAGTATGCGGCACCAAATCATTGTCGTACTCTTTCGCAGGCCGCATGCCAATAATAGGAGGTATTAGGACTCACGCGTGCACGCACACTGCGCACGTTTAGTACAAATGTAACGGCGTACTGTCGCGATGCAAAGAAACGTGAACAGCGGAAAGCGTGGCTTTCGACTCGGTCGAACTGCGACATGTCTTGACTGTCGCTAGGCGAATCTGTGCTTTCAGCCGGCGTAGCACTACATCTTGCGCTGGCTGGCACTTTCGCACGGCGTGCACCGCGTGTGTGGGTTCCGAGTGCCAGGCATGACTGGCAAATGATATACATATGCACTGCATGAGCGCAAGCCGGAGCGGGATTCTAGCGCTACGGTGACACCGGCTGAACGCACAAGTTTTGCTTAGCGACAGTCAAGGCATGTCGCAGTTCGACCGAGTCGAAAGCCACGCTTTCCGCCGTTCACGTTTCTTTGCATCGCGGTAGTACGTACCTGATAAAGTTGCTTCCGCAGTCAGCAATGCACGTGCTGTAGACATTCCGGACCGTCGATAAAGGTCTTCTCAACGTTTCACAAGAAAACAGCACAAGTTTCCAGGCGAGGAAAAGCGCGAGACATGCTTACAGCCATACTCGGGCTGGGAGGTTTCGCGTTTGAACTGCGGAGCGTCTGCTAGCCTGGCAGTTCCAGGTGTTGCTTCGCCACGCATGCAACAGGTGGCGCGACGTGCTGCCTATTATGGCGGCACACACTGAACTCGCTGTGTTCTGGTGTATAGTATTGCCCGACTCTCAGGCCACTCGCGTGTTTATAAAAAAATTCAATTATAAATTAAGCGCTCAAGCAAATGCGCTAAAATTTCGCCATCTTATTTGCGAACGCACAAGCATTAAACCACATACATATTATGATCGAATATCATGGCCCCTTCAAGAGAGTTGTTTACGTGGCAATTCAGGACTTGCGAAAAAAGAGGAACATGCGCTTTCTTTTTCTATCTTACAGTGAGGGTGATCCTGGAAAAATAATGGAATACACAAATAAGAAAAACGTACAAAGCAGAGAGGGGGGGGACCTGAAGGTTCTGAGACCTTCACTCTAAAGCAAATGAAAAAAAAAAAAAAAATGAACTGCAGCTTGCGCGATGCAGTAACAAAAGTATCGCTATATGCACTACGTTTCTGTGATTCGGAATCGTACAGCTAGAATATCGTGCGAACGCACGACAAGAGCCATCACCAGACGTATGTATATTCTATTCTACCGTGAGGTATATTTCAGCCACGAATGAAAATTGCGGTAAACGGACAGCCGAGCTAATCAGTTCCTTGCAAGGCGATACAAGAACATATCTCTAAATTTCCGTTATAGCGGATATGGTTCTCATTGGTTGATGCTAACGCGAAACATGTGTTTTGAAAGCGTTAGAAGTACCTCTTGAAATGCGCCGAGAGGGTGCTTCATAACGTTTTTTTTTTTTTTTTTTTTTTTTTTTTTTTTTTTTTTTTTTTTTTTTTTATGTCGCATGACTATATCACAAAAATAAAAAAAAAGAGCCCGCGTGACGCTGTACATAGTGATATCGTGCGTATCCTGCGTGCACGCGCTGGCACGCGTGCTCGATGCTGGGTTGCACGCACGGCAAAAAAAGAGAGAGAAAAAAAGAATGAACGATGGCTGTATTATCCTTTTTCTGCGCGGCCCGGCAGCCTGATTTGCCACTGCCGTGTGCGCCGTTGTATAGGCGCAGGTAATTTCTCAATATTTGCTGCGGCTGCGCTAGCCGCTGTCATGCGCGGAATGAGCTGATAAGGGGCGGAAACGACAAAAGGACCGGACGTGCCTTGCACGAATACTCGCCGGACCTCCCAGGTTTGTCGGAAAGGGTACAAAATGGCGAGGCCGTGATGGACACCATAATAACGGAACAAGTCGGGCTACGAGCCACTCTACCTGCGGATGGCGGTGGCGCACGGACGGCGGTCTCGTGGCCGAAGACGTGCCATCGTTGTTTGTTCGCGCGCGCCGCGCGTGTCCCCTTACAAAAATATTTTTAGATAGTCCATATAAAGTTTGTAGACATCTGTCGATAAAATCAATTGACATTTTATAGCCGTATCTTTTAGACCGGTCTATAGCCCGTCTATAGATAAGTGGCCACACTCGTTTTTTATAGACTAGTCTACTAAAAATCTACGTGTATAGAATGGCTATAGAAGGTCTGTAGATTGTAAAAAAAATATTTGTTTAGACCAATGTTTGCAGAATGTCTATAGACAAAAGTACATAAATTGATATATATATAGACTTTAGTTCACTTTTGTTTATTAAATATCCAAAGACAAATGTCTATAGACTACAATAGACTATGTCTATGACTAGTATATATATTGTCTACATACTTTTTATAGATTGTGGTCTTCAGATTGCCTACACTTTCTGCAGGCCAGCCTATAGCTAATGCATATATTTTATCCCAATAAACATTGCATGAAACAATGAGGCAAATCACACAGAAAAGAAGGACAAGCACAAGCGCTACTTACAACAGAGCTTTAATCAGAAAAGGATACAAAAAACACACAAACAAACTTAAGACACAGCATGCGCGAAATATAACTTCCGGCCTATTTTTGCGCAAGATGGAACGGTGCTACTCCATTGTTACAAGAAGCTTTATCAAACAGGAGATGTAAGATTCTTTAACCAAAGAGAATATGGAGTCGCAGGACCAATATCCCTCTTTTTTTTTACACAAATACAGCAAGAAGCAGAGCACACGCTTAAGAAGTTTAACTGAAACTCATATCCACCAACAATAATTTACATATACGTGTGTGCTACTTATGAATTAAGCTTGCAGTTGTACGTGTACTTACTGCTACCACCAGTACATAACGTGTTTCACACAAATGCATTGCCTTCCAGTGACACAAGGCTAGCATAATACAAGCGCTGTATCGCGTCATCCAACGCGTATTCTTCAGGCTGTTCAGCTGCAATTAACGCACACGACAACCCCTCCGCAGAAGTGTATAAAGAACAGCACGAAAAGCAGAGACACCAGCACAATGCCTACTTTCGTATCAAACACTTGCACCACCTCTGTTCTGGCGACTCGCCGCCCGTGCAATCTTACCAGCATAAAGCCGTCATGCACAGTCCCGCGATTCGGCAACGTTCTTGAACTCACCGAAGCATGGTATCCGCTGCGGCAACAGTCTCATCAAAAGGCGCGCGCTCGTGATCTTGTTCAAAGCTCCGCAACTGTTGGGTCAACGACAACGCATGGTCGCCAACGATTTCATGTCGAACAGCAATCCGACCGTCCCGACACGCGATGTATGTATGCATACGTGTCCATTCCACGACTTGCAGCGACGTTAACCGCACGTAATATTAGTAAACGCGGTAAATACACACGCGCGAAACAAACTTTTCACGCCAGTACGGACACACTCTTCGCCGCGAGAGCTTTTTTTTGAACGAACCTCAACGCCTCAACTGCCTGAACGCCATTGCGCCTGCGCGTACTCCGCTTTGAACTGATTGGCTCTCTGTCAACGGGCGATTTAAAATCAGTTGCGGTTGCGCGCCATCTTCCGTCCGTTTTCCGCACCAGTTCCCCCCTTTTCGCGGCCTCTGCGCATGCCTCCGCGATAGCCCGTACTCTCGGAGGCCATGCGCTTTTTCACCACTTCTATTTCGCACCCGCGCGTCTATGTGCGATCGCGTTGCCGTGCTTGTACGAACGCACGGGGAGGCCGTGATGCGTCGACCGCGCCTGATCGGTTCCTAAACATGATGCGCTTGCATCTTTACGCGAGTGGTGTGTTTTACTACTATTTGTAACAGCTGTGGTCCTTACGTCTGGCTAGATGTGTCCGTGAGCATGTGTGTAAAACAAAAGCACGCGGGAAGCTTGAGCCATTTTAGAGCAAGTGTTAACGGTACCAGTCAATATCGATCCGTATTGAGCACCGAGCCATGTCACCATGAATTTCTCGCCCTTATGGTGAGTCATCTGTAACTTCTTCCTTACTGATCTTCCTTGTTAACTTAAATTGATATATGCTACGCGGGACATGTAAGCAAGTGCGTATAAACATTATCAATTTGGAATTGCCCACTGAAACATATGAATATTACACTGCACGTCGTTGTAATAAATAGAGGAAAAACTGCATCTTCATTGAAGAACATCTTAACACATTACATTTTGAAAACGTCGTGAAAGATAGCTACCTATGAGCGACGGCTAATTCACAAAATATAGTTTTAACAGATTTCGTTTCCGGGCCGCAGAATGCTTTGGCGTGCCCGCGCGCGCGCTCACGATCACGCTGAAGGTAAGCCGCATAGTTGGTCCGTATAGGAAACGAATGGCGAAATACTGTATACTGAATAGTAACAAAAATAGAAGTAAAGCACTGAATGTATTGAAAAAAGAGCTGTAGTGCTGTTTTCTGTGCGCCCATTGTCCCGCTCTGAAGATGCGATTTCCGGTATTCCACGAAATACGTTGCTTGCTGTTGTATTGTAGCCGCGAAGGCCGAAAAAACCGCGCAGCCGTGGCAGTGATTTTAGTTTCTGTTATGCATTGTAGTGTTCTTTAATAGTCCCAACTTTTACAAGACAAAACCCACGAGGTTCCTATGCGTTTTTATAGCATCGTCGCTCGCTGCAGTCAAAAGTAAGGAACCCGCGCACATAGGCATGCACAGGGTTTAAAAGACAACATGCTTCAAAATGGACGGAAAAATAAAAATGAAGCGATGAAGTTCTCTCAAGATAGCCTGCCTGACTAAAAATGGGAAGCAAACAGTTCTTGGAATGCATCATTAAGCGCTTTCGGTCACCACTATCGTCGAAAAGCTGGGTGGCCCTAACATTGCTCTTGAAACAATGACGGAACAGGTACGATCGACTGAGCGACATACGGAGCAAACTTCGCCTCCCTCCTTAAGTGATTAGAAGGAGCAGCCGCCCCCCGTGCGCAGGCCTATGCCTACGCATATGCATACACACATAATCATGTTCTCGGAAGTTCAGATAAGAGTTCAGTGGCACATAAAACGATGAGACAGAACGAGGTGCTCATCATACACACTTCTCACGAAGTTTTAAACCGCAACTACCTGCTCAACGTGAGGTATGGTGGTGTGGTCGATCAAATTAGCCCGTTTGTTTGACACCTAGCGTACAGGGCCCGATGGGACATTGAGTAAGGGGTGCTTAGTAGAAGTTAAACGAAAAGGTAGCAAAATTGCACGAAGTACACACATGTCTGGCAAAATTTCAATGAAAAACCTCATAAATGACAAGAAAATGAAAGAAATCCACCTTAACTTCGTTTTTAGACAGTCTTTAGATGAGGTATTAAAAACACCGCCAGGCCTGCGCGGAAGGCGCAGCACAGTCACAGCGAAAGCTGGAAGAGTGGCCTTTCTAGAGCCCTTTTTAAACACTCTTGCGGCAACTACTACAAGCTCACTTGCATGGTACCCACTACGCCATAAATCATCATAACATTTGTGTAGTGGGGAAGCATCCACTACAGAATACGATTAAACAAAAGTTAACATACGCTTTTGAAACATTTGTTCATAGACAATCTACAAAATACAATTAGACAAAAAATAATATACGCGTTTGAAACTTTTGTTTATAGACAATCTACAGAATAAAATTAGACAAAAGATAACGTACGAGTTTTAAACTTTTGTTTATAGACAATCTATATAATGCAATTAAACAAAAGATAACATGCGATTTGTAGACTTTTGTCTAAAGATTGTCAATAGCATTTGCCTAGACAAAATACTAAATCTACATAAAAACGAAGTTGACTACAAGAAGTCTATAGACACTCTATGGACAGTCTAAGTCCATTTTTGTAAGGGTCGCAGGTTGCGGACGCGCCGGACAGTCTCCACAGGGCGTAGCATACTCGCCGGAGCGGCAGTGCACTTTCTCCGCGTAACTCTTCCTCCTCCTCCATTCAACTCGGATCTCTCTTGTAATGTGTTTCGACGGAATCTGCGGCCGCCACCGATGAGCTGCTGCTGCTGTTGCGGCGTTTCGCGGCTGGTCACCCTTTCCCGGCCCGTAAAGAAGCCTTTCCTGGATTCTCGCTCTCCGCGGTGGTCGTTAACCTTCGCCGCGGTTGCGGCGTGGCGCGGACGGCCGCCGCGAGGTCGCGGCTACCGCAACCGGCGGCCCGCGCACGCGATCGCCCGTTCAAATTTCACAAACGGCTGCTTCCGAATAGCGGCTGGCATCGCAATTGGGGCCTCAAAGGGAAGGCCGGACGGCCCTGCCGGAAGAGACGCATCGACGCCATTCCTCCGCGGGGGTGGCCAGCGGGCCGCGGCAACAATGGCCACCTGCGCACGCCGTCCGGGCCTGAAGCGGCGTCTTCGGCGGTTTCTTTTCTTCAACCCGCGCGCGCCCGGATTGCTCGGTGCTCCCGAGATTGATGCAATTCCAAACAACCATCGCCATTCAGCAGAGCAGCTCTGAGTGAGAAGAGGGGTTGCGGACATGGCAGCCACCCTGAACTCTACAATATGTTAGCGATGATATGCTTAGCGTGCACTTCGATCGGGATATTCAGCTGCTGCCAAATTTGAGCTCGTTGACGGAAGCGGAGGTTGATGTCGATGTGTTCGGGAATCAACTCAGCGGGCGCAAAAATGCAGCGTGGTGAGAACGGCGGCGCGAAGACTGAGCCACTTACGCCTCTCGTCCTGACTGGCAGCAGGCAGCGTTTCATCCACACGGAGCAGCAAGCGTGCGGAGGCGGAGCCATGCGGGAAGCTTATTTCCAGGGAAAACGAACAGGAACTCGCAGCGCTAAAGCGGACCGGATACTCTTACGCGAGCAGCCACTCTCTGCTAGCTTAGTACGCTGCCCAATTCGTTTACGTTATTTTTGCACGCCAATTTGTAACTCCCCTCAAAGTTTTTCGAAATGATCGAAACAACACTTGGAGTTTATCAAGAGATAACGATACAGTTGCGGAAGTATACAGAATGTTTATTTATTTTTTTGTGAGGACAAAGAAAGGTCACGTGAACAGTTAATAATATCTGGGGTTTAACGTCACAAAATCACGATATGATTATGAGGGACGCCGTAGTCGGTCGCTCCGAAAATTTTGACCATCTGTTGTTCTTTAACGTGCATTGACATGGCACAGTACACGGGCCTCCAGCATTTCGCCTCCATCGAAACGCGACCGCCGCGGCCGAGATCGAACCCGCGACCTTCGGGTCAGTAGCCAAGAACCGTAACCGCTAAACCACCGGGGCGGGCCACACGAGGAGTTACTCGCTAAGTTCACCTCAGCTAAACTGCATGTGCTTCTCAGGATACGGGTTAAATAATTTGCAATCGTTTTAAATGCGAAGTATTTCTTTGCGTACTGCAAACACTTTGATTGTTTCTATCTATCTATCTATCTATCTATCTATCTATTTAGCCGCCTACGTCTGGGTGCTGTCGTGATCACCTCCTTAACTTGGGGTAGAACAAAATTAGTATGGGAGGGTAAGAGGATTTGACGGTTATGACTGTCTGGTCATAACATGAATAATCTGAAAATCCCGTCGCGTACGACGTCAGACCCTTTCCTGCAGACACGTGTGGCACATACCTGTATACCACGGGCCGCGGTATGCGGGTATGCGCCGCAGGTGTTTGACAGTTTATGTCTACCGACGGAACGGCGAGAACAGACATTGGCAATTGAAATGCGAGAGCGTTATGAAAAACCGACATCGGCAGCGTTGACCCGACGAATGCAAAGAATATATGTTAACGGTCCCAGCAGGAATCGAACCCAAGCACCCTGTGTGGCAATCAAGTATTCTACCACAGAGCCATGCCAGATCTCGAAACTCCTTTGGAAAAAGACCCTATGCCGGTGTAATGTTGGTGAAACGTCATCTGTGGTTGCAGTGCTGCCCATCTATTTTTATAAAGATTGCATGATACGTCACGTCGGGTCAGCGTCAGTTGTAGTTAAGCGCCATCCACTGAAGTTTGTTTACGTAACACTATCCAGGGCTACCATTCTTGCAAGCACAAGCACTACATTTCAGCTTACCGCTTCTGGTGTTGGTAATACCCATGTTGCTCTTGGCATC
Source organism: Rhipicephalus appendiculatus (assembly GCA_030522465.1). Classification (NCBI taxonomy): domain Eukaryota; kingdom Metazoa; phylum Arthropoda; class Arachnida; order Ixodida; family Ixodidae; genus Rhipicephalus; species Rhipicephalus appendiculatus. The sequence continues at coordinate 1,918,974 of JALIZH010032928.1, read as the reverse complement.
GTTACGCAACTGTAAACAACTGGTTATACAAAACAAATGCGACTGTTCAACCTACATGTGTGTGCGTATAACATTTGTACATATTTTTAGCGTCATTTCGTAACGTTTCGCTAAAAAAAAAATTACCCCACAGTCACCTTCTCTCCGGATGCTTCGCATGACGTTGATTCCCATGGTACGTGGGATCTGCCGAATATTTTCTTTTGTTTTTTGTTTCACGCCGTGAAAAACCGCCCCAGAATGTATGCGCACAAACATTAGCATTTAATTGAATATAAGAACAGCGCAACAGACAAAGACTGACTTAGATAACACACACAGCGCTGACTTTCAACAATGTTTAATAGCGGAGCGATGTGAAAAGTAGGCATGCGTAGAAGGGTGCAGTTAACAACCACAGCGATATCAATACCAGCAAAAGCTCTTGTCACTTGTTTATTCAACAGGAAGCCAGTACACAACTCAAAATTGATCAAGATACGCAATCTCTTTTTGGAATATCGCAACTGAAGGGGAACTTACACATGTTCCGTCAAACTTTCTTATGTGATAAGCCTCAATGATCTCGCACGTGGCCTGCGAGTGGTGCTTGCCTATTACCTCGCAACGCTCAAAGAGGGGCACGCAGCCGCAGTCACGGCAGTGAATTCCGAGGTGTCCTTGAACCGCATTGTGCACATTATTGTTACGATGTTCTCTTAAACGGTCATTCAAGCACCTTCCGGTTTGCCCTATGTATTTCTTTCCGCAGGACAAGGGAAGAAGATACACGACGGCGGTAGCACAAGGAACGAAGCGCGTTCTGTGTTTCACAGAGCATCTCACTCTATTTGAAGCTGGTTCATTCACCAACTTACAAAGCTTTGATAGCTTTTTAAGACAACAGTGATGCCAGCGTGGTGCCCAATTTTTTTCAGCCTATGCGAAACTTTGTGCAGGCAAGGGACTGCAACACAGTTCTTAGGAACTGGCGCAAAAGCGGAAAAGCTTTTGAAGCAAATCAAGTACCTAAGGAGGGCAATCTCAGCCCTCCTTGGTACTTGGTAACAAAGAACTGAATTTCCTACGTATGACAGGGTAGCGCTTGTCATTGAACTGCCTTATCGCTCTGCACATGTAATTTAGTAATAACAATATCCCCGGTTTTACGCGCAGAAACCACGATATAAAAGATTATGAAGCACGCCGTAGTGGAGGGCTCCAGAAATGTTGACCGTCTGGTGTTCTTTAACGTGCACTGACATCACACAGCACGCATTTCTTTTAGTAGGTAGGGATTCTGAGTACCCACGCCTTCTCCTTGGAAGTCAGGTGTTTTGCCACATAGCCACACCACTGCTTGAAACTGCTTCGAAAAAAAAAAAAAAACTGTACACAGGGAACACGTAATGCGAGGAGTCCCGTTAACGCACATAATATTGCGTGGCATATGGGTATAACTGCACCAGGTGTAACACCATACGGATTGCGCAACGAGCGGGTAAAGGCCCACCCGTTACAAAGCGCGCATGTATAATTAATCATCACCATCACCAACAGCATCAACAAAGTGTGCAGCTGCACATGTTGCCTTACGGACATGTAGTGTGTACTTCGCTGATTCGCAATATGATGAATTATAGCTTATGGGACACTTCGCAACTTCGTTTGCAGGAGGCAAGCATTCTAGAGAATTTCAAACGGCCAGTGTTACGCGCAGAGACGTTCCTTTGCTCGCGGGACGGTTGAAGTGTCTGCTGAGAAGCGAAGCCTGGCAGCCGAATGAGAAGACGATGCGAACGGGGCCCGATAACGTTATCGCGTCCTGCTCTAGAAGGCGAAGCTCAAGCGTCCTCAAGGTTTTATTTTTCTCTCGAGTAATTTGCATCGTGAAACTGCGTACTTGCTTGAAAAAATTCAAGAAAAAAATGCAATGAGCTTCGACGCATTCCCCGGAACGCATAAGGGTGGTTAGCATGCTATGATGCCGATATAGCTGTTGCTGATATAGCTAGGCTTTCCTTCTAAACGCGGTCACTCGCAATAAATAGTGATTAAACATGCTGTAAAGCAGTAGCTATGGCTAGAAACGATTTATAGATGAACTGACGTCCTCTTATAGGGATAAATATAAAAGCATATCGTCGCAACTTACTTTATACGGTACTAACACTCTCTGCCTGCCGCTGCTGTATAACTTAGGATCTGGCAAAAAAAAAAAAGTCTTTTTTTTTTGTGCACTGCCCTCACCGCAGATTGCATGCAGTTCGGAACTAGTCGCGAAAAGTATACACAGGTATTATATAGCTATTATGCCTGCTTTCCTAAAATACAAGGCCATCTACTCTGAAGCGCCTAAATTTGGGAACAAACTTTGTAAATATTTCTGTAATGCTCTCATAAGGCAGGGTAATTACACAAATCTAATAATGTGAGTACCAGGATGTGTGAATTGTTTGATATTAATGGTGCGAAGATTGCACAATATTCGCGAACAGTACGCGTAGAGTACTGGATTCGTTTCTGTCTCTGTTCGATTCGTATTCCATTCGGCTTCAAAAACTACTGTATGCATATTCCTAATATGCAAGACTGAATCTGTGTGTTCTGATCGAGCGTTCTAACGGCGCAGTCTACTGCGATCACATTTTCGCTATCGTGATTCGATTTTCTCACGAGAGTAGATGTTAAAAATCATGCGGATGCAATGCGTATTTAGTATATTTACTTATCGTATATACGCCTTGAAAGGGTACCAAGGACAGCAGCCACATCAGGCACTTATTATTTTTAAGCGCTGGATGTGTTTTGGATATAGCTACCCAAATGAGGCCCCGGTAATCGCTCGGCAGATGCCTCATCCAGGCCAATTCTATACAGAAACCGTACCCAGCAGCACGATCGCGTGCAGCCATCAGCCTTCGCATTTTTCTTTTTATCTGAAGACGGGAAATTTGAACGAGCTAAAACAAATCTGCACTGTGTATTCGGTGGCCGTGTCCGCTTTAGCGGAGGTTAACGTGGGAGTGCCCCTCCCGGCCTTGCCGGTGTCGCCCTTGCCGGAGACTCCGTGATCACCACCTTCTGCCACTGCGGAGAGCTCGAACACGGTAAAAGCGTGCCCGGCCTTTGGCTCAGCCGTACGGCAGCTGGAGCCCACGCCGAGCCGCGACCAATGAGTCCTCGATCGGTGACTGCGTGCGTGCGACTGCGGCAGTGCGCACTTTTTATCACGCTCAGTGGGCTGCAAATTGGCTACCACGACGCGCTTCTGGCAAGCTTGATCATGAGGCCATAGCTTCGTTCGCGCGTACTAGACGCGAGCTGGCTGACTCGAAAGTCTGGCCGACACTGACCTGACTGCTCGCTTTCCTTGTGAAGGTCGCTCACATCCGACATGGGAAAATCGTCCAAAAGTGGGACGGACTTGGGAGATGGCATTTAGTTTTAATTAGAAACAAATGAAATATTTTGAAAAAAAATGTCATTAAAGGAATAGAGGGGAAAACATCAAATGACCCAAGTTTGACAAAAAAATTGCCTAGAAGCTGTTACGTAAAAATTCAAAGCTGTAGCAAGCATCACTGTTACAGTGACGAAGTGGGGCGGCTACGAGGCAAACAATAAAAAAAAAAAAAAAAAATGAAAATTGCGCCTACATATTTCTCCTTTTGTTTTTAATTTTTTTTTCTTGAAGTGTATTTCAGGAAGTCGTCCGTGTAGGCCGACTCACCCCAACCGCTACAATTTCAAGCACTTAACTATTTAGCGTTCACATTCCAATCCAACACAGGGATTTCGGCCCGACTAGTCAACCCAATCGAACATGTCGGATTCACGCAACCGAGCCTGCGGTGCTGTACCAAATATATGAGCTTGTTTTCACAATGTACGGGTGGGTGCAATGTAAATGAACTCCATTCTGAAAATTATTTGTACCTTTATTGAACTGAACCTTTTTATTAAACAAAAAAAATAATTTTTTTTTTCTTCTACAGTTGGAGAATTATTATGAATTACGAGACTTCCACCTAAGCGCTACCATTAGTTTGCGTGAACGGTTGGACAGACTTCGGCAGATATCCCGTGGTACATTTGCAAAAACTGCTCGCTCCTTGAACTCACCAAGAGTCTTTGGTGTTGCGCAATCAACTTTCTCTTCAGCCCACCCCACAAGGTAGTATAGTCACACGGCGTCAAGAGTCCTTGCATGCCATTTTAGGGGGCCAAGACGTCCCCACTAGCGTCCCGGAAAATGCATCCGGAATAACGTATGGAGCCGCAGCTTTTGTGAGGTCGTGCAACTTATACCTGCAGTGAACGAAAGAAATGGAAACTTAAGGGCTCGTTTTTCTTTGTTAGGACTTAGAGACAATAATAATGAGAACTAATAGACAAAAAAAGAGAGAGAAAGAGATGTGATGCGGAAAGGCAGGGAGGTTAACCGGAAAACAAATATCTGGTTGGCTGAAGCCAAGGAATGTATATTGGGTGTTATGAGTAGTAATGTAATGTGAAGAAAGAAAAGTGGACGAAAAGATAACTTCCCGTTGGCAGGGGCCGAACCTGCGACCTTCGCATAACGTGTCTGATGCTCTACCAACTGAGCTACAGCGGCAGTCATCCCCCCCCCGTCCACTTTGTGCGGTGTATAGTCAGCGCCACTATAGTAGCCATGACGGCGAGTATGGAACACTCTTTTTCTGCCTGTTGGCGTCACGTAGCACGTGCGCGCTACGTGACGCTAACAGGCAAAATAAAATATTCGAGCTCTGAAACTTTCGTATGACTTAACCATAGGTCGGCGAACTCACTCATGAGTCGACTCACTCGGACTCACTCAGACTCAGATCGAGCCGTGAGTCTGAGTATGAGTGAGTCCGGGTGAGTAATATTTTGGTGAGTTTGAGTCCGAGTGAGTCCGGCTGAAGAAAATTTTCGTGAGTGTGAGTCCGAGTGAGTTCGACTCAGGAAAATTTTGGTGAGTCTGAGTCCGAGTGAGTCCAAAGCACAAGATATATTTCTTGGGTGACTCTGAGTGAGTTACACCTTCTCTTGTCGACCTATGTTCATATATACTCATCTTCAGCATTACTATCAGCCTTGCCAGGATTCACGGTTTTGCTCACGTCTACTCACACATATTCCAAAGCAGTGTCGTTCATAAATCATATCAATATTTATTGATCAGAGGCGCGAATTACGTAGGGGGGTGTCTTGACCTCCCTCCCCGCCAACTCTTCCAGGGAAGTTCTAAATAAATATATCTTATGTTGTCATCCCTTTCAAGAAAAATGACCTTACTGGTTTGCGAGCACTCATAACTCGTATCGAAGGTACATATCAAAAGGCGCCAAGAAGAGCTCCGATTACGTGAGATATTGGTGTTAAAGAGCATTGACACCATGGTCGAAAAAGCTAATTCTAGGCTAACGGACTCATGAGTCGACTCACTCGGACTCACTCAGACTCAGATCGAGCCGTGAGTCTGAGTCCGAGTTTGAGTGAGTCCAGGTGAGTTACATTGTGGTGAGTTTGAGTCCGAGCGAGTCCGGTTGAAGAAAATTTTGGTGAGTGTGAGTCCGAGTGAGTCCGGCTCAAGAACATTTTGGTGAGTCTGAGTCCGTGAGCCCTGAGCGCAAAATATATTTCATGAGTGAGTCTGAGTGAGCTCCACAAGTTTTGCCGACCTATGGACTTAACTCATGACTTGAAATCGTTATCGAACTTAACCGCAGTGTTATTAGTATTAGGGCTCAAGTTAAAGCGGTTTTGCAACACTTTTTGAGCATGGTCAGAAAACACTGCTGATCAGTAGTCGAGGCTCCTGAGAACACGAGAGCCAAGCGTGATAGCACAGCACGCGGCCTGGAACTTACAATTATTTCTCAAAGTCAGCTAGAAATCGCTCCCTCTTCTCTCGACAAATGATGCCCTAAACCAAAAGTCCACGGCCATTGGCTGACTTGAGAATCGTGAGCTGTATAGTTACCAAGGCAGCCGCTGGATGCCGCCATGGGCCCGCACGCGCGATCGCACTAAAAGTAAGCGGCACGTTCGAAGAATAAAAAAGATAAAAAAGGGCTCAAGGTCATGACGCGCGCTTCGAAAGGACGTAGCTTCTTGCCACATTGTCATTCCCCCCTCTGCGTAGCTTTCAGTGAGCTCGCTGGTACGAAAGGAAAGAGAAGGCGCCTAAAGCATGCGGCAAATCCCTGTAACTCCGCTCGTACTTGACGGATTCTAAAAATGTTTGCGGCAGTCGATTCGTGAGGCAATAAACTCCTTGAATGAAACCATTCGATGATTAGCTAAAACGGCTGCTTGGGCGAGCTGGTTCATGTTTAAGGCAGATTTATCAGAGCGAAACGACGGAACACTTAAAGGGACCGACAATTGATTTTTATCGACCCATTTTTTTAACGGCGCGACAAAAAGCTCACCCTTCGTAGTGTTTGTAGCTGCAGTAGTTAATCCCAAAAGCACGTAGTTAGTTTACAAGTAGTATTTTTCGATCTGAAAGGCTCTAAACACAGATGTACCTTTCCTCCAGCAACGCTGAGAAGTGATAGCGATGCCACCAGCCCTTCTCGCGATTTGTGAAAACTGTCGTCGTTCTGCTTTCGCAGCAGTTCCTGTAACTATGCTTAACCACCCTTATTTTGAGCTTTTCAACTATTTTTTAAAATAACAAGCTGTTACAATGAGATGATGTGGCATTATACACTTTCCCTGTAGTTGTATCGCGTTGTGTGCGCCTGCGTCCAAGGTTGCCTGCGCCTGAGTCGTGGGTGGCTTGTCCCGGCGTCGTTACTCTCTCGATACACGAGCCAAGCCAAGTAATCGAAAACGTCAATACGCATATGCACGACCGCGCCGAGTAGCACTGCGCATCATTTCTGAGACGAAGTGTAGGTAGAAAAACTATGTCGCTCCAAAATCTTAGCGACCTGCAAACTGCGTGCACGGTTGCATGAGCACGCTGAAAAGTTGCTCAAGACGCGCTGACGAGCATTGGATCACTACGCCACGCGAAGGCAGCGCCGCTTTAATGCATGCTACTAACGCAGGCCTATGTGTACATTTTTATAGAGGAATATCTTTTAATATAAAGAAACGAACAATATTTGAATACTAACAAAAAAAAAATCGTCGACCGCTTACAGCAATCAATGGTCACGTGGCCGGGTACATCGAATCGTTCATGTTTTTGCCGCCAGAGGCGCCACAGGTCACTTTTCGCGACATTCAATGAAGAAATAAAAATATAAATCCACCTCTCACGAAAAAAAAAAACAAAAAAAAAAAAACAGGGTTGGTTTCGGTCAGTGCGACGGACAACCTTTCCATCAGTGGAGTCATCTCATTTCATGTTCTGGTCAGTTGTCGGTCCTTTTAAGAAGACACACACCCACACAGCGCTGAACTCACAACCGATTTATTACTTTGAACGCAAGGCCTTTTTTATGGCACGCATGGAAGCAACAGGAAGATAACTTGATGAAATGAAGCGATGAACAACCTCGTGACAACAAGTTGCCGAAAAAGACATTCAACCAAAGGTGACAGCGCAGTCGAAAATTCTTAAACCATCAAGCACGCCCCCGATATACGAAAGGAAGTGAAAAGAACAATTCATCCTAAAACCAACTGGCAAACTTTTTTATTTTTCTTGCGTGGCTGCCTTGGCTTCTCTGGCTTTATCGCTCTTCGTGCAGATGCTGCTGGAGCACCGTCGTCGCCTTTTGTCGGCTCACAAGGCAGTCAAAGCCCTTTTGTGTTTTTTGAGGACTACGGGCCGATGAGAACGCCTTTGACTTTTGTATAGTGCTACCGCTACCTACGCGTCAGCACAGTTACTGACCAGTTTCCTCTTTCCTTCCCTTCTCTCTCTCATCTTTATGCTCCCCTTTCCCACTCCCCCCAGCGTAGGGTAGCTAACCGGGCATGTGCCTGGCTAACCTCCCTGCCTTCTGTCGTTTTTCTTCCTTCCTTCCTATCGTGTTTGCCAGTTGGTTTTAGGATGAATTGTTCTTTTCACTTCCTTTCGTATATCGGGGGGCGTGCTTGATGGTTTAAGAATTTTCGACTGCGCTGTCACCTTTGGTTGAATGTCTTTTTCGGCAACTTGTTGTCACGAGGTTGTTCATCGCTTCATTTCATCAAGTTATCTTTCTGTTGCTTTGATGTGTGCCATAAAAAAGGCCTTGCGTTCAAAGTAATAAATCGGTTGTGAGTTCAGCGCTGTGTGTGTGTGTGTGTCTTAAGTGTTCCGTCGTTTCGCGCTGGTAAATCTGTCTTATTCGATGATTACTTGGAAAAGTGTTGCGGGGCTCCTTTAAATATCGGTGTGATATAGTCAACTCGAGGGCGAGCACTAGCGAAGCCAGAAATTTTGTTCCGGAAGGGGGGGAGGGGGGTTAACCATACTTTATGTATGTTCGTGCGTTTTTATGTGTACGTGTACATGCGTTTGTATGTGCATAGGCGTGCGCACGAGGGGGGGCAGAGGGGGCGGCCGCCCCCCTGGTCACCTAAGAAGGGGGGGGGGGGGGCGGGGCGCAAAGTCTGCCCCATACCTTGACTTAATAGGGAAGGGGGGGCGCTGCGACGAGCCTTCGCCTACCTTCACCCCCCCTGAAGGGGAACCCTGCGCACGCCTATGTGTATGTGTACAGCCGTCAGCACCTTTAACTCGAACGCTCCGATGCGTGGCCTCGGCTCGCTTGGACTGAGGTCAGCGCCGCCAAGCGTTGAAAATGATATGCTTGCTGCAGTTAACGATAGATGGAGCGCTCGTCGGTTTCACCAGTAAATTTCTGTTTCCAGTCTGCCTGACAGGCGAGTCGAATACATTCACTTGGCATTCCGTTTTCGCCACGTTTCACTCGTGGCTACGTTATCGCGCGCGCCCATGGCGTTCGTTGTCGTATACTTATCTCGACAATGAACCATTGCGTGCGACAGCTTACACACCTTTCGAGTTCGAATTCGCAGCTGCTGCTCAAAAGAAATCACATGTATAAAAAGCAGAGCAAACGCACGTTCCAAGCGACACCCAAGCACGTTCCAAGCGACACCCAAGAGAAATAACCCGAACATTTCATGCAGTATTTTCAGGCCGAATCATAATCTACATCTTTGCGAAATGCTGCAGTGCTAAAAACATACAAGGACAAAAGAAGACGGAAAGGACGAGCGCTGACTTGAGTTTATTAGGAATTAGCACATACATATGTATGCTGTCCGGTACGGGAAACTTTATACGTTGGCCAAACCGGGAGATGCGTGCTAACAATGTGAAAAATACGAAAAGAAAGACTGAAGGACCTCTAGCTAGTCATTGTCTAAACATCAGGACTGCTAGACCGACCTGGAACACACTACTGTAATCAAGAAAAACAGAATGCGCGTTACGCCAGGAATGGTTGAAGCTGATTGCATTTCCAATATCGGGGTGGGTTGAGTAAGCGTTGTCTCCATAACACTTTCCGATAAAGTGCTGGCGTTATTACGCATGCGCCGAGAATGACTTTCTGTACCGGACATCATACATAAATGTGCAAATTCCCAATAAATGTTGTTCCAGTTGTTCCAAGTCAGCGCTCGCCCTTGTCGTCTGGTTTAGTCCTTGTCTGTTTAGAACGTTGTAGCAATTAGAATCGTAATCTGTCCAGGGCTCGCTTATACATATATACCACCGGCTCTGTGAGCGGGCGCTCGGATCCGCGGTATGCTTCGGACTTGTACTTCGACGTCGTAAGGGCCAAGCGCGGACGGCAGCAGCAAGAAAAAAGAAAAAAAAAGAAAGCGGCGACGACGAAGAATTCTCGGTCCGCACGCTTCTCGGTGTAACCACCGTGTTTTTGTGCGACTTCCCTCTTCTGCGCGTGGCCGCATGTTTCGTCGGAACGGAGGTGATGAGTCCGTCACGAATGCGGGCTTCGCTGCTTGCTACCTCCGGTCTGTTGCCCCTGGTCACCCCTCCCGGTCTTTTTCCGCGGGCAAAAGAAGTCAGCGGAAAAGACCGGGAGGACGCCGGCATCTCGTTGCGCGGGGGGTGTAGATGGGTGCGACGAGTTCGGGGTGCACATGGCTTCTGCGCGTGCGACTGTACACAAACACCGTCGAGCGGCTTTCGCTCTTTTCCCTATACGACGCCAACAGAGGCGACTATTGCCATCGCCAAGGACCAACCGATACAAACGCACATTGCGTTGGAAGCCTTGAGAGCCCACATCAGGCATTTTGCTCGAGCTCCTAGCCACCATCTGGCAACACTGCCCTCAGAAAGACCGCAAGCATCATACTGCGCAACAATCTGGAGCTACTCCGCCAAGCTACCGTCAGGCTTCAGCCCCGCATCCAAACCATCGATTCCTACCTTGGTGTTTGATTCGTCCTGCAGTGCACCTCAGTGTACCAGGAATCAAGAAAAAATCCGATTTGTCATCGCCTTGTCCTGAAAACAGCTATCTCTTCTTCTACTGCATGAGAAATACACCGACCACATACATATTTACACCGACGGCTCAACGACCATGCGAAATTCATCCGGAGCAGTGGTTGTCTCCGCGAGAGGTGTAACTATTAGCTTTAAGACCGACCACCCAACAACATCAATGGCTGCGGAACTCGCAGCTCGTCGCGCTGCACTTTGTGTTGTCAATCGCGAACAATCGCAGCGATGGTCAATCTTTAGTGACTCAAAAGCAGCGCTACAATCTCTCTTGTCAGCCCTGCGGCGTGGACCATATGAACAACTGGTATATTTGAGATAAGACACCTCATTCATACGTCACTTGAGAAGGGGCACCAAGTGACATTTCAATGGTTGCCAAGTCACTGCGGCGTGATTTTTTTTTATTCGAAAGACTGCCCTTTGGCATAACAAACGTGCATAACACGAGAGGCTCATCACACATAAACGAACAAGTTGAACTCGTGCATGAAGTTCAACAAGGATCGGTGGAATGGTCCTCTTATCCACCCTTGTAAGTCGGAGGGCGCCCGGGACGGTGACCGGTTGCTCTGAGATGACGAAGGCGTGCTTGCTCTAGGCCCGGACACGACCAGAACAAGTGTGTCACGTCTACTGCAGTTACAGGAGCGTCACAAAAAGGGCATGTGGTTCCATACGCTGCGCGGTAGTGTTGCGGCCAGTGGGCGGTCACTGCCGGCGTAAGAGCAACCCCAACTCGAAGTCTCCGAAGCGCCACCTCCTCTAAGCGAGTAAGCCCACCAGGGAGGTCAGAACCACACGGTGGTATGAGTGCTCGTGTGGTGCGTCGGAGACATTCCTTTTGGCGTAGCAGTTTTCCGCAGTTATCTTCGGGGAATTGCGGCAGCGGGTAAATTATGGCAGGGGACCGACTGGCAGAATCCGCCTCTAGCTGACCAGACACTGCCGCGCGTGGAACTCATTCGATGCGTATCGTTGTGCCGATGGTTCTTGCCAGCTGATGAATGGCATCTGAAAGCGCCGTCGATCGGGCCACGCGACGGATGTCGCGAATTGCTTCCGTAGAATCGGTGCGAAGAACAAGCTTGGAGTAGCGCTCCGCTTCAACAAAACGCCTCAACGCGTTAAGGCCGTCCTGTAGAGCGGCGAGTTCAGCAAGGTATGCCGGTGGTTCAGGGTCAGCTGCATACGTGCGTGTTTGTCCTGCTTGGGGTAGTTTTGGGCACACCAGTGCGGTGTGAACCATGTCGTTGGTGATACTGGCATCGACATATCCTACAAGGATACCTGGTGTGTTGTCGGTGCAATTAAGACGGGAGACCATCGCTGTCACCTGGCGAGGAATCGGGCGATGAAGACGGCCAAGTGGCTTGTTATCCGTGAGCTGTACGCGGTACCACGGAGGAGTAGTGGCCGAAACGATGGGAATGGGTACTGCACATCCCATGTATCGAGCTAACGCAGCCACGGTGGGAAATGTCGACAATTTTAGTGCACGTGCAGAACGCCGCTGATGTACCAATTCACCAATCGTGTTAAGTTGCGCCTCTGCTTGTAAATTCGGAACCATCGTCATGCGCGGAAGCCCAGTGATCGCACGCATAGCTTCATGATTAGTACTTTCAAGACGGGCCCATTCTGCTTTTGTTAGATGGTGGAATTGGGCTTGGTATACAAGGCGTGGCTGAAGTACAGCCTTGACAAGGTGGCGTGCCATTGTGGTGCGTGCACCGCCCGATTTTCTGGCAATCCGACGTATAAGATGAATTGTCTCTGCCCCGCGCTGCTTTGCGATCTTGACCCATGGGGACGCAGAACCATTCTGAGCAATTTCGAGACCCAACACACGAACAGTTGAGACCTCCTGTACAGGTTCGAGATTGAAGAAGAGGCGAATAGGTCGGCTTGAAAGTGCACGGCGCCCGTGCTTGTTTCCTACGGCCATGAATGCTGTTTTAGATGCGAAGCATCTTATGCTCGGGGCTATGTCCGTCCCGCGTCCCCCGTCCCGCGTCCCCCGTCCCGCGTCCCGTGTCCCGCGTCCCGTGTCCCGCGTCCCGCGTCCGGCCACTTTCACGAAGTAGGGAAGCACCCATTATGCGAACCAGAACACTGTAGTAATATGAAGACCGTCAACCCTATCAAAGTCATCAGAGTCATGGCCGAGAGCACAGAGAGGCTGCTTAGCAATAGCTAGGCAGGTGGTGTCTGTCGCCCAGGTTGACCCCATTCCTTGAGTCATGGCCGAGAGCACAGAGAGGCTGCTTAGCAATGGCTAGGCAGGTGGTGTCTGTCGCCCAGGTTGACCCCATTCCTTAATATTGCTTGCATGTGTTTGGAGGGGGCTTAGTCCGTCCCTCCTTCCCGCGTCCCACACCACCACAGCGCATGCGCGTCCCCTCCCCCCTCTCTCTCCTACGCTCACCCCTTTTCTCTCCTCTAGGAATCCTCTACTCTGCGGAGCGTCCCACACCCCCCACAGCGCATTCGCGTCCCCTCCCCCTATGCTCTCGTACGCTCACCCCCCTTCCTCTACTCTAGGAATCATCTACTCTACGGAGCGGCATCCCACATCCCCACAGCGCATGCGCGTCCTCTCCCCCTCTCTCCTCTAGGAATCCTCTACTCTACGGAGCGGCTTCGGCGTCCCACAGCGCATGCGTGTCCTCTCCCCCCTCTCTCCTCTAGGAATCCTCTACTCTACGGAGCGGCTCCCGCGTCCCACACCCCCCACAGCGCATGCACGTCCCCTGCCCCTCTCTCTCCTCTCCTACGGTCCCCCCCCCCCGTCCTTTCCTCTAGAAATCCTCTACGGAGCGGCGCGCACGACAGGTGGTGTGACAGCTGCATACTCCACTGGGGGCGCCACGGTATAGTTCCGCGGTATGAAAATGACGGAGCGCGCGCGCCTCATTCTCTCTCCTGTGCAGCGCCGGGATGAGCGCCCGGACCACTGCCGTGAAATGAGAGCGGCGACGTTCCTCCCGCTCAAGCTAATTATCTCCCCGCTGCTTCGCATCCACACATGGTTCCCTTTAGCGGGAGATGGGGAATTTTTTCTTTCGATAACTCTAATCCGATATGGCCACACCAAGCATTAGTCACATCTAAGGCCGTTTGAAGTCCTTGTTCTTGGCGGGCGAGATCTGGGTGGACTGTCCACACAGTAATATCGTCGGCATACATCAGGAAGTAAATATCTGGTACTGCCGCCAGTTGCCATGCCAATGGAAGAAGGGCAATGTTGAAAAGGACTGGCGCAAGGACTGAACCTTGTGGAACACCACGGTGTGACGTGAACAGACCTTCTGCATGCCCAGCCAGGCGAATAGAGAAAGTTCGGTCACAGAGGAAGGCTTCGACGAACTTGCACACGCGTCTTGGAAGGTGAAGCCACGGTAAGATTGCAGCTATTGCTTCATGACTGACATGGTCATAAGCTTTTCGGATGTCCATCGCCAATAAAGTTCGAATACGACGAGAGCGACCTCCAAGGAGTACCATAGAAGAAAGGTGTCCCAGCCCATCTTCAGTGCCCAAGTGGGGGCGGAATCCAATTTGCGCAGGATGGTACCAGGAGTACCGCTCAAGCCACCATGTGAGACGGGTCGCAAGCATTATCTCCATCAGTTTGCACAGAGTTGATGTTAAGGATATAGGCCTCAGGTTAGCGATATCATCAGGAGTTTTTCCTGGCTTTGGAATAGCGATCACCTCCGCGTGGCGCCATGTATCTGGGATGAGGCTACCTGTCCATACCTCGTTAATAGCGTCCAGGAGATGCTCAAGAACGTTTCCTTCTGTGTTTTTATAGAGCTCATACGGGATGCCGTCAGGCCCCGGCGCACTGTGTGGCTTGGCTTGGTCTATGGCTGCGAGAAACTCGGCCATCGTAAAAGGTGCTTGAATGCCGTCAACATCTTCGCATGAAGGTGACATGCCAGCATCGGTAGGGAGGGATCCTTGTGCAGTAAATGGAGGTGCTGGTATGTCAAAGGCGGGAAAAAAGGCTCGGGCAGCTAAAAATGCGAAAGTAGACGGAGCCTGGCCAGCTGCCAGCATAGCCGATGCCGCAGGATCAGGGGGGACGGCGACCACGTTCCATCGCTCGGAATGTCTGCAATATCGACGCATTTGACGATGAAGGGCCGAGGGAAGCACACCAATCCAGCCAACGGCCTCGTTCCAAGCGGCGTTCATGACGGCGAGCTACCGCTGTACGGCGTTGAAGCTCTATCCGTGCCGTAGTTGAAGATGGATCTCGCTTCGACGCAACTTCTGCTTGACGGCGTGCGGCCCACAGACGAAGAAGCTGTAAATCTGGGGTTGGACGAGATTCGTCAACCCAAGACGTGCGTGTAGCCGCGGTCAGTGCCGTGCGAAGATGAACCGATGGATCGGCGCAGGTTCTGTCGGTGATAGCTGCAGATTCCGCACGGTAGCGATCCCAATCAACAACACGACAGAGACGACGAAGACGACCAGTAGTGCTTGGATAAAGGCCAAGGTGAATTGGATGATGGTCGCTGCCCCAACAATCCGGTTCACATGCCCAAGACACCGCCATGCTTCCAAGCCACCAGGATAGGTCTGGTGAGTGCAGTGGCGTACGCTGCCGTTCCCGCCGCCGAGTAGGAATAGACACATCATTTAAGAGGGTAAAATTGGCGTCTACAAAGTTGTCATAAACGCACGCTCCCCGCGCACTTGATGCAGCATATCCCCATGTGGTGTGTGGCGCATTAAAATCGGCAACGAACATGCCGACAGTGCTGCCCGGTCAGCTTTGCAAGGCGACAAGGAAGAGGCTATACCCCTTTCAAGGTCTGATGCTGCTGCCGCAACACTGAATGCACCAAGAAGCCAAAACTATCGGCAACACCACCTAAACGCGTTGCGGCGATTTCAAATACCAACGGGACTCCACCGAAGAGAGGCCACTCTGCTCTGCCGCTTATTGCTTCGAGTGGCTTTCACGAAGTCATATTCGTTTCGCATAGGGTTGGCCGACAACGCTACTTGCGACGCCTGCGGTACCGAGGAGACTTTGCAGCATATCTTCTGCGACTGTCCTCGCTACGCTGTGCCGAAACGATCCCTCTCATTAGCCCTCGCTCGTCTCGACAACAGAACGATGACGCCAGACACTATTCTCCAGCCATCGAGAATTCAATCAACCAAGGCATTACTCAAATTCCTAAGGGCAACAGACTTGCACGAGCGGCTGTAGACTCTTAATGATGCCGTACACTGCACAAGACTGCCGCTCTCCGCTGTGATGTTATGTGTGTGCGTGTGTGCTCCTCCTCTTTCTCTTTTTCTTTACTCTTCTTTCAATCTCCCCCATCCCTTCCCCCCTGTGCAGGGTAGCATACCGGTTATGCCAAACTGGTTAAAATCCCTGCCTTTCCTCTCTCTTGTTTTCCTTCCTTCTTTCGACTATATACAGTCAAACACCTTCATAACGAAGTGCTCGTGGCATGCAGAACACTTCGTCATAAAGGTCGCGTTACATCATCATCAGCCTGATTACGCCCACTGCAGGGCAAAGGCCTCTCCCATGTTCCGCCAATCAATGCTGCTGCCCCGTTATACCCGCAAACTTCTTAATCTCTTCTGCCCACCTATCTTTCTGTCTCCCCCCTCGCTCGCTTGTCATCTCTTGGAATCCAAGAGAATCCGCGTCACGTAGCACTCGCAATATAGACGGTACGTAAGGATGTAGTACATTGTTATATATAAATTTCGCTGTAGAATGAAGGAAGAGAATTTTGAGGGCTTGTTTCTTTGTTTGACACAATGTTTATGAAAACCAGCAGATGATGAAGCCAAGGAAAGTATAGGGGACGTTAATTGTACTGCTTTAAGTGTATAGTACTAATTATGATATACTGTATGTGAAGAAAGTAAAGTGGACTAAAAGACAACTTGCCGCCGGCAGGGATCGAGCCTGCAAACTTGCAGGTTCAGTCCCTGCTGGCGGCAAGTTGTCTTTTCGTCTATTTTACTTTCTTCACATCATAACTTGACAACAGTAAGGACCGAACCTGCAAGGTTGCAGGTTCGGTCCTTACTGGCGAAAATATAGGGTCCCCTAAACTTTCCTTGGCTTTATATCTGCTGGTTTACATTAATTTCGCTGTAGAGGCGTTCAACTGTATAAAATATGTGTGGAACGCAGGCCAATTTTTAAGTGGACGTACTAGCAACCAAACCTGACGATATGATATTTATATGCCTGAGAACACTCAGGATGGCGATCAACAGATCGAACAGCTTACGCCCGCGCAGAACAGATGTGCTCACTATCCATTCCGAAAGAAAGGCAGAGTGGGTCTTTGCCTCAGTTGCAGAAGCATAATTTTGAAGGCACTTAACAGATATTTCGGCCGTCAACAGATAACAGATATACGACCGTCAACGGCAATGAACGACGAGAGAGCGGGAGTTCGTCGACAATGAGAAATGTCGCAAGTCTTCTGTAACACGGCCCGATCGAAGCCAGGAACACGCGCAGCGGAGGACCGATGTCACAAGACCGAACCCACGACGCAAGGATGATAGTGGTGCCAGCACTTCCAGTGGTAGCCTTCGCACCCAATATTCATTGTCCTGGCTGGTGAATACGAAGCAAAAGGGTACGTGACGCCTGTGATGTATTAGTACGGCAAAATGGGCTAGTTGATTATGGTTCATGGAATTCAATAAACCTCAGAGCCGGGATGTTGACAAAAGTATTTGAGGCCTAAACCTATGATATACGAGCAGCGACGTCTGTTTAGTCGGAAGAAATCGTAATTATTAAGGAAGGTAGGGGGGTCCCCAAGCCTCACAGTGTCGTTTAACGGAGTTTGCCTTGCTGCTACGTAGTTGCCGTGTCAAACTTATCAGGCTTCCTAAGGTTGAGTAAAAAGCCGGAGAAGAGCGACGCCACGTGCATACTACATCGCACATCTCTCAAACGTATAGCCTAACCCAGTGCAGACCTGGCACCAACAGGACACACTGTTGCCAATGTCACAACTCGGACGCTGATGCCTCCAACTAGCCACATGCATCCACTCGGCGGCGTTACCAACTGTTCTAAATATTAGAGGACAGTACAGATATGCTGCTCCACGCATTATCATTCGTTCAACTCGTGAAAACGGCTAATGAGTTTCGCAGCCGCATTTGGCATTCCACGAGTGTGCCAACTTAACGGCATCGTGTCTAAAGGGTGCCAAAAAAAGCACATCAACAGTTCGCAGCTGGTTCTCAGTGGGATATGTCGGCTTTTAATGAATGCCAAAACTAAAACGTCCTACAGACTGTGAACAAACAAACAAATAAACAAACAAACATTTAGGGGAAATACTTCCTACAGGCAGTTGTCGACGACGTGAGCTCGAAACTAAACAGCTTGTTTGTTCCTGCGCGGACGGGCGAATCGCCAAGCCACCGCTGTGTCCTTCCAATTTCAAGTGGAGCCCGGTCTTTTGTTTGCGAGTGGTCAGCCATTGCCCCGCGCCTCCGCAACAAATGGGCACCTGGCGCGTTTCGGCCCCGCGGCTGGGAAACGGGCGAGGAGCGAGGGATCGTCGTCCACGGGCTGATCCGCACTGCAGCCAGGCTCCTTGGACACGCACTGCGCCCGGCATGCAGCGCCAGGAATCCGGAACGGACGCCATCGGTGAGCTCCACGCGGGTACCGGCCTCGCCCCAAAGTTCAATCTGATAAAGCGTTCGCGAGCGGCGCTCTGCGAACGTTCCCTCGCGGACCGCTTGGGCGGCCCCCGCCCGTTGCACGTACTGCGTGCGTACCGCGCTCCCCTTGCGTTGTTGGCGCGCAAGGCTCCGAACAAGCGTTGAGTGACACCCGGCACGGAAGAAGGCCCGTGGAACGGGGGTGCTTTCGGAAGACGCGGCCTTATGAGGGAAGTTGGCTAGAAATGTCCGAAATGTTCCCCGGCCCCGACTGCGGCAGCCACTTCGATAGTCGAGAGGCACCAACGCGAAATAAGAAAAAAAAAAAAAAGCGGGGGGGGGGGGGGGGGGATACTTAAGCTATTCGGTTGTGTGAAGCAAAAATCTAACTGACGCAAAAAGCAAAGGAGTCTGTATAATGGCGCTGTCTCCGACTCTCCATTGGTTTTCAATTTTATTTTTGCTTACGCATGCACGGAAATCTTCTAGACCTCCAGATTACTTCGAGTGTGAAATTATATAGCATGTTCATTGTTTTTTAGATCCGAGGAAGGTAAGAAGGTTGACATTAGCTAACGCGCTCTTCCCTGCGCCTCTGCTGAGGGTGAATGGAGGAGCGAAGGTGTGATGTGGGATGTTGAGGACATTGGGATGCACTATAGCGGTGGATGCAAGTTTAGTAAAGCCCTTTTAATAAACTAAAAGTTGAACACTTTAGTGAACCACGCTGTCAGTTGACGAAGGAACGCCCCTACGCGGCGACCTCGTATTATTCCGGCCCTCCACTCTATATTAGCAGCTACCATGTACACAATCCCTTTACGATTGGTAATGCGTCAACCCGCGCATTCGGCAGCGAAAAGCGCTTAGCCAGCGTGCACGCCGCGCACCTGTTGTGGCGCAACCAACAATGCACCTGTGAGAAAGGGTGCTCGAGGAAAGATATCCGTAGTTCACTCACGCTTACATGAGCATGTCGACAGAATTTAGTTCGGTGTCCACACCTTGTTTCTTTTTTCCTGATGAAATGTTAATTAGTCTGAAATATGTTCGCAGATGACGCTGCTAGCCGTGCACTCGTTCACAGGACATTAGAAAAAAAAAAAAGAAAAGATAACAAAGAGAAAAGCCTGATAAAGTCAAATCAGGAAATCGAAACAATAGCTTTGTTGGACTTCGACCCACCGTTCACAAACCCTCGAAGTCAGCACCGTCTGGGCATGCCTAAAAACTGAAAAGGACAAAGACACAGTAAACGGTTCCCATGGGGTTATTTGGACCACTTCGATTAGTTTAAAGCAGGGGTCTCAATCTCGCGGCCCGGCCAGCACATGGCTACCTTCGTGCCATATTCTTTTCTTGATAAGTATGTTCGTGAGCTACACAGACGTGAC
Source organism: Rhipicephalus appendiculatus (assembly GCA_030522465.1). Taxonomy (NCBI): domain Eukaryota; kingdom Metazoa; phylum Arthropoda; class Arachnida; order Ixodida; family Ixodidae; genus Rhipicephalus; species Rhipicephalus appendiculatus. The sequence continues at coordinate 1,899,453 of JALIZH010032928.1, read as the reverse complement.
TAGTCTCAAGGCAGTTTTTTTTTAGGCACCCCGTGCGGTCACCATGTTTAAAACATAGCCGTGGAACAAAAACTCTACATTTAAAAATCAGCACCCAGATTTCAGTCGTTCTGGAGGTTAGTATCGATATGTTTCTCGAAACCTGATGTGACATCCTCTTCAGAAATGAACCAATATGCAGCCGAACCCGCACATATCGAACTCGCAAAAAACGGGCATTAGTTCGATATATCAAGTAAACCGATACGCAACTTTTAATGAAAATATTGCATTTTCTGTGCGAATTGTGTTGCGGAAGTTGACTTCACGGCACTTCTTTACGGTGATGTAGAAAAAACGCATCTTCACGGCAATACGCGAGATTTTTTTTTATCTTTGTGTTTTTCCGCGGTTTGTAGTTGAGGATGCGGGGTTAATATGCAGGGGCGGGTTATACGCTAGAGAGTACGGTATAGATGTAAATAGCGCGTGTAAAAATCTTCATACGCTGCTGTGCGTATTCGTCGGGCGCCGGAAGCGTGTACTCTGCCTTGGCCCCCCTAATGTCTGCCTTATTTTGCAATATAGTACTCCGTGTGCTTCTCGGTGTGTGTGCGTATGCGTGCGTGCGTGTGTGTGTGCGTGCGTGTGTGTGCGTGCGCGCGTGCGTGTGTTTGTGTGTTTGTGAGTGTGTGTGTGTGCGCGTGCGTGCGTGCGTGTGTGTGTGTGTGTGTGTGTGTGTGTGTGTGTGTGTGTGCGTGTGTGTGCGTGCGTGTGTGTGTGTGTGTGTGTCTGTGTGTGCGCGCGCTTGGTATGGGTTGGGTTGGGCAAGTTTCCTCGTTACCTGCTGAATGTCCAGTTATAGCGCGCAGCCTATAAAGTAAATGCTAACGGCGCCGTCACCATAATAGTGAGTGTTCGAGAACGTTGCCATTGCGTAATAAACCGAACGGTCACGCATAAGTAAGGACTGCATTAAGCACACCTCCCAGCGGTCATCCTTTTGCCGCACTTCGCAACCTCCTACACTTACCACCGAAGCGGTCAGCAATGTCGGCGCTCACACCGCGGGGCGCCCACTTATGCGCCGAGCACTGTCCGAACCTATTCGCAGCGCACGCGGCACACGCAATACGTGGCCCCGTGTAGTATTATGGCTGCAGGATCTTTGTGAAGAGTCGTCAAAGAGAGTCGGATGTAACTTGCGATTTCTATCTGCGTTTCCGGGGTTTCCTCTGAAGGCTGCTCGCTGTGCTCTCGCGAGATGGGCCTCGTCTTGAAAGCGCGCGCCAAGTGCTTTTCCCAGCGCACGCATGCGACCCGAGCGGGCGAGCGTGCTTTCGCCGAGATTAGCCTCCTCGTGGCACGCCATGTACCGACCCGCCTTTGTCTACGCGGCGCGCACGTGAGCGTGCGTCAGGCACGTGACGGTGCTAATAAGTTCCATGTTCATTCCAAATAACTTCGCAGCCTCCTGGGACTACGGCGCAATTGCAGAAGCGTTTTAACAGCGGAGCTGTTTAAGCTTGAGTAGCGCCATGCGTCGTCTGCCCAAAACTCGGCGGGTATACGCCACAGAAAGTGGGTATGTGCCAAGCAGTTCCTAGCATAGCATAGCCTTGCATAGTATAGTATAGCAAAGGGGTGGGAAAGGGAAGTGACGGTGAGGAGCAGCGATGTGAAGGTTAGAAGGAAGGAAATGAGAAGGGGAGAGGGTAAAGCATGTCATAGTCCTTGCATAGTATAGTTTAGCAAGGGAGTGGAAAAGGCTAGTGAGGGTGAGGAGGACTAATGTAAGGGTGAGGAAGAGGAAAAAAGAAGAGGTGAGAGGCTAAACCATAGCATAAGATGTGAGACCTTAGTCAAACGTTCCTCGCTTTTAGTCTCCCACCTTCCATCAAGCTTCATTGCATTGATGGGAAATAAAATTATCATCATCATCATCATCATCATCATCATCATTATTATTATTATTATTATTATTATTATTATTATTATTATTATTATTATTATTATTATTATTATGGTCATGTACAGTATAGTGTAAACATGGGGTGGGAAGGAGATGTGAGAGTGAGGAGGAGGGACAGCAGGAGAGAGGACAATATAGGAAGAGATAAAGAAGATGAAATAAATGAAGAAGAAAGAGATAAAGAAAGGGATGAAGAAAGACGACGAAGACAGAACTCAATCTGAGTTCGCCATGTGGTGGCGCTTGCTTGCCAGCTCCGCTGTTTACTCACATTTCACGGGCGGGGAGCCGGATTTAATTTGTTTTCTTGCTTGAGCTAAATATGTCAATTATTAACGATATCTTAATGGGGGGTAAATTTCTCTACCTATCGTACCTTCGACTGTCTCACGAATAAAAGATCACCTTATTTATTTATTTATTTATTTATTTATTTATTTATTTATTTATTTATTTATTGAGAATTATGTTTTTACATGAATGAAAATGACATATTGACGCCTCGTAATAAGGTCTGCTACTTCTTATCTGTTGAAGAAATAGGCGGAAAACTTGCAGCTAAAACAACTTGCACACATTGTTTTAACAAGGAGTCAGAGGAAGTCATACCACAAAGAATAATCTCGTAAGCACAGCAGTACTTATCACACCCATGGTGGCCAGGGTAGAGACATCATTACAATATGCACTGAACAAGAAGATGGACTCTGTTTTCAAGACACTGTTTTGAAAGAAAGCGCAAACTTACATTTGTGTCCACACGAATTGCACACGTACTACAGCTTGTTTTGTATGTATACGTCATATACGTATAGGCTAAATACAGCTCTTCGTTACGCTAACAGCGAGTGAGAGTGAGTTCCTTAATCTTTCCCAGCAATCTCACTTGCCAGTAGGCCATCTTCGAAGGTGTTATTACTGAATATATTTTTTACATTTGCCATTATAACATTGTTCTAGCCCATCCTGTTTCTACCTGCCATGGTAAGATATTGCGCTGCTTTTACCGTGGTAAGGTGTTAGCAGGTGAGGTGTCACGCTGCTAAGCTCGAGGACGCGGGTTCGATTCCCGGTTACGGCGGGATGAGGGTGGAATGCAACAACAACCCTTCTACTTGTATTTAGGTGCTAATTAAAGAACCCCAGGTAGTATAAATTAAACCCAGAGTCTCCTACTACGGCGTGCCTCATAATGACATTGTGGTTTTCGCACGCGAAACCCTAGCAATCATTATTATGTCCTACTTTTCCCGTAAGCCTATAGTCGTAATGTTCGTCTTAAATACAATCAAACATGCCTGAGCGTGTATATATCGTTGTTGTTATGGTGGAACCGGTGTTGTAGCAAATGCAAAGCAGAGCGAACCATAACGACGGTCACAGAAAAAAAAAATAAGTACAGTGGACATAGCGACTCGTTTTCGACTTCCTTCTCAGAAGAGGGTCTTCGAGTCTTTCCCTTTCTCCTTATGTATGCAAATGTGCCCCCCCCACGGTTGGTTGTGCTTCGTATGCGACGACACATCCGCGCGCTTTCGTATCGTTTTCCGTTTCTCATACAGGTTGTGTGCAAGTCGCTCAGTAAATCTAAAGTAATAATGGTCTACCCACGAGCTAGAAAATATTACAACCACGAATTCATTATGGGAACACTGGGCCTTTCTGTAGAAGTTAAATTGTACACTGAACACAAGTCGAGGGTAACGCACTAACGGCACCCAAGCACTGCCCCCTTCCCCCCCCCCCTTAACAAAAAAAGAAAAAAAGAAAGAAACAAAGTCAATACCTTTAGAATTTCAGCTCTTACTCTCCTAAGCAGTAAACTTGATGAGCAACGCTTTATTGCAGTTGATGTCGCTGATGAGCTGGTCATTGGTGCGTGACGACTGCAGGGATAACACGTGATAGCACGATAGCACGGTAAAGGTGGCCTAGGAACGCCCTGGCTGCTTTAAACGCACGCTAAAGAGAAACGCCAAATCAGTAATCAGTTTAGGCTCATGAAGTGCTCTTTAGAAACATACTTTTACATATGTAACAGATTATTGTTGATTATCAGAAGAAAGAAAAATTGAGGCCAATGCGGACATTTTAGATTTTCGCCGAAAAACCAAACCGGTACGACAGTACCGTCTCCTTAGCAGCCCCAACTGACTCGGAGGCAGTGACACCTGTTGACAGAAACCACGTAGAAATAGCTGATGACTTGGTTGTTACGGAACCGTCGCTGTAGGTATGACGTTGTTCGCAGAAGCATGAGATATGTTGTGACGTAAAATAGTTTAGATAACGACACGGAGTAAATGGCAGCGATACAGCAGGCAGTTAAGGTGCCGGAGAAAGCACAGAAGGGCTCTGCTAGTGAGGCAGGAGCAGATGGGTAACTTCATATAGATAAGTACCAGTGAGAGAATGTTCTAGAGCTCCGGTCACATTGCGCGCAAGAGCGGAAGTCACCTCCTACGCCTGTATAATTGGCACGTGGTAGTTGTGTACTTTCCAGTTAAGGTTAAAACAGCTGTTGTATACCTGTGCAGAATATTTTCACTTGCACTCCTTCCAAGATTGCCCCCCCCCCCCCCCTTTTTTTTTTTTCGGGAGAGATTACGCAGACCAGGAAGGCTGTATCGGAGACCTTCACCGACCTCTCGAAGTGACTCACCTAAGTAATCACTGGTGTAGTCGTGAAACATGCAAGTGATATGTAAGCAAAGGAAGGAAGCTCCTCATTTAGGGGTCGTATATGGGGCAGTAACGCACTTATGGCGCTTATAAGCTGTCTGTAAACACCCTGATCAGAAATGTGCGATAGCGTCTATGGGTACCTTCTACATTTTCAGATAGTTGGACTGTATGTATCTTTCGTGAAATCTATCGAGGCACAATACTGCGGCGGCATCTACAGCACTCGACTCTACAGAAACTTGACTAAGCGGGGACGTGCTTTGCGAACACCGCACACAGTGCACAAATCTTGCGGCCCAAACTTCATGCATGCATGTGCAGATGTCATATACATGAAAACCAACACTCATGAAATGCGGCTCACATTTCTCTAGCCCCGACGAGGCGAACGGTGAAATTTAGGTGGTATCGCCGTTTTAAGTCGACATGTTAAGAGCATAGGCGTGCGCAGGGTTACTGTTCAGGGGGGGGGGGGGGGGGGGGCGAAGGTTCGTCGCAGCGCCCCCCCTTCCCTATTAAGTCAATGTATGGGGCAGACTCCCCCCCCCCCCCCCCCTCTTAGGTTCTTAGGGGACTAGGGTAGGCGGCCGCCCCCCTCTGCCCCTCTCGTGCGCACGCCTATGGTTAGGAGTGAGTTGCGCGCCACCAACTCCGACGTTCGTAGACGCTGTCCTCACGAACCCCATTATCGAACCCTTCTTTTACGCCAAGGAGTACGCTCCCTGTAACATGTCAAGCAGCATGGCTTTCGCGTTTGACGCACTTTGCAAGGGCAATTTTTTCAATCCAGCTCCAGCCGATACTACGAGACACACATTAAATGACTTTCACGTTCGCAGTCGATTGCTTTCTCTCGCACCTCCCCCCCCCCTCCCCCTCTAACCTGAAGCTTCATATAATTCAGCCGTGATTGCACAACATCCGTCATGACGACGTCATTTGGCGTCATTCTGCGAGATTCGGCGAGACCTGACGATACATCGTGAGACCTGGCCAAAGTGTTGCATGACGTCACCATGACGTCATGATGACCGTACAAATTTGGCGGATCTGTGACGTCATCAATTACGTCGTGATGTGACGTCATCGTGAGATCATCTTGTCACACGGCATCATTGATGATGTCATGTGTGATTTTCGCCAGGCCTCACGAAGTATCACCAGGTATCGCCAAATTTCGCAGTCTGTTGACTAACGGGACATGCAAGGCTTTCGCCTTAATAATTCCTGACATGCAAAGATTTGGCGCAACCTCAATATTTGCATGCACATGGGTGTAAATATTGCGGTTCACCGTGCCTGAACGCTAAAGAGCCATCTTCTCCATCCGTTCGCCGATACAGCTGATTAGTGTCCATCGGATGATATGAATTATAATATGGCGAACACTTATCCGCTTTGGAGGACTGGTATGGCTCGAGTGGATATTTAGGATAGCACAAGGCGACTTTTCTTCTATTGAGAGAGAGATATAGAGAAAGCAAGGGAACGAAAAGGCAGGGAAATCAACAAGAGTAGCGTTTGGCTTGCTACCCTGCATAATGTTGGTAAGGGAGAGAGAGAGCACTGCGTGCACTCAGGAGAATGCTTAGGCGGACCATAAACTGCCCCTCAGGTCGGTGCATTTCAAGAACTCCGCGAAGTCTTGCGGCCGTCCCGGGACCTCTGCAGTTTTGTACATGGCGAGGAGCTGAGCTTTAGCTTTCTAACTGAAACCAACATACCGGGTGTTTTTCCTAGGACTGCCGAAAAAAAATTTAAAGATAGCGTTTCCTAGGAAAAAAGAAAACTCCTTCAAATGCGAACTTCCATGTTCGGCGAGCGTCCATAAATGCTAAAATCAAGGTGACTAATAAATACTTAAGATTTGTTAGTTATGTTTTAAGTAGTTACTTTACGGCACATGTTGCGATTGACGAATTGTAGCCCGCGAGTTATCAGGGTGCTAGTATCCCCCCCCCCCCCCCCCCCCTTTTCCTCAAGAATTTTGGCATTCGGGAAAACAAACCATGTGAGTGCTTTGCAAATAAAGTTGCAAGAAGTACCAGTGATGGTGCAGATCATACCATGTCGGCGCCCTCGAGTGAACAAGCCCATGGTAACACCAATACATGCAGCTGCTCACTCACGTACACGAATGACAGCTGCCGCTACGTATGAATATTTACCTAATTTTCGTTACCCTGAATATTATAAGGTGAGCTCGATGTTCATTTCCACCCCGAGAAACCTGACTCATTCGCACGAATTAACGGAAATTCCCGCCTTACGAATCCTTCTTTGTCGTTTCTTGGCATGCCACGAACTTGCAGTTTTATATCTATGTTGAACAGTTTGAACAAAGTGAGATACCCTTGGGGAATCCTTGTGCTCATGCTACGTTTTAATCTTGTACACGCGCCCTACGCGGGGGGTGTACTCGCAACTTGCACGCAACGTGGAAAAAAAAAAAAAAAGAGCAGAGAAATAAGAGAAAGCCGAGAGAGCTGTAAAATGAAAACACTTCGCGAGAAGTTCAACGTTTGCAGAAAATAAAAGCACGTGAATTGAACAAAAGAGCGAGAGAAAAAACAAAACAGAAAAAAAAAAACTGAAAGCGTGGACTGCCGACACGAAGACAATACCGGCAGCGCGCTTCTGCTTTCCACCCTCTTTGTTTCCTTGGTGGAGTTTTTGTTTTCTGTCCCGAGGTTTGTCGAGCTTTTTGTCACGGTCAAGGTTTCGGAGACCCGACGCAGCGACACCGTCGAGCCTGTGTGTCCTGCCTGCCGTTGTCGAGGACACTGCTGCCTGCGCGGATTTGCTTGGAAGAATGCGCGCGCGCGCTCGTTTTCTGACCGCCGCCGCCGCCGCCACAGCGCCTCTTTGTTGGTGGCGAGTGTGGCAAGTGCATGCGCGTGGCCCCCACCGCGGCAGACCGTTCGTCACTGACGCACGAGATGGGACTGCTGTTTCCCACGACCGCTGGCGCAGTCGAGCACTCGCGGTTCCGGGTTGCCGGGAACCTAGTACCGCTACTATAACGGACCTCGTTCGATAAGAAAAGGAATAATATAAGAGGGAAAGGGGGGTTGTACGGTGTTACGGTGCGAAGCTCGAAGGGAAAAGACAATCGACGATGTTGGCCCCGGAGGCGAGGTTGATTGCATCGCCGCGTCCTACGCGTGAGCGCGCTAATAGCAGCGCGCAACAACCCCTTCCGCCACACGCAACTACGCGGCGCGACTGCTGTACTAAAAGGAGGGGAGGCGCTTGATGCTGTCGCCGTTCTCCGCGAGCCCGAAGCCTGCGGTCGAAGATGCGCCGTTAACGGCAGCTTTCGGCACTTATTGCTAGCTCTATTGTATTTTTGCAATTTACTGTGTTGCTTCAGACTGCTCTCGTGCGGCTCTCTTTTCTTTTTCTAATCACCGAATGCTTTATTTTTCTATACGTTGGACACTGCCGAGTGCGTCGTCTGGCATTTTATCTCTCTGTCGCATCGCCGCCTCTATATGACCAGGGAAACATTGTACTCGAGGAAAAGAAAACCGTTGCGTGCGCGTACGTTACATCATGAACTTACAATATGTTCCAGTGAGAAGGGAACGACCTGGAATGTTCGTTTCCTAAGAACGTTTCTATAAGAGCCATGAAACATAGTCTGCGCCACATTAAGGTCATGGAGTTGTGTTCTTCCCTTGTGTATATGCGTGTCGTTCATCGCCAGTTCCGATCAACAGTTATAAATGAGAAGTAACAGACAACACTGCCAAGGAAAGTATATGGGATGTTATTAATAGTAAATGTAATGTAAATCTGAAGAAAGAAAAGTGGACGAAAAGATTACTTGCCGTGGGCAGGGAACCGAACCTGCGACCTTCAAATAACCCGTCCGATGCTCTACCAACTGAGCTATCACGGCGGCTATCCCCCCGTCCACTTTATGGGGTATATATGTGTATTTAAACGTGGGAGCGTCAGTCAGCGCCGACAGTAGCCATGACGGCGAGTGCAGAACACTCTTTTTCTGCCTATTGGCGTCACGTAGCACGTGATCTTGTTACGGGCTGGCAGCTAACCAACCAGCTCTACCAGCTGGCAGCTGGTAGAGCACCGGACGCGTTATTTGAAGGTCGCAGGTTCGGTTCCTGCCCACGGCAACTTATCTTTTCGTCCACTTTTCTTTTTTCACATTTACATTATATTTACTATTAATAACATCCCCTATACTTTCCTTGGCAGTATTGTCTGTTAGTTCTAATTAGTATTGTGTCTAAAAAGAAAAACAAGCCCTTAAAAATTTCCACTGCTTTCCTTCATCAACAGCTATGCAAGACGAACCTTAAGTATAAACTTACGCTTGCAGTACATGGTTTTGTGCACAAATGCCAAAGCCCCACCCAAGCCCATGATCTTATACGTCAGTTCAGCACCCATTGGTCATATTTGGACTCCTGAAACGGAATAATTGCGGACGAACAATAGACATTGCTTGCCACTTGGACTTTGTTCTTCGGGACATTCGCTCCGCCCTGAGATCAAGAGGCAACGGTCGTGCTCCTTCCAGCAGTGAGGCGGATCCTCCTTCCCGTTCGGGCGTCTCATTTAGATCGTAGGTCACGCTGCCCTCCTTAGAGGGCATTTATCACCTCTCGAGTACCTGTAATTACTAGCTTTGGCGGTGTTTTATCTACCGCGAACTGCATTTTTCACTTGGCATGCTACTCCTTGTACGCGAGTTCAGGACCAGTCGTTAGGCGCCGAAGATGTTAGATTTTTATTATAGCGGCCCCGTTCATAGCGCAGCTGACCTGCTCTGCCCTCATCATCGCTGTCACCGAGAGAGCTACGAGACAAACAGTGGCCACACAAAGGAATTGTCTCTGTAGGGCACGAGGTGGCAACTCATCTGCGCACGGCTGCAGTGACGCACCGTGGCGACTAACGCTGGTCGCGACGTCCCGGAAGGTGGCGTAAGGAAGGAAGGAAGGGGCGAGCGGATGGCGCCAAGCCCGATGACCCGCAGGTGTGTACCGCGGCTCCATCACCCGTTGCGGTCGTGTATGCACAGACAGCCGCCGGAACAGGCGGAGATCGCGTGTCAGCACAAAGGCCAGCGTTAGCGCCGCCGCCTTAGGTGGCGAGGGACGCGTGCGGAACAATGCCTGAAGGGGCGCTTGTTGTAGTAACGAACGGGGAGACCCCCCCACCACTCTCCTTGGCGCCCCAGGGGTTGTTCCCGCTGAATGGGACAGTTATGCGGAAGGCGCCCCGCCACGTTCGGCGCCCGAACCTTGCCGGTGCGCTTTCGATCGGCGCGCCCTTGACCGTCGCAGGCGGCCCTTCACGCACCTGTCCCGCCACGCAAGCCTGCCCTTGTTCGCCGCGGTACAACAGAGACGCGCCCTGAGCTCTCAACGGTCCGCGCCGCCCGCTGGCGTGCTGGTGTGAGGGGCCTTGAAGTGTTAGTAGCCGCGGAGTGCCGAGGCTTCAATATTCGCTACTGTATCACGCAGACTCACCGAAATGGGGCGGATCTGCGACAGACATGTTCGTGTGAACTTTCGACGCCACTAACATTTCGTAGAAGTCATACGCTAATTACGTGAGCCTTCTTACTCGATAAGGTGAGCTCTGTGTAGCCACCAGGTATGGCGCAATCAAGGAAGGCACTTAATTGCGCTCATCCCGGCAACATTCGTTTTGGGTCACACATTTCCGCAGACAACGCATGGGTGGAATGATTCGAGGTATAAAAATGGCCAGGAACCCCTGAGGAACTCTTACATATCCTAGGCCAACACATACCATACGGTTTTCTATGCAATACACTGCAGGTGTATTAATCCCCTTCGTCAATGTACAATGCATATAGTGAGTCATGCATACGTATACGAGAATTATAACTTGCGTAAGTTAACTTCCAAATTCTGACCTCAACAATGACTGATTTATTTGGCGTGCCTCCCGCAATATACGCCTTATTCGGCTTCCCTCGCCCAGGAACCAAGACCTGTACGTATAATTGCTTTCGCGCAAAAGAAGCCCAACCTTCTCTTAAATAATCCTTCTGCGCTCATCCTGGTCGCCTACGACCGCGACTCTACTAGGTCTTCCCCTCCTATGAAAATGACCACATTTAAAATATAGAGTCCTAAGCTCCAAGAGATAAACAAAAAAAAAAATCCTGAAAAGGAAACTAGGCGGATATCAAACCTTACGCACGCATCAGTATTACCAAAATGTCACTATGCGCCGCTTTCGTGTCAAACCCCAGTCGTTCACGCATGTGCGCCTAGCCAGCCCGTGGGGACAGTACCAGCTTCCTCTCCCGGTAAGAGGAGCGTATGCGCAACTGCAGGGCCGCTTTTCCTCATGCATCGAGTTACAAAATACCACAAGGTGGTGTGTACAAGGCAGCGCATGACGCTTCGAAGCCCTGGGCAGTCGGATGGCCAGGGCTCGCTGTAGCTCAGGGCGAACGGGAAGTGCGGGCAACTGCGTGGCCGGCCGCCGGGTCAGCGCGCGTTCGCCAGCCAAAGGGAAGCAATGAGTCGTTGCGAGTTCTCTGGTCGTTTCCGCCAGCAGAGGCAAGAATCGCGGATTACAGCGGCCCGATCTGGTTGGCTGCCCAGATAGACCGCTTTAGCGGGTTCCTTGCCTTTTCTGGCCGAAGCCCATGCGGCCGCCGGGGTAATCTTTGCAAGACGCATAATCTGCCGCGAGCACCGGTGCGGCACTGCTTCAGAATCCCCATCTCTCTCTCTCTCTCTCTCACACACACACACACACACACATACACACAAACACACACACGCACACATACATACATACATACATACATACATACATACATACATACATACATACATACATACATACATACATACATACATACATACATACATACATACATACATACATACATACATACATACATACATACATACATACATACACACACATGCACATACACAGGCACATACGCACTCACAGGCAGAGAGCCTACCTCTCCCACTTTAACTCCCACCGCCTTCGCTTCAAGCAGCCGGAAAACGGGGTGAACATTCTTGGTGGATCACGCTCGCTTTCAATGTCGGCGTGTAAGCGCCGACGCAGCGATCGCTGCGCGCCGGCTTTCGCTTTCCTCATAAAAGCTCGTAACAGGTTGCGCGACCGTTCGAGCAAAACCTTTGCCGCATTCCTTCCGCGTTAGCTTCTCGTCGGTCCCTCTCTACATTCCGTTCGTCTTCTGTTGTCCCTTATGCTGCTTCTCTTGTTGGCATTGTTACATCTCTGCTCACTCTTTAGGACCATCGGCCAATCTAGAATTGCAGGGAGGTGGTTGTTCCCTGAGCTTAAGAACGCCGTTTTACCGTGCCTCGGTGTTGTGGGAGCTGGTGTGTGCGCAGCTATCCAGAACTAAGCTAAGGGCAACTTCGATGTGTGCATGCATGTGATGGGAATGGAGCCAAACAGTCGTCAGTCCCCCCCCCCCCCCCCCCCCACACACACACACACACACACACGTTTTAGAAATACCGATCAACATTTAGAAGCAGGTATCGTACCCCTGGAAATGATTGGAGAGTCTGGGGCCTACTGAATAAATAATAAAGAGCCATAATGAAGGTAACGGCAACTGTTAGCATCAAACATAAAAAAGAACAGGAAGGCTGGCTAGTTGATTTGAATTCATGGATGAACGTTCCTTTTTGTACTGTCCCCGTTTACTGTGCGAAAAATTTTCCATGAGCATCATGTGACAGCATTACTTCACTGTCCTTATATAGTTAGTTCGTGCGTGATGTTCGTTCATTTGAATGCGCATTCAGCATCCTTATTAATTTTACTATATTTCCGGTACTATAGAGCAAGCGTAGGCGTGACAGAACAGCATGGTCATTTTTCTTTATCCCTTACGATGGTCTACCTTCCAAAACAACTACATTGATACCATCAATGTAGTTAGAGGTATCCATTTTTGCAACGTAAGTGGAATGAATCAAATGAATAATAATAATAATAATAATAATAATAATAATAATAATAATAATAATAATAATAATAATAATAATAATAATAATAATAATTTCATCACTACAGTGATGAAGCACTGCTGTAGGTAAAAGCTGCTCTTCGTAGTGGCAGCTTGTCAAAGGCCTACATATACCATTGGTGGTTTCAAGACTCAAGGGGTTTCGAAATAAAGAATATATGGGCTTTGGAAGAAAACCCTGAACGTATACAATTCAAATCCTGTAAATAGTTTCTCGGTTGTATGTGTTGCGGCGAAACGATCACCGCTGAAATTTTCAGTGGTGTTGCACCACTTTGCTGGCAGCGACGATATGCTGCGCGACGGGTCTATTTTGTGCAGTGGTTCGTACTGGTTACTTGCGCTTAACGATCGCTGCAGATTCCAAAATATTCCAAGCAAAGGCATACACCAGAGTCGCTGCATCTTTTCTTTTCTTTCTTTTTTTTTTTTCTTTTGTCCGCCTCGGTGGAACAGTGGCTAGGGTGCTCGGCTGCTAACCCGAAGGTCGCGGGTTCGGTCCCGGCCGGGGCGGTCGCATTTCGATGGAGGCGAAATGGTAGAGACCCGTGTACTGTGCGATGTCAGTGCACGTTAAAGAACACCAGATGGTCAAAATTTCCGGAGCCCTCCACTACGGCGTCTCTCATAATCATATGGTGGTTTTGGGACGTTAAACCCCAGATATTATTATTATTATTATTCTTTTTTTCTTTTTGAAGAAGCAATATCAATTTTCCCAAATGTAGTGCCATGTGCTGCTCTGGCAGTAGTCAGCATGAACGTTACCTTGTATACCGCAGTGAAACACCGAGCCGCAGTTTGCTGGCAGCCACTGTAGCACAACGTCCTGGTGAAAAACGTACGAGGCGCCTGATGTGCTGAAGTATAGTTGTTCTTGCGCGCGCGAATACTTCAGGAAATGCAGTGCCGCTCGTGGGTCGGAGAATATCGCCCAAAAATCGCTTAATTTTTTGTTTAGCCACTGACATTCTGACAAATGAGAGCACCTTCGCCGAAATCGTTGAAACGATCATGCCTCGGCTCTCGTTGGGGATACTATAGAGCAAGCTCGAAGTTAAAATAAACAAACAAATAAAACAAAACAAAACAAAAAAAAGATTGAGGCGTCTACAGACAGAGGATGCGCCTCTAGCACTTGCCGGGGTACGAAGAATATGCGCAGTGCAAGGAAACATGGGAACAAAGTCGGAAACACTGTCACTTTGCAACTTTGACAAGGAGCCGAGGAAAAAAAAAGTGTGAGCCTGTGGAAAGAGACAGCATCGTCAGCTGATTGCTTTACTTTACATGACTGTAAGAAAGGTTTCCTGGCGTCCATTGAAGGCAAGTTCAGTAACAGCCAAGATATGCCCAGGCGCAGCAAAAGCTTTATCGCTCGCCGCCCATGCACTGTGAAATTTACGGAAATATTAAATTAATGGTTAATGACAATATCTGGGGTTTAACGTCCCAAAACCACCATATGATTATGAGAGACGCCGTAGTGGAGGGCTCCGGAAATTTCGACCATCTGGTGTTCTTTAACGTGCACTGACATCGCACAGTACACGGGCCTCTGCCATTTCGCCTCCATCGAAATGCGACCGCCGCGGCCGGGATCGAACCCGCGACCTTCGGGTCAGCAGCCGAGCACCCTAACCGCTATACCACCGCGGCGGACTTAAATTAATGGTTAGGGTGCTTCTCGGCAAGTCGCAAAAGAACATGTGCGCAGAGATCAACAAGTGTATTTTCCGCACACGCATACTGAGTCAGTCTCTTGAAGTGATTTGGCTTGTAAGAGATGATCAACTTTATTCTTCAGTTCTAACACAGGAAGCCGCAAACAGACTGAGCCGTGAGATACCGTGCTCCTCGACGGAACAACGCACGAACTTGAGCGCCTGCTGAACAAACGGCCTTCTTCACAGTGTTACAGTGGCTCGCGTAACAGCCTGCTGGGTTGGCGGACGCGTACATGCGCATTTGTGATGCCCAAACTGTACGTTTAGAGTGGCAATTTCCATTTACTCCACCCCCTAGCTCCTTACTTTTTTTTTTTTACTGGAAAGGGGAGGGGGGTGTCGAGTAACAGAAAAAAAAATGCTATTTCCGCCAGAATATTCTACTCGTTCGAAGGTGCACATTCGTGGTGTGACTGCTTTTATGGCGAAGTAAACCTACCCTAGACAGAGCCTTCCATTGGGTTCGGTGAAGGAAATCGAAAGAAAGAAAGAAAGAAAGAAAGAAAGAAAGAAAGAAAGAAAGAAAGAAAGAAAGAAAGAAAGAAAGAAAGAAAGAAAGAAAGAAAGAAAGAAAGAAAGAAAGAAAGAAAGAAAGAAAGAAAGAAAGAAAGAAAGAAAGAAAGAAAGAAAGAAAGAAAGAAAGAAAGAAAGAAAGAAAGAAAGAAAGAAAGAAGAATCATGCGAGCGACCCACAATAAAGCATACAGTCGAGCAAGGAGACGATCTGTTACGTTCGCCGGCCTTTTGGTGGTGTGTCATGGTGTAAAAAACACAAACAAAACAGAAGGCGAGGTTTTGTAGGCTAAGACGTGCATGACAGGAGCTAAAGCGCTTCGCAGGCTCAGCTTCCCGCCAGGAGCGACCGATGCTGGCTCAATGATACGGCGTCAGCCCACTGATCAGCGTGCGCAAAGCGAACGGCGTTATGAGGGGCGCGCGCCATAGCGAATGCTTCCGAGACGCGATTTGCAGTCTCCCTGGAGGTGACCGCGGCTCTCCGAATGAGGTCACGGTCCTAGGCTGGCACTGCTGCGGTTGCATTGCCGCCGTGCGCACCCTTTCGTGACATCCACAACAAAGCTTGCGCGGAACCAAGGCAATTTCTTCAAATCTATAGTTTCCTTCGCGAAGAGAGAAGAAAAACGCTTTGATGACGACTCGCCACATTTGTTCGCCGGTGCGTTGCAGCTTTTCTTTTTTTTTTTTTTGCTGCACGCAGTCGACTTGTTTCGGGGGGCATGCACTATCACGTTATATATATATATAGGTGGGGAGAAAGCGAATCGGAGGCTCGCTTTGTGGGAGCCGCCCGTTCGCTTGCTCGCGCCGCGGCCTGTGGTTAGCGATAACAGTCATGCAAGGTCACTGCACTGTCGTGTAACCGCGTGGTATTTGCCGCATACTTTAGGGCAGACTGGAAAAAGGAAAAAAAAAGATAAACCGTAAATATTATTTTATTGGAAGGGCACTGCGCTTTCGCGAGGAAGAAGTTAAGAATGCATAAACAGACGGTGCTGGTTTTTCAAGGCCTCATCTCGCGTCTTATCACGAGCGATTTGCGTAAATGGTCAGGAATGCCTAATTTGACTTTTTTTTTTGCTCCTCCTTTCTCTTCACGTTATTGTTCGGTCGGACTCATTTGCTTTTGAATAATCGTATTCCGGTCGTTCCGCTGACTTCCCAAAGCAGGACATAGTTTTGCTTCGACGTAACAATGAAGGCCACCTGCTTTGCATTAATTGCAGTTAAGCGACATTCAATTGTTGTCACTGTTTTATTTGACCTATTATGGCTATGTACTCAGATTAAGGTAAGGTAAAAGGGGGAAATGCAGAGGGGACAGTAAAAGGGAAGCAAAAGAGCACGTTAAAAATCCCTCAGAGAAGCAAGAACGACTCCGACGCTTTGTCGCAGAAAAGTCATGCGAGATCTTAGATATGGCTTTAATATAGAGTAAAACGCTTGCGCTAGCATGTGCCGTATGCTAAGTGTTCAGTGCACGCTATTCTAACGATACAAGAATGGCTGACGGGGCGTGTTGGTTGAGCATATTTTGAAATGTAAGGCGCGACGACGACAAGAGACAGAGGAAGATGCATACAAACACAAGGAGTGCTCCGAGTCAGTGGCGTAGCCAGGGGGTGGCATACCGGGCACGTGCCCCCCCCCCCCCCAGCCCCCCCCCCCGAAATTTTTTTTCGCCATGGCACACAGAGCGAAAAATGACCATTTCTAGAAGGTGCCCCCCCCCCCCCCCCCCGAAAAAAATGTCTGGCTACGCCCCTGCTCCGAGTGTATGCATGCATCTCTCTAACTTCCTTGTAGTCGCCGCGCCTTACGCTACAGTATGGTATGGCATGTTAAACTTTATTGAGGTCGTGAAGATCAACCCTCAGATTGACGCAGGCGGCTCCCACGTTGGGACAGTAAGGCTTAACCTTACCGCCGTATCATGGGCCTTCTGGACGGCCTGTACTTGATCTGAAAGAGCTCCACCATAACCAGTCTCTTTCCTTCTCACAGTCTGTGAAAGCCACAGGACACTGCCAACGCATATGGTCCAGAGTAATGATGCCATTACACTTCTCGCAATTGGTTTGGACGTCTCTGTCAGGATATATCTTGTTAATAAAGTTTGAATTCGGGTAAGTTCTTGTCTGTAATAATCTCAGAGTCACCGCTTGAGATCTATTGAGCTTAGCGTGTGGCACTGGGTACTCCCTTCTGTTCATGTAGTAGTGCTTTGTAACTTCATTATATGTAAGTATAATCGGTCCCTGTTCTCCTCCTGCATGTTATTGGGATCCTGGTCGCGTAGTGCACGGATAGTAAGCACTCGTGCAGCTGCGTTATAGCCACCTCGTTTAAGTTCATCCGAGATGGATCGACAGACCCCATGTGTGCAGGAAACCAGCGGATTTCGATATCTTGGCTGTCCACCTCACCAATTAGCTGGGCAGCCCTTTTGGTTACAAAGCCTTTAGTAAATTGTCTAATAGCCATGTATTCAAAAGATTTTCAGTAGCGTAAACAAGGACGTGCCGTAAAGCGAAAGAGAGAGAGAGAGAGAATGAATATAGGAAAGGTAGGGAGGTTAACTAGACTACGTCCAGTTTGCTACCCTACACGTGGGGAGAGGGGAATGAGGGAGTAAAAGAGAAAGAGAGAAGTAGATGCACATTGCACACGACACACACAGTGCAGGGTTTCACAGGCGGTCGCTCAGCGATGTTGCCTTCAAGAATTGTAGAAAGGGCTCGTGTGGCTGTCTGGGCTGATGTACTTGTAGACCATGCGCCCAAGATCTTTTCCAGAGTAAAGGGACGATCATCCAGTCTTCTCAAGGCACACTGGAGAGTCCGGCGGTCTTGTTCAAAGTCGGGACAGTGGCACAAGACGTGGTCAAGAGTTTCTTCACAGTTGCAGCTATCACACTTGGATGAGTCAGCCATACCTATGCGATGGCTGAATGAGTTTGTAAATGCTACGCCGACCCACAACCGACATAGTTGTAGCGTCACGTCGCGAAGTCTTTGATGGTAGGTGTAATTGGAGTAGCGATTCGAGGTTTTGTGGGCGACGAGTGGAGTTCAGTGGAGAATTCCAATGCGTAAGCGTGGCATTATGCGCGATGTGACGAAGTTCTCTTGCAGCGTCGACTCTTGACAGGGGTATGAGCAGTGTGGACGCTCCTTCGTGGGCACATCGGGCAGCGTTGTCAGCGAGGTGGTTACCACTGATCCCACAGTGACCCGGCAGCCATTGAAAGACTATGTCGTGTCCTTGAGTAGTGGCGCGATGACTAATTTCATTGATTTGGGACACCAACTGATGGTAGTTTCCACGTCGTAGACTTCGCACACATTGAAGGGCCGCCTTGGAGTCGCAGAATATGGCCCACTTCCCGCGGGACTCTTGCATAACAAATTTCATTGCGGCTAGAAGGGCGGCAAGCTTGGAGCCCGTAGATGTCGTGACGTGTGAAGTCTTGAACTTGACGGTGATTGATCGAGATGGAACAACAAAGGCGCCCGTCGAACTTCCCGAGACCGAACCGTCTGTGTAAATATGAATTCGGTTAGCATACGATATATGCAAAAGGTCCAATGAGATCTGCTTGAGGGCTGCAGATGACAGGCTAGCTTTTTTGTATATCCCCGGCACCTCAAAGTGCACAGGGGGGTCTTTGCAGGCACCACTCTGGGCATAGCGGTATGGTTGCGGGCGAGAACCTCCAGGAGATGGAATGCTGGTTAGCCGCAACAACTCTGGAAAACTCTGCCTTCGGTCTTTCTAGTGGCAGGCTAGCAAGGTGATGGTTAGGCACTCTGGATATATGGCGAATATGCGCCCGGAGGGTGTCGACAGTTATATATGTCGTAATCGGGTGGTCTTTGGCGATAGTAATTGTTGCGACCGTGTTAGAACATCTAGGTAACCCCAAGCTTGTGCGAATGACTTGGCCTTGAACGCTTTGCAGGACCCGGATGTTAGTCTTCCCGACGTTTGAGAGCACAGGTGTGCTATACCGCAAATACCCCAAGAAGAGCGCTCTGTACAGTTGCAGCATAGCTGATACGGATGTACCCCACGTTTTACCGGCGAGAAATCTCATTACGTGGGCGATAGAGGTGAGCCTCTTCCTCAAGTGCGAGATGTGAGCACTCCACGAAAGGTCTCTGTCGATAATGACGCCCAAGAATCGGTGACATCTCGTATACGAAATTCTTACGTTGTCGATTGAAACGGGATACCAGAACATCGGCTTGCGGGTAAAAGGAACTAAGGCGCACTTCTCGGTAGAAATTCTGAGGCCTCGATCACGGAGGTACTTCGACGTTATTCTCCCTGCTTTTTGGAGCCTTGCACGTACTTGGGGTCGTGTCACTGCCGAAGCCCAGATGCATATGTCATCGGCGTGTACAGAAATGTTGACTGATCGAGGTAGAACCCGGACAAGCCCAATGATCGTGAGGTTAAACAAAGTAGGGCTGAGAACCCCACCCTGCGGGACGCCACGAGAGGTGTAATGGTCAACGGTGCGGCCTTCCGCGGTGTGCATGAAGAAGAATCTCTTCATTAGGTAGCTCCGAATCCATCCAAACATTTCTCCACCAATTCCAATATTTTCCTAGGCATCGAGAATGGCGTCGTGCGTTACGTTGTCGTAGGCCCCTTTCACATCGAGTAACATAGCAACAGATATGCGCTTGAGGTGTTTCTGTTGTTGCACAGAAGTCACAAGGTCGATTACATTATCTATAGAAGAGCGGCCTCGTCGAAAACCAACCATAGCCTCTGGATATACCTATATTGTAGCGCTCTAGGTACCACTCGAGGCGTGTGAGGACCATTCTTTCCATTACTTTTCCCACGCAGCTAGACAACGCAATGGGTCGGTACGATGCCAGGTCAAGTGGCGACTTTCCGGGCTTGAGGATCGGTACCAAGCGGCTGGACTTCCACCTGTCAGGAACGACGCCATCATTCCATGACTGGTTGTAGCATTTCAGTAGCTGGTCGCGACCGCGTTCTCCAATATGGCATAAAGCTGCGTATGTAATGCCGTCCGGCCCAGGTGACGATGAACGCCTGTAGGTGGCTAGAGCCGCATGCAGTTCCTCGAGTGAGAAAAGCACGTTCAGCTCAGAGACGCGCGCTACAGGAACATCGTCGAGAACCACGTCACTCATGGTGACTAGATCGCCCGCAATCCTCACGCAGAAATATTCGGCAATATAAACCTGCAGGCGGCCTTGTTGGAGAGCCAGTGTGCTGAATGGATGTCGTTGTTGTGGAGTCGAGCCAAGGCCACGCACCGTTCGCCATATAAGGGACATAGGCTTGCGAGGATCGAGTGATTCGCAAAATTTCTTCCACCGTTGGTCCTCTAGCTTGTCCATTCGACGTTGGATTTTCTTTTGTAGACGTCGAGCATCTCTGAGGTCATGAATTGAATTAGTGCGCCTGTACCTCATCTCAGCCCGCCTAAGAATCGTTCGTATTCGCTCAAGTTCCACATCGAATTCTGTGCGCGTTGATGTGTACGTAACGGCGCTCTTAACTGCTTCCATCACATGTACAATTACCTCATCCAGGCCGCACGCGACACCTTCGCATGCCTCATCCACCTTCGTCTTATACATTGTCCAATCAACTTTTCTGTAAACTAAAGTAGAGGAATTTCCAAAACCTGTGACCTTCAGATACGTTGGAATATGGTCACTGCCGTGAGTCTCAATATCTGTGAACCATCGCACTTGTTGAGTGAATCGCCGTGACACGAGTGCCAGATCCTGCTGTATCTCGAACCACGTAGATATGTTGGACTTCCGTCATTCATGATGTCAAGTTCGTGGCGTGAGGCAAATTCAGCAAGTTTGCGGCCCCTCGAATCAATTTTGGTGCTACCCCAAAGGAAGTGATGAGCATTAAAATCACCAATGATAATCCAGGGTCCAGGTGTCGCTGTCAAGATGTCATACAGTCTTTCACTGTCGAACTGAACAGATGGCGAGATGTAGGCGTCGATAAGCGTGAAGGCTACCTTCTGCTTTGTCACGCGGAGGCACACGTGCTGATTTCCGTTATGTGGTTGCACCAAATGTGGAATGTAGGTGAGTTCTGTGCGGATATATACAAGTACTTTGCTGGGTTCACCACAAGTCGATGAGGTGAAAGATTCGTAGCCAGACAGCTTCATCGCTTTTGACAAGTTTGGCTCACATATTACTAATATAGGAAATCTGTTGCGGAAAACGTACTGGCGAAAACAGGAAATCCGTGATTTAAGTCCTCTGGCATTCCACTGGAAAATTGTCGCACTACGCACTTCTTCACGGAATGAAGGCGGTGGACGAGCCATTGTGTCTACGCAAGGTTGGCAAGCACTGGACTCGGGGCATCCAATACTTGCACTGCGCATCGTGCTGTCGGCGTGTTCATATCGCCTACAAGGGTGCGTATTGCATCGATGAGAGACTTGATCATTGTCATTATATCACGGTCGCGCTCTGGGAGCTCAACTGGGCGAGATGCAGAGCGTGGTGCTACCGGTGTGCGTTGCAGCTTATCAGCAGGAATTATCCTTGGAAGTGATGGCCATGTTTCTTCCACAGCCTCCTTTCCAGGTACAGCGTTCGCGGTGCGCGTGTTGCTTGTGTTTGGTGGTGACGACGATTCAACCAAAAAAGGCTTTGCAGCTGGCATGCTACTTTAGGCAGACTTCCTTGATGAGCGTCTGCCACGAGAACGATGCCGCCTGATGACAGCAGCTGCTTCTCGGTGAGTCAAACGGTCCCTCACCATTTTCTTCAAAACCGAAATTTCCTTCCTTATTTTCGGACACTCCTTTGATGAGGCGTCATGGGGCCCTTGGCAATTCGGACAGGTATAGGATTTAGCCTTGCAGTGGTCGGCAGGATGTGGTGCACCACAACGGGAACATGTTGTAGAATTTCCACAGACGGCGCTCACATGACCAAACTTCTGACATTTTCGGCATTGAAGCGGCTTAGGAACAAAGGGCCGCACAGCATGTCGGAAATGACCCACCTTAACATGTGACGGCAGGCAGTCACTCTTGAAGTCGATCTTCACGCATCGAGAGTTTCCTAGACGGCACACCTGAAGGATTTGGGGTCCATCATTGGCAGGCTTAATGAGAATCGGTAGATCTTCATTTGAGATGGTCACATCAATGTCATATATGACTCCTGTAGTTCCTTGTCTTCCTAGCGGAATGATCGTCCGAACATTCATGCCACCGAGAACGGTGATCTTGCTCAGAGGATATAACGCGGACGCTTGAGCGACGTCCACCGCGACAACATTCTTTCGGGGATTCACTCTGATGTCCTCAATACTGTTCGGTAACAGTGCCTCGAGCTCTGAAGATACCGCTTGCCTGTTCAGCAGTCTCATGTTGACGGATGGTTGCGTAGGCAAGAAGAGGACGGTGTACTTCGGTGGGCTCTGCGGGGTCTTCACAGCAGCCGCGTCCATGGAGGCCCTGAGCATCCTCCGCTTTGCTTTCTGGCTCATGACAGTCACGTATTCGTCGTCGGAACTGTCGGCGCTCTCGGCAGTGTCAACGATGGTTGCCTCGCTGTCACTGGAAACGCAGTTCCGCTTCCTTGAGGCTGCCGACACGGACGCCGGCAAACCGGGTGGGCGTGCAGGAGAATCCACTTTTATCTTCGACAAGCAGGGAACTGTGTTCCCCGTATAAGAGCAAAATAACAGAAAAGTCTGGAGATGAACGGCAAACACTCAGCTACAGAGACACTTTAAGCATGCATATATGCATGCTTAAAAAAGTCTTTATATATATATATATATAAGTGTACTGAACCGAGAATCCATGCTGAAAACAGCAGTGAGCTATCGTGTGTAGTTTGCTGCTGAAGCAAGTGGACCCTAAGATGAGCCCCAGCGGCATCGCTCATTACAGGTGAGCTGGTTGTATAAAACAACCGGATGTGACGATTGCGTTCGAAGTGACCGGCCGTCGCGTCGAGAGTGCCGCCACGTTTTCCTCGCTGTAAATGGTGTTCTCGAGCGTCCTGCGCTACTTTCCAAGAATGGTGGAGGCGCGCAAATTTGGCATTTCGTTCTGAGTGTACTCACTATGAGCCCGCTCTATTTCGTCGTGTCGTGTGGTGTCGCTTATAAACACTGTTTCTTGTTAACGGATGTGCCTTGTCCCTTCGGGAGGAGACGAACGTGTCAGTAAATGATTGATAGTCTATCCGCGCCAGAGAGGCAGACTGACCCTCGCCCTCGGGAGTGCTGACAGTATTCACATGCATGGCACATGACATGCACACATCATTCCATTACACTGCTTCCTGCATAAGCCGTCTGCGTGTACTGAAAGTGAGAGAGATGCGTAGAGGAGAGGTGCCTCAACCTGCCGCTAATGGATCGCAGGCGGAAAAGGAAAGCCTAACTAAAAATTAATGAAATGGCACGGTGCCAAAAAGATATTTCTAAAAAAAAAAAGAACAAAAGTTTAGATGTGAGGAAGAGGCGGTAAAGACCGAAAGCAATAATGTGAACTAGGGGTAGGGGAATCGATTTGACAAGGGTATAGCAGATGAAAGTAGAGATAAAGTTTGGATCACCATCAGCGGCCACGGTCAGTGGAACGGGCTGTTTGCCGGCATTTGTTAATATCAGGTCACTTTAACTTTTCACAAAATGCAAACACCTCTAGCAACTCCTCTTGACTAACAATGTAATCTTCTTTGCTTGCTTGCCTTGTTTTTGATGCATTTCTTCGGTTCCATCATCTTGGTTAGTTATTATTCTATTCTTAAATTTGTCCTTTTCCTGCTAAAACTTTTGAGCGGAATTTAATTTGAAAATAGTAACAGATTTATACTATGAACATGGATAAGAGTCCATAAAATGCAAGTAACTCCGACTGAACTACAGTTGACCAAACGAATACAGTGGAGGGAAATTGTTGTCGACTGCTTCTCATTTTGTATAGAATTTTAAAACTAGGTGTGCTTGTTTTTTGGTGTGCATGAACGAGTTTTTGTACGGTCGAATGGCAGAGGATACTCCCTGCACTATGGTACATTTAGCCCTCGGTCTAAGCAAACATGAAGAGTTGCGTTTGCCTTAATGTGGCGTTCAACGCGTAGAATGTGTATATCATATTTCTAAGTGTCAAGAACAATTCCTTTTTATAACTGTGAAATATTTCAGTTCAGTTTTTCTAACCAATTGATCCAACAATTATCTTGTTTTCTCTTTCGTAATTATCTCTAGTTTTCAATAGTGCGTTGCCTAAAAATGTTGTAATTCAATTATTTTGTTTCGTACTGATACACAATCCTCGAGCTAATAATCAAAACTACTGAATTGTTCTTGATATACACAACTAAAATGGGAATCTACTATATGCAGTAATTTCAAGGCTTGCTAAATTTGATACTTGGCAATAAAATTTGCCGGAGCAAATTTGCAATTATTGATTCATTGGAAAACGTAACTTTTGTTGCCCTCTGCTTGCCAAATCTTATTACATTTGCCCTTCAATGAGTTCTTTAGCTGTTGTTTTTTAAATAAACGTTTTGGTGACTGCATCACAAATGTATCGCTTCCCTTTGTTCAATTGCCGCATGTACAGCGCTCAGCAATTGAAACGCGATAGTCGGCCCGCATGGCGCCCGGTGGTTTCTTGCGCCACCATTGAGCGCGGAGGAGACCGATCTAGCTCAATATGGTATATCTAATGAAAGAAAAAGCCTTGATACCGCATTGTGACAGCATTAGAATACCGGGCGGGAACCCAGCATTCACCGACGGCTCAAAAAGAAAAAACACCAGTCGTCATGCAGGCCGACTATAGCGTTTCAGTTGCTGAGCACTGTACTGTCGAGTGAAGGCCGCTAATCCCGTTATTCACGAAGGAACCTCGAGTCGATGCTATTAGTCAACTACATCAAGTAGTTCACAGCGCCACCTTTCAGTAAAGAAGATAATGCGCATATATTAGCACTTCTCGGTGATTTTAACAACATACAGTATGTAGCTTGAACAGGCATATTCGCTCCAGAGGGATGAATAAGGAAAGTGAACAAGTGACCTCTGATAACAACCGCATGAAGCCAAGCGACAATGAAGCCCACTAATACGCAGAGGAAAAATGAACTGCTTGGTGATTACTGCTCATTTTTCTTCTTCAGAAGTTGAAATTCGAGCTCCGGTAGCACAAATATAAAGAGAAGAGTGGTGACAAACATAGCGATAGAACAATGACACCGGTGTTTAGGCACTTTCAACTTTCGAACGTTTCGTCCACGCGAGATTTACGCAAATTGTAGTGAGTATATTTCCGTAGCCTAAAGAAGGACCGAAATAAGCCTTCAGTGTGGCCGACTGTTCTCACGGGAAGCGAAAGCGTCGGTCGCCGGCAGCATCACTGCGGCGGACGGCACTAGCTGCGGCAAAAACGCAGCACCTCGGGAGGAAGCGCGGACAGCCCTGGCGTCCATATGGGCACCTCTTTTCCCACGCCGCTTTTGCCGGGATATGCAGTTGCGCTAAGCTCACTTGGCGTTCTGCGAAGAAACAGTCAAACAGAAAGAAAGATATAAAAAGGGCTTCACTCAGTGCTCCTTAAGAAGTCACGGATGTAGTGTGTACGATTGTGCCGAACTAACAGTCGCGTACTTGAGCCAGCTAGCTCGTAAGTACGCGGCTCGTCGCACGGATGCTTTGTTCACTCGCGAAAAACCTGCTGAAACCTGAAAAACTGAGCTGTCGCATACCTCGGCAGCTCCACTTGTACGAGTTTCCCACAGGACAGTTGAATAGAAAATAATCGTAAACCCGCGTGAGTTCGCTGCACCCCGCTCCCCAAGTGAACCTCGAGAAACTTGGGCTAACAGTCTGTTCAGCTCAGAAAAGTAAGTGTTTACGCCTTCCTGACATAAGGTCATGCGCTCAAGAGAAAAAAAAGAACGACAAAAAAAAAAAATACTGCCCTGGCTCGTGCTCCAGCTAGGGTTACAGAAAATAGCGGCAATTTCTCCTCGTCTAAAAGAACCACTGTACACAGTACATACTGCTGCATGACGAATCTAGCCCGACTCGTCCCTGCTTATGGAGGCGGCGCTCAACGATGGTGAAGAGTAACTGTATAAGGCCCCGTGCGGAAGAATGGATGCATGTACAGTAACTGTAGTACAGCGGCGACGGGTGCCATCACGCTTTGGACGTGGCGAACTTGGCGCACTAGGAGTAGCCACAGAGTCTGCATGGCACAGGTCTTCGTGTGTGCAGAGTGGATCAGCTCTCATAAGGCGTACGCGAAAGGATCTTGGTGCGCGTGACTGTGTTGGGGGGAGGAGAGGGAGAATGTTCATTCCCAGTATCTGTATACCACGCAATGGTGCTGCCAACAGACCCGACAGACGGGGTGGCCCAGTCTATACGCCACTGTGATGGATGATTGCGTCATTAGCGATATTGAGGGTCGGAGACTGTGATATGAACGATAAATATGCGCGTAGAAGCAGGTATGAGGGAGTCGGAAGGAGTATGCGATCTTCATACGCCTCTGAATAGAGCGCGGCGTCTCTATAGCAGTGTTCAGCTAGGCAGGCTCTAGGAGAATATTGTTCTTACCACCGCAGCAGGGCGCATGGCATGTCCAACGCGGCCTATTAGAGAATGAGCGTGTTTATTGCGTTTTAATATTTTGATGGCCCGAGATCTCTTCCAAAGGGTCTCCGAAGCCTAAGTTTGATTGAGAGAATACGTGCTCGTTAAAATGAATGCGAATCAGTCCAATATAAGTTTACAGTTGCATAAAAAAAATGCAGTATGATTAAATCACTATTCGCTGCCTTGAGAAAATTATCGAGGAATTATTGATTTCTTTCACGTTGCTTTCCTCCTCACGTTTACTAACATTGTAAAAGTACAGAAAAATAGGAGGAACAGGTCTGGCAACTATGTACTCTGCATCCCTTCACATGTTGTTTAGCTTCAGTATTAATTGCGTTTCAGAAATTGCTGTTTGTCACCGTCACTAATTTCTTGGTAAAGAAATGAGCGAAAGCGAATTAAAACTGAAACTCCCTTGATGTGTCCCGTTCAGAAAATATATTGTCGTGGTTCCCAAAGCACAGGGGCTTTATTGCGAGTAGAAGTACCACGTCATACTCGAAGAGGACGCCAAAGATTCAGGCTTCTCTTGATCGTGCCAAAAATGTTGAGCGGTCGTCATATTTGTCGTCGCCAGGGCGTGGCTCGGGCACAAATAGGGACGCAGCAATATTGTGGACAACGTTGTGCTTCCGTTGCCGCGATGCTCGCCCCCTGGGTCCTCAACGAAGCGCAACGTTTTCGCAGTCGCTATATAGGGCTCAAAGAAGGCATTCCCGGTACGTATATACAATGAGAAAACTGAAGTGACCGTTGCTGTTGAGCCATAGCAGGGCCGGTTCAATCAGCCGGTTAACATCTCGTGGAGCGTTAAGATTAGGAAGCAAATACAGAGCTTCCGGGTTTGCCTGTCTGACCATCCGCAAATGCGAGGCTGCTCGTGGCACGATCGCGGTCGCGGTTCCCGCCTAACTGAAGTGCTCGCAGAAGGCGTTCGCAGACGGCGTTCGACCACTTCAGACAAGTCTGGTTCAGACCGTACACCATATCACTGCTAACAACTTCCTTAGCTGTACGCTCACAAGATCGTCTTCACCAGCTGCGGTGCACGCGCAGACGCCAGTGCTCTCACAGTATGCTTCCCTCATAAAGCCGCGCACCAAATGACAAGCGTGAAAGCTGCGCAATCGCTCAGCGTTTAGCGCTTTCGGCTTCCGACTACAGATCACCACAAGGGCACGAGATAATATAATTTGCGGGGTTTTACGTGCCCAAACCACGATATGATTATGAGGCACGCCGTAGTGGAGGGCTCCGGAAATTTCGACCATCTGGTGCTCTTTAACGTGCACTGACATCGCACAGTACACGTGCTTCTACCATTTCGCCTTTATGGAAATGCGACCACCGCAGCCGGGATCGAACCCGAGACCTTCGGAAAGTGTAAGTTTGACCCCTAGCGGTGGTTGTGGGTGATTTTGAGGCTGTCGATGCGAAGGTGACCTGACGACGACGAGCATGATGGAGTGGTGGAATGGAGCGGGCCAGAAGCAGTTAGCGAACTTTTGAAGTCTGAAATCTGCCTATAAAAAAGAGATATCGCAGTTCTGTAAATTGCAACAGTTAAAGTATCTAGAGCGGACAAATTTGACTTGAATTTACAGTTAAAAAGAAATTTTTATGATCTTCAGGAGGGCTTTGCAAAAATCCTACTCAGAAATTAGTGGTGTATAGCGGAGCTTTAGATCTGTAGATGCAGTCAACTAAATTGCAATACCACGTTTTTTTTTCTCCTTGCTGGGTTAGTCTCGTAATGTCTGAGCATTTTGCTGGTAAAATTTTGAACAATTAAATAAAAAAAAATGACTACACAAATAAGAAATCTGCTTTCTATGCAGTCACTCGATTCAGACTTTCAAACGTAGCAAACCGCGTCAAATTCGGTGCACTGGCTTGGGAGGCAAACTTTTTTTCCGTCCCCTTACATTGTATTTAGATAGGAACCAATGCTGCCTCTTAAGTGAAGAACTTTCAGAGAAGTGACCTGAGAAAGCACTTAACAGTTGCCCTTTCTCGACGAGGTTCTAGCGTTATCGCCTGACATCTTGCAACCGGAGGCAATCGTGTATCTTGGAGGCTTTTCTTTGTGAACACGGTGCAGTCCCTGTTGGCTTTTAAGTGGTGTATCGCCAGTGCTTTCTGCTTATTTTAGCGTCTGTATTTTCATAATTTACATGCAGAAGATGCTTTCAATGCAAATTTCGCACAAGAAGACAAGTTCCGGATTAGCAAGCAGCAGTTTTTGACAGGACATTTTAAAGAATTTAGAAAAAAAAGAACACGTTCGCTTATGAGACAGAGCGGACAGGACTTTGGAATGTTCCGACTTACCGTTCTACATAGGGCCTCCAATCACTCAACAACAATTTGCTGCTCTTATTAAAGGAATTTTTCACAGTAGGCACAGGTACTTTACTACTTAGGTTGTTTGATTTGGCTGCATTATTCATTGTTTATTTCATGTTTATATATTACTTGCATTATCAGGGTACTTTTGTGTTGATGTCTTGTGAGATGTTTACTGTGAACAGCTGAAACTATTGTCAAAGTTATAATCTTAGCTTGTTGTTGGCCATCGGCGTAGGCAGGGAGGGAAAATGTAGGGTATATATATACACGCACATGAGGCAGTTCCCATACAAGCAAAATACACTAAATGCTCCTTTAATGGGGTAGTAATTGCCTCCAGCCTCACTACCCCGTGGTTCTCTTTCTGCTCCTCGCTTCCTTCTGCTGTATGCTGCGCACAACTTCACCTTCCTGATGTTCAAGCCGTAATATCTCGCCACCAGGTGTTTCATATGCGTGAAATACACAAATGCGGGTTTTAGATTCAATGACCCCCCCCCCCCCCCCCCGCCTTCATAGTCCTTCTACGCGCCCGTCGCCATTATTTCTCGGCTGTCTAACATTTTTTTTCAAGAGTTCACAGTACTGTTTACGCCATAAGTTCCAACATTCATTAAGTATACATGTGCTTGCAGTACTAGTTTTATATGTAGGGATAAGCCGGACGCTCATTTTCACATTGTTTTCACTGGGCGTGTATGTACTACCTTCTGTATGTCTTGCCCCCCCGCCACGTCTGTTGCATGTTGTGAGAAAATTGAGGCTATTTCAAGCGTGATCACCAAAGAGCGTTCACGTGTCTCTTTAAAGAGTCATATACGTGACAAGTCAAGACTCACACTAAAAGCCAAATGGCTCTTTTTTTTTTATCTTAGAGTGTAGACCACGTGTTTGAAGCCTCAGACCGGCATGCAGCACAATTTATAGAAAAAAATAATAATTTGCTATACGACACCTTGCGTTCGCACTAAGCCAGCACCGCTAGCGCGCGTGCATTGGTCGCATCGGTATACTCGTCCTGTATTGGTTGGCATTTGCGCCGACGCGCCGTCGGTCGCCGAACAGCATATGCAACTACGTGCGATGCCACCCTTCTCGTCCCTGGCCGTGGACCGAGGAGCACCAGTGGCGCGTGTAGCACAAGCGACACGCCTGGATGTGGGTCGCATCCGACGCGCCGAGGGAAGGAACCGCGCGGGCAGCCAGAGCGAGCGTGCGCGCTTCGCAGTGTTTTTTCCAGCCCGCAGAATTGGGTGAAACAGAGTGTGGCGCGACAGGCGCTCGACGTGCGCTTACGCCACAGCCGCACGGTGGAGTTACCACGGTGTAAACGTCCAGGGTGCCGCAGCTGGAGCCGTGTTTTTCCTTTGATCGCGGCGGCTTTGTAGCGACGCGTCGCTTCTTTTTATATCGGTCGGAAGAGGACGCGTGAAGCCTTCGAATCCACGCACTCGTGGAATCGCAATGTGGTGACCTTAATTTATGGTACGTGCGATATATACGGCTTTTACCTTACAGCTGCTGCACGGTGTAAACCGCGCACAAACGGACCCACAATCTATATCGAGATCTCAGCCAATAAAAGGTAAACGAGGGCGATCAGGTAGTGCGTTAGAGCTGAGTAAACGCTTAAGAGGCGTAGCTTTTGTTGAAAAAAAATAAAGGGGGGAGGGGGGGGGGTGCGCGGAGGTATGCTGAGAACATGGAAAGGTCGTTGCAGATGTTGACGGTGGCTTCCTCAAATTTTTTTATATATTTAGGTTTTGAACGTTTGAGATTTCGGCAAGAAATAATGTGCGAGTGTGATAGCTCATGAACGCGAACGTGCAAACTGAATAACAGCGCGTGACATACGTCCACTAACGTATTCATTTATGACCTTTTTTTGTGACATGGGCATCACCCTCATAACGACAGCCAGTGGGATTTTTTTTTTCACCGAGATAGTCGGAATGCTATTTCGATACGTGCTAATGCATCAGCCGTTCTTTATTTGAAATAACTTATAGATATATCTTACGTCGTATGTAGCGCAATTCCGGCTCTTCATGTAGTTTATACTATAGAAGTGCCCAACGATTACACAGAGGAAAGGTCACGATGTTCAGTTAGGTACTTCGACAAAAAAAAAAAACAAAAAAAAAAAAAAAAAAAAAAAAAAAAAAAAAAAAAAAAAAACAATTGTTTCACACGGAAGCTTTTCCGTTATTAACTTTAGGACGCAGGTTACGACGAATTCCAGAGTTGAAAATGGGCAGTAACGATGTTATATATAGAATATATCATGAGAATCGCGCCTGGTTATAAAGGTAATGCACCCTGTAATGCATGTACCGTGACAGGACACTAGAGGTAGGACAAAAGTCGTTTGCGGTTCCGGCTGCACCACAGTTTATACGGAAGCCGGACGGTAAACACCATGCATGTGCGATGGCGACGAGGCCGCAGAAGCCCTCCGTGAAGCACCCGAGTTTTCCGCCTGCGCTGTGGGAATTATACAGACGTGGTCGACTGGCCGGACCACGTCCCGAGCTGGAGGACAATAGCGCTACCGTCATTCCGAGTCACTAATTAGCCCGCACGGGACAGTGCTAGCTAGATTTAGTTATAGATAAACCGAAATGTACCTCATTATGACTTACGCAGTTTACAGTGTGCTTACTGGCCAGTGGTTCGACAATAAGCAAAAAGAAGGGCTGTTGTTCTGTTTCTTTTTTTTTTATTTAAAATACTTTTAAACCTTGCCACGAGCAAGAATAACTACCTGCAACGCTTTCCGTTCGTAAAGACTAAACGTGACAGAGTTTGTATACTATGCCTTGTTCGCAACAACGATAAGACCCCAGCGCCCGCCCTTGGAAACCTCTTCCACATATGCGAAAGAAAAATGGCATTGTGAACGTGGACTATCTTTTGCTTCGATCGTGTGCGAAATTGTACTCTACGTCTGCCCGATTCTTCGGATAGAGTATCTATATCTATCGGTGCTGATACGGTCAATTTGTTACACTGCCTTACTTTGTTACACTGCGTATTGAGAGCGCGCTCGCGTCAAACAGAAGTCTTTTTCCTCTTGTTCTTCGAGCGCCTTGATGATCACTTATCATCATCAGCAAAAAAAAAAAAAAAAACAACTAGTGCGCTTGGCGTAGCGCAGGCAAACCCACGTATAAAAATAGAAAAAAAAAGAAGGAAGCAATTGCGAAATAGGAAAAGAGAGAAAGGGATAAAATAGGAAGAAAAATAGAAAGGGCAAGAAAGAGAAAGAAATAAAGAGAGAGGAAGAAATAAATAGAAATAAAGAGAAAAAAAAAAGACAAATAAAAAACGGAAGACGAGAAAAAGAAAAAAGAGAGGAGGAAAGAAAACGAAAACCGAAGAGAAACAAAGTAGGCTGCCCAGCGGCGCACTTCCTTCAGGCTTGGCACCCCTAGTAGAGTGACCTACCCCTAGTGCGAAGCTGCCTTAATTTTTTTTTTTATTGGT
The DNA here is from genome assembly GCA_030522465.1 of Rhipicephalus appendiculatus. Taxonomy (NCBI): domain Eukaryota; kingdom Metazoa; phylum Arthropoda; class Arachnida; order Ixodida; family Ixodidae; genus Rhipicephalus; species Rhipicephalus appendiculatus. The sequence continues at coordinate 1,867,028 of JALIZH010032928.1, read as the reverse complement.
CGAGAACGGTACGGAGTCATTGCTGCTGAACAGAAAACCGGGGTACGAACGGATTCGGTGGATGAATGCCTACGAAAGGTGCAATTCGGAAATTTATCTCTGTTTCAGATGCGAGGCAAGAGGCATGAGATTCCTGAAGAAACTCTCGAGCGCACGCAGTCATATTGTGATATATGCATTTATTTTCTCCCGGGATATTACAATTCACGCATCTGTAAATGGGCACAATGAAATAAAGAGATATAATTTAGTGATCTTATTTACCCGCCGAGGTGGTCTAGTGGTTATAGTGCTCGACTGCCGACCCGCAGGTCGCGGGATCGAATCCCGGCCGCGGCGGCCGCATTTTCGATGGAGGCGAAAATGCTCGATGCCCGTGTACTTAGATTTCGGTGCACGTCAAAGAAACCCAGGTGGTCGAAATTTCTGGAGCCCCCCACTACGGCATCCCTCATAATCATATCGTGGTTTTGGGACGCTAAACCCCAACAATTATTATTATTATTACTATTAGTGATCTGTCAATTGGGCTAGTATATCCACAGTGGCACAATTAATCGAAACATGCTACATCATCACTATTAGGTGTCTGATATAGTTATACATGCGAGTTCATACGATTTAGAACATTTACTCTGAGGTATTTTGCCTTTTCGATGTCAAAAGTCGTTTCTGGTCTCGCGAAAGACTGTACAAAAGGACTACAAAATCTGGGTACATGGGAGCATAGTCCTGAATGTCCGTGTTTAAATGGGATACAGTAAACTAATTGGGTAGGCGGGATTAATGCAAGATTGTAGAAGTTGTCTCTTGCGTCCACTCCTCTATTTATTTTTAACAGCTTTAGCCGTTTCAATAAGAACTCGTTCTGCCGGGTCCAGTTTAGGCCGCTTCCATTTGCTCCTGCCCGGAGTTGCCACTCGCACGCGACCTGTGCAGGCACATTACTTGCATGTTGATAAAAACCATACAGAATGTGTGGTAAGATCCGAAGTTCGGGAATTAATCACCAACGTGTTGCAATGATAAAGCTTCGAAATGCAGGTTAATCTCCCTGCATTTCGCATTTGTCTCTCTCTTCATATATATATATATATATATATATATATATATATATATATATATATATATATATATATATATATCGTAAGACTTGAGCGATCTCTTTAAAGGCACCGGCATCACCCAAAAACTGCGCTCGAAGAATCTTGAGAGCATTTCCGGCTTCACTCTCGCTGCACTTGGCCTATGCCTACTGACAATTTGCGCAGACCTGCTCAGGTTTTTCTTCTCGGCCTCGCGTGGATGAAAAACAAGAACGGTAGCCAGACTTTATACGAAGCCTTTCTCGAGTGATGCTGTCTCGCAAGTGGCCGGGAAACCGGCGCTGGACTATGAAGAGCGGCGACGAGGCGTTAACCAACGCGCCGGTCACGAAACGGTCTTACGTGTGAAACGTTCCTGAATATGCGGCGCTGCTCACAACGGCTTTCCGTTCGCGTGAGATATTCGAGAGCGGCCGGCGCGCTCGCGGCGGCTGTCGTTTTGTTCGCTCTCTCGATTTGTCCACGCCAGTTGTTGCATTCTTATGAAGGTTTCTTTATTGAGACGCACATTTCAACATTATGAAACCAAAAAGCGAACGTTATCGACCAAAACTCACGACAGCGCTGTGGTATGTGCCCTATCTGTGTGCATGGTCGATTACGTTCGCTGTTTAATTTCAAAAAGCGACAACAAGAGCCCAAATTCTCAATATTGGGCACATTTTAACGTTCGTCGCGCATCTGCAAATGCTACGTTGGGATGAGAAGAGAAGATGAGAAGTCAACGACAAAGAATGTCTCTAGACTTAACGTTTGGACAGGGAGACTTGCCTTCCTCAAGGCCAGGTCAAGCCAGAACACTGATTCCAGCGAAATTTCTCTTTCTGCAGAGTGCGAATTTTGGCGAGTATTATAAGCAATATAGTAGCATTATGCATGCCAGTATGTTACCTCGTGTGTCCAATACACCTTCTTTATTTGTCCGCATCTTCTAGTATACAACTTTTTCGCCTTATTCGACGACTTTTCATCACATCAAGCCTCCGTCTTAACCTCAACTTCTGTCATGTCTGAATATGCACAACACTTACATTGATCAATGCATCATTTATGCTCGACAATATGTAACCAACGGACCAAAACGAGACAGCCTCTATGAGGGTGTTATTGCATTGGGAAGGCTAAAATGTGTGAACATCGCGAAAATAGCCGGAAAGAAATTGCAAGAACCTGCCATACCTTTGCCAACGACTATGTTAAATGATATAGGACACCGAAGCTTGAGTTAAAAAGCCCTCAAGAACTGCTGCTTTAATGTTCAACTATCTTTACAGCCAACGATGCATACAGGACACGATGAGCATGATACCGCAGTCAGTCGTGCACGATTGAACTCGATGTTTGTCAGAGAGACCGGTATAATGCGATTGCATAATATATCTTACCAGTTGTGCGCAGATCGTAGCGAATGCAGTTCCGATTTCGTTGTACGAATATACATACAATGTCAAGAAGCAACAATAGCGTACTTGAAGTATGCTTTTCGTGAGAAGGCGCAACCTCCGCATCTTATAAGAACAACAACGAGACCCACAGTCGCTTCCGCTATGCTTTGTCACGTGGTTTTAAATGAAAGACCCCGTTGTATTTTTTTTTTCTATCGATGCGCTGCCGCGACGTAACAAGGAGGTGGGGAATAGTTTCGGGGTCAGAGCACATAGGCCCCGTGGTGTCATTTCACTTAATGCGCACGAGGATAAAGCGTCGTCCAAACGTTCAGCTTGACGTCCTGGTTTCATCAAAGGACTCTATGACGGACCAACTTTTGTTTCCATTAGTGAGAGAAAGAAAAAAAAGGGGGGGAAGAGACAAGCACCGCGAGCACGTCGTCATCGGTGGAGAAGAGCGAGATGGTCGAGGGAGAGAGGAAATGCAGGGCAAGGATGGCGCGCGCGAGCGTGCCTCGCGCTCCGAGCACGTCCCCGCCGAACACACAACGGCCGAAAGACAATGGGAGGCAGGAGAGGAGAGAGAAATAGACAAAAGGAATGGCGGCCAGAGGGAACGCGGCGCGTACCTTACGCACCAGGCCATGTGCAGTCCAGTATAAAGTCATCACCGTATAGCAGGCACGCGGCGGCACAGTGCGGCGGCCAGCTGGGCCACTGTGTCTTATGAGGAAGCCGAGACGATTTGCGTAAGGACGGGTCCGTCCCTCTGCCGCGCGTTGCCCGGACCCGAGAGCGGATGCCGTGTGGGTACTCTGTGAGGACTTGTTACACTTGTGGGCGTCAAAGGGTGATGCGATGTATAAGTATATGCTACGCGTGCGCGTATAAACGGGGAAAAGCGGCACAACTGTGATCAGGAAGCAATAAGCAGTGAGGCAGCTTGCCCCGAATGGACGCCCCCTGTCGTAAGCCGTCGCTGCGTGACCACGGAGTCAGTGCCCAAAGAGTGTCGATGAACGGCGCTGAAGTAGAACGTCTAGACGTTCCAACTGCTAAATTCGGATAAGTAAAGGTGTTTAGAAGGCGTAATTGCATTCTTCATGGGTCAAATAAAATCAACGATAACCTTCACTCAGCGCGGTCCGACTCGAGATCAATACGGACAATTCAACGAGCAGAGACCCCGAAAGAGTAAATCGGCAACATTCTTATAATTTCTGTGTGTTCGGGCAGTGATATCGCGGCACTGTGATTCAGGACGCAGCAACTACATCTTTGCACTCTTAGAACATATCTATAGCGTTCATACATGATACCAATAATAAATAAAGATCTGCCTTCATAGGAGGCACGCATGTGCTGCTACAGATGCGCGTATACGCACACAGCGCCTCGGGACAGAGGAAGGGCACGTGAAAGGCAGGGAGATTGACCAAGTTGCACCAGATTTTCTACCCTACACGGGTAATGGGAACAGGAAATACGAAAGAAGGAAGGAAAGAAAGAGCAAATGATACGCGCGCGAACTTAACAGCGTTCATCGCGCAAGCACACACGGTCACGTCCGAGAACTACTACAGTGTCTGGTTCCTCTGTGGTTGTCGCAGAGAAAATGAACTGGAAACTACGATGGTAATGGAGGCTTGCAAAGACTGGTTCCGAGGTATGCAGAACTTGCAGTGCGCTTCGAGCTGATGGAGTTGCCATTCTCTTTAGGAGTGTGCGTATCGTGCCAGTTATATGATCTCAACACAGCGAGTACTTGTGGGTCTTTGCCATGGAAATCGTCACTAGAAAATACAATACATTAAGGCGAAAGCTTTATATGCCTCTTCAAACGCGGAAATTTACCATCGGAGTCGTCAGCGTCAACAGGAGTGATGCAAAATATCAATATCACGTGATCACGTCACCATATGACGTATCAGATCGCCAAAATTTGTGACATTTTATGACGTCATTAAACCGTCACTTAACGTGACGTCACAATATGACGTCATCACATGGCATCGTCACTCGGTCAAAAGTGGGCCGATCACGGAGGCAATGGAAAACCACGTTAAGGTGCGGACGCTTTCGGAGACGGGCAGGCATGGATCAATACATCGACTGGGAAGAAAAAGAAGAAAGTAGCTTTCGCCTTCGAGTCGTCTTAGGCGAATGCATAAGGAGCCCTGTGATTTTTTTGCGGTAAATATTGCGCCGGCTTTCTACGAGGAATCCATGCTCTTTATGTACTGAGCACGTGTTAATACATTTACCATGTCCCACCGTTGAACGAGATCAATTTGCGCACGAACATGGTTTCGCATTATTCCATTAAAAAAAAGAAAAAAAAAGAAAACCCCATCCCGTGCGATGATGAAAACCTGAGGACCTTTATTGACAACCGTTTAAAACGAGGCGGCGGCATTCTCTCTACTCGAGTACTAACTTCAGTAACGTTCATTTAACACTTGCGGATTCTTCTGCCAGTATGGAAAAGCAGGCAAGTCTATTTATTTATTTATTTATTTATTTATTTATTTATTTGTTTGTTTATTCATTTATTTATTTATCAGTACCTTTACAGAGCTCTCGTGGGGCATGGTGTACGGGGACAGGGCAGTAACTACAGTCATAACGATAAAAATACAATAACACCTTAAAACGGTGAGACATCGATTAGTGCAGAAGATGCAAATGAACTCACGAAGATAACAAAATATGCAACAAACGCAAGGGTAAAGTATGTGAAAGTGTGCAAAAGTAGTACACAAAAAATAAAGTTGGGGGAGAGGGGCCAAACATGTCGCATGGACGGGACCGAGCCGACTGCGAGCCCTCACGCACGTACGTGTCCGCACGGCAAAAGTTTGAGCTCTCTCTGCGTCACCACTATGACTTCGGCCAGCGCGAGGTTAGCCACGAGCTTCTGAATGGGAGATCGCCCCTCGGAGCACGGCGGCGAAGCGCAACCGACAGGGGGGACGCGAGCGAGGAGGAAGGAGAAGACGAGGAGGAGCTCGCGGCCCTGCCAAGAGGGAAGCGGCGCAGCTGACCCGTGCGATTTAAAGAGAAGCGGCGTCCGGAGAAGGGCTCCATTTGCTCTCCCGAGGAGGAGCGTTCCGCCGTTGCAGACAGTACCAGCGGCACAACGCGCACGGCGGTCGTCCCAAGTGCACCCATCATCAGCTGGCCGGCCCCGAGCCGCCACCCCCGCCGTGCCAGTTGTGCTTGACTGCGAGGACACCTAAGCGGGGCCAGGCGTCGTGCATTTCTCCAGTGCTGGACTTCGCATGACAATAAGCGCGATCTCTTTTGGACTGTGCGACACTGCAATCGTCGAGTGCGGATCCTTTCCACACAACCGAGGACGGTGCTCGTTCGAAGCGAATCTCATCTGAAGAGCCAGGTGAGGGATTATACTGCCTTCAAACCGCAGCCAACTAACCAGCTGGCTGGGCGGCAGGTTGCGGGCTCCGCGTTGATTAGTGGCCAAGGTGTCAGAAGCCTCCGTCAACGAAGTATATACGGCACTGTGCCGGAAACGCGTACGAAGTTTTCCAGCGGAAGCTGCATCTTTTGGAAATATTTTGTCCACAAGACGCAGTTTCTGTGCACGGAAAACGTGTGGCGACGTGGACATCCAGAACTCGCCTTTCTTTCTTTTTCTTCTTCGCCTTCCGCGAAATTAACCTTATAGTGCTGATATTCTGTTGCTCTTCTAAAGGGCAGGGGGGAAGATTCAGTTACCAAACTTAACCCGTAACCCGTAACATGTCTATCTCTTGAAACGCAGGTTCTGTTTATCTATATAGAAATGCATGTTGCGAGATCTGCGCCAGTGCACGCCTCTTGGCCGGAGACGTTCAACGTACTGTCAGGGTATCAAGATATATCTACAAGGCTGTTGAAACCAGAAGTCGTACTGGAATGCCGCCTCTTTTTTCCGCAAGCCGAAAGAGGTACAGCTGCGGTGTCCGTTGACTCGCGCGTTATCCAGCCACATTGTGAAAAAAAAAAATACTTTGTGCTCTTCTTAATACACTGTCCTTTTCTCAGAGTAACAAACCCTTTTTTACATTCTTCTTTACATTTTCACGAGTGTATTTGTTGCACGGGAAGGGCAATCTTTTTTAAACTTTGATAACTGTCAAATGGACAATGGCGGAAGCAAGAGAAACGGAGGAATTTTTGTGTTACGCAAAGAGATACTGCCATTGACTCGATGCTCAAATAATCAAGTATACAAGTTTCCCATGGGCATCCTAAGTGTACTGGCAAGCTGTAAACGTAAAAGTGTAGGATATTCATTGTACGACTTTGCTGCCTTCCCCAGTGAACATGTGGCTATATCAATTTTCACTCGCCACGGTGGTCTAGAGGTTATGGTGCTTTGCTGCTGATCCGAAGGGCACGGGATCAAATCGCGGCCTCGGCGTCCGCATTTCGATAGAGGCAAAATGCTGGAGGCTCGTGTGCTTAGATTTAAATGCCCGTTAAAGAACCCCAGGAGGTCGAAATTTCCGGAGCCATCTACTGCAGCGTTTATCATAATCATATTGTGGCTTTTGGAGGTGAAACCCCAGTTATTATTATTTATTGTTTAAACTCCGCCACGATAGCTTATGGCACGTAAGGTGTCGCGCTGCTCATTTCGAGGATGCAGGTTTTATTACCGGCCACGACGGCCTCATTTCGATGAAAGGAAAAATGAAAGAACGCCGGCGTACTTAGATTTAGCTTCACGTTAAACAAACCCAGGTGGTCAAAAGTGAATCCTGTATCCCTCATTACATCCGGCCTCATAATCATATTGTCGTTTTGGCGCGAAAGCCCCCCAGAAATTATTATTCATATTGTTTCACATTTCAGTGATTGTATTGGCGAGTCCTGTGAATATTACTTTTGTTGGAGTTAAAGCAACAGAGACGTTAAATGTCGCGCTATATCTTCTTCTTTGACATTTCTTCTTTGACAATAGCCGATGGTTATTCAATTCATAGGAAATGCTGAAGCCGAAAAATGTAGATAACGAGGGCCATGTTCACAAAAAGTATGCTTAAGCTACAATTTCCGTAAGAGAAGGAAGGGAATTTTCGAGGGCTAGTTTCTTTGTTTAGACAATGCAAACCAGCAGATAATGAAGCCAAGGAAGGTGTAGGGGGCGTTTATCGTACTGTTTTTTAAGTGTGTTGTAGTAACTGTGATATAGATGAGAATAAAGTAAAGCGGACGAAAAGACAACTTGCCCCTGGCAAGGACCGACCCTGCAAACTTCGGATGCGGGTGAATTTAAGCTATAATTCTGATCTTGGACATATGCTAAGCGAATGCAGCCGTCCCCAATGGCACAGAACACTTGCTACACGAAAAATTCGTGAAATCAGCCTTGCGTTTCTTACTTATCCTGCATTTCTACGTAATGTGGTTACCTTTCTTTTAATCCCCACTAATAGCAATCATGAAGCCGTGTAGTCCTGTGCACCACTGCCGCAAAGATTTTATCTCATATTTGAAATTTTGCGACTTATTTCGTTGAAAGGACATCGAGAATTTCACGCCACGTAGTCAGTGCCATCCGTATGATGGCTGATCAAGAACACAGCTATTGCGATCTCCAAAACATAGAATTTGCTGACGATATTGAGTAAGATGTGTTTTTAAGTATTCGCGCGATATTCCCCAGTAAACGGGTATGGGCACTAGCAAAGGCTTAGAAACAAACCAAAATATATGCATTGAGATAAGGGTTTTATCTTTACCTCATAAATAATTACCCAACTGCTCAGAACCAAACTTTGTAGAGATGACATGGGGCCCATGAAAAACACTTCATTTGCGTGGAAAGCACTGCAGGAGTATCCTGTTAACTGTGCCAGAACACTTCATTGTGATAATTTACTGCCGACGTTGCTCTTTTGTAATTACTCGCAGTGAAACAAACAACAATATAGCGATCAGTATTACACCTTTAGTATTTTATTAGGAGAGAAATTTGTAGCTATTCTGTTAACTTTCTCGCATTTGTGCTCATTCTTAACGCGATTATATCAATAGTACCAGCGTTAAGGTTTGCTGAACGGAATTATATTTCGTTCATTCGTCTTAGCATATCGGCCTGAGTGGTTCTAATTTAAGTTCACGTTTTTATTCGCTGCTGAGGTGGCCACATATGGTTGCTCAGCATAAGAACCAGTACGCGTCGTTCCTTTATTTCAATTATTTTTACGCGTTCATGAGTTCTAAACAGCAGAACTGCTGAGACAAGACAAACCAATGCCTGGCTACTCCCTAATTACACGTTACAGGCAAACGATTTCAATTCTTTTTCGCCTTCGATGATTTTCTAAAAATGAAATTTGACATAAAAGCGCATATATTACATAACCGCCTTTGTCAGGTTGGTCGCCAAGTTGAAGTTTTTGTTTAGGCAACAGGTGCATAGTGGTGAAGTCATTCTTGTCATATACTTGGCGAACCGATATTTTCGTCGTAAATACCGGTAGAAACAATTTTACTACTTGTCGCGTTGGAATGAAATCGTCGGTGATCATTACATGCGTATCGGAATGTTCATGCCCTTTAGTATTCCTGCTTTTTTTTTTCTTCAAAATTCAGATTTCTATTGGATACCTACAGTGATCTGCGTGACGCCGTTGTGTACCTAACCATACAAGTTGTGAACTACGTTATATATCCTGTCTCTAGGGTAATCACGGATGCTCACATGCGGATAGAAGCAAAGTATTTAACTAAAGATGCCGTAATCAAGCAAAAAAAAAAAAGGCTTTTTATTTACATTGTCTGGTACGAGGCGCCTGCGCCTTTTCATCTTGGTGCCATGAGCTAATACAAAAAGTACAGTCATTAATTAGTACGCACTTCGCATCAGGGAGAAAGGAAAAAAAAAGTCAACTGTTCTTGGGTGCATACTAATACGCCAAAGTTGACTGAATCAGGGTGACTGTTGTGTCTTGAATGCGAGATTGCGAGTTCAATTTTCGGGTTTGGTGCTCGCATTCCGACAAAGGTCCATGCACAAAGAGACACCGATAAATCGAAATTAATTCAAAGCCCTCCTCTTTTCCGTGACGGTGTCAATTTGCTTTGGCAGTGTCAAACTGCGCTGATCAATCGCTCTTGCTCACTCAACTCGAGTGTGATCTTACATGCTTCAGACTCGACCTCACTTCATAAGTGCCACTCGGGCGGGAGAAAGTGAGGGCAACATTTGCGACACTAGGCAGTAAACCAGTAAATATAAATATAGCAGAACTCCTTATCCATCCTCCCAATCCGCAATAATAAATTCTTCTCATAAAAAAAAAAAAAAAAAAAAAAACACCACCTATGGCCTCTGTACTGATGGTTCACCAGCGAAGTTCAAACGTGCGGCCCCGCTGTTCATCACGAGTTATATCTATCTAAGTGTCTTCTGCTGTAGCTCTTGATTTCTTTATCATCGGCATTTAAGAGATGCGTGCTTCAAACTTTGCATTTGGTGAGATTAACCTAAAGGGGACCTGCAACACATTTTCAAGTAATCATCGAATGGTTTCTTCATTCAAGTGATTTATTGCCTTACAAATCGACTGCCGCGGATATTTTTGGAATCCTTCAAGTATGAGCGGAGTTACAGTGATCTGTCGTACGCTTTAAGCGCTTTCTCTCTCCTTTTCTACCAGTGAGCGCACTGAAAGCTGCGCCAGGGGGGAGGGGATGACAAGGGGGGCAAGAAACAACGTCCGTTTATTAGCGAGCGTCATGACCTTGAGCGCTCTCTCTCTCTCTTTTCTTCGAACGCTTGGCTTACTTTCAGTGTGATCGTGAGCGAGCGTGCGGGCACGTCGCACCATCCCGCGGCGGCCGCGGTAACTATGCAGCCCACGATGCTCAAATCAGCCAATGGCCGGGGATGTTGGGTTTATGGCGTGGTCATTTGGGTTTATGGCATCATTTTGTGGAGAGAAGAGGGGGAGTGATTTCTAGTCAACTTTGAGAATTAATTGCGAATTCCAGGCCACGTGCTGGGCTATACTGTTCGGCTCACACATGTTCTCAGAATGCCTCGATTGCCGATCGACAACGTTTTCTGACCACGCTGAAAAAAGAGTTGCAGGACCCCTTTAAAGGCTAATAAGAACATCTAAAGGATTCTATGTGTTGCGATTCGTACGTCAACGGGTATCATCCCTGGCTATACATGCTGACGAAACCTGAAGAGAAACTAGTGTAAGCGCGGAGACCCTTCAAGGTAGCGTATGCTATAGTATTGCTTATTCCTTATAGCGTTCTATGCACTCACGGACCGCCACATTTTTTTCACCTCTTATCCATATACAGCTTCGCTGCAATAAACTGGACGCTGCACGTTCTGCATTTCACCGCAGGCAGAACTAGCGCGCGAGCTTTCATCCATGCGGTCGTTTCATACATCGTCACTGCTCCTTGCTACATTAACGTCCTCGCTATTTGAGGCGCATTAGCCGACTCGAAATGTTTATACTAATGCTACTGCTGGTGGGCTTGCCGAAAAATGAAGCGATGCACAGAGTGCGCGACAGATAGAGAGCATATACAGAACAACACAACACTTAACAAACTAGAGGATTTCAGTGGAACCAGTTTCTTTTAGAAAGCCGATAAGGGATTTCGTTGTGTGAGAAGCACAGGTAGTGTTAATCCGTGGGCCAAGAACTTCTCTTAGCTGTGATGAACGTTCGGTTCAGACAATAAAAATTTTGACTTTACGTCAGAATATTAAATATTTATAATTTTGGCAACCTGGATTTCGTTAACGTGCGCACAGAGCACGCTACACGAACTTTCTTGCATTCAGGAGATACTGCCGCTGCGGCCAGGAATCGAGGGCGTGACCTCGAGCTTAACCACATAATTTCAAGTGCACTGAGCCAAGGCTTGGGCCGATTTTAATGCGAGAGCATTGTTTGGCTATACCGCAACCACATTTAGTTTTCCTGTCTGTCTAGTCTCGATAGGATGACCGCATAAAAAGTTACAAAATCTCGCCCGTATAAGGAAACGAACCTGGGCGTACACAGCATGGTAGGCGAGTGCCCAACCTTGGCGATTCGCCACTAGTAGAAGAGCACAACCACCGTCCTGCAGTCATGATATCGACGCACTTGAACGACTCGCGCGTGGAGGGTTAAAAGGTCTGCAGAGATGCGCTGTGGGTACAGCTGCTGAAACGAGCCTACCAGATGAACATATGCCCTCACACCCCACAAAATCCGGTGTTGTATAGCGCGCGCAGCACGAACGGTAGGGTTTGCAAAGTGCGACTACCATGACGCAACGAAGCCAAACGAACGCCATAACACGCTTCTTTCAGTCGGCCGGTGTAATGTAAGTGGAAGGTATGTGTGCTGTTCGCGAATGCTCCGAAAAAAAAAAAATTGGGGGGACCCTTAAGCTGTCCAGAGTGCGCACTACAACCACTTAGTGCATACTTGCTATGCACCCACTACGTGGTGTTAAGGGAATACGCGCAGTAAGGTGTGTGCCTTTTGTAATGGGTGGCCGGCTTTAAACTACGAAATCATTATGATAGCCACATGTTCTGACGCCCGATGGCAATGTACGCTTGTACCACGCAATATTAGTGGAATATTACATGTTATATTGCGACGCCTATATAAAGGACGCTTGCGTTTGCGAAGCATGAAAGTTATTTCTACTACATTTCCAAGCAGAGGAAGTTATTTTCACTGTATTTCCAGGCAGAGGCGTGGCTGTGTAGTAGATCACCTGCTTGCTACGCAGGCGGCCTGAGTTCGATCCTAACTCGGACCGGTAAATTTTTATTATGGATTTTATTTGCATCTTTGTTGATTTTTCGGTCACGGAGAAGATGATGATTTTTCGCTCACAACCAACGACGCCGACACCGACGCTGGAATTTCTGCGAAACGAGCTCTTTACCGCTATTGCGTTAAAAAAAAGAAACTGAGACATTTACTGCAGAGATTTAGGTTTAGCCATAATACTTCCTGTGAGCCAATTTAGAAACCTTCTTCCGAGAGTGCTCCACACCATTCGATAAATGAGACCAATTGTGCCACTGTGCGAACATGCGTAATGCACTAATAACGGTCAGAAGAAAAAGGGTACAAGGGTAGTTTGTGAAGGCACGTTGGGCTGGTTTGCTAGTCATATAGCTGTAGTAGTCTTGGCTTCAAAGTTTCCTTCCTTATTTTTTTTATTTGTTCATGCAATGGTGGAACTGTCATTGCAAATTACGAAGTATAGTTGTTAGCAATGATAGCTAAACACTGAAATCGCCTTTTAAAAGCCGTAGCGGCTTAACGCAGTGGGTAAGTGCCAAAGGGTTTGTAAAAATAAAGGCTCAAGCTCAAAGGTATCTCTTACAATTCAGTTCGTCACATTCATATCAGTACGTTGCTAGTAATTGTTGCATAAACATGAATTCGGTTTTCCAGCTCATCTTGCTCGCGATAGTACGTTGTTCAAAGAAACACACCTCGCTGAAGATGTTTTGAGAGCCCTTATGATGATTCTGCCTCATGAGACGGTGACGACATTGAGTACGTTTTCTGGAGGAGTGTGGTCGCCCTCGATGCGCCTTTCCTACGCTCCTTTGAAAACTACGCTGTGTGCACAGTATACTGTCCACTATTAGTCGCAACAACTATTGCTGCGCGCGCCCACTTCTGTCATTTGTTCAGAAGTTTCATTCTACCATTAGCTGCGTCAAGTTTAAAGCATTGATTAAATAAGAAGGAAGTCCTGAAAGACTCCACGTAATGATTATCGAGAAGGAGGCAATAAATAGTACTTACTATTAATTTCGCGCATTGATTATTCTGCTTTGCAATTCACGATGACTGGTTGCATAACGGTGCTTAAAAGAAAACAACGCGTATCAGAATTAGGGTATGTGCACCACGAAGGGGCTCTTATGATGCATAGCTATAGCTTACCCGTCATTTTACAGCTGCTGTTAAATCCGCCGCGGTAGTATAGTGGTTATGGTGCTCTACTGCTGACCCGAAGGTCACGGGATCGAATCTCGGCTGCGGCTGCGGCGGCCGCATTTCAATGGAGGAGAAATGCTAGAAGCCCGTGTACTTTGATTTAAGTGCACGTTACAGAACCACAGCTGGTCGTAATTTCTGGAGCCCTTCACGTACGGCGTACCTCATAATCATATTCTGGTTTTGGGGCTTAAAACATCAATAATTATTGTTACATCTGCTGTTACGGGTGTCTCGGTTTAGCTCTACTGCGACTAATGTGTGCTGCACGTACCGTTCACGGCATGCTTGTATAATTAATACGCCGACGATCGTAGCAGCACCAGGCGCCGCAGTTCGTTGCCTTCTCACCCTACTTGCTGTCAACAACGCCTGTTCTATCTCACTCTTTACCGTGACGACACACACAGACACACGCACACGCACACGCACAACGACGCTATCGCGCCCCCCTGCGCATACTGGCCAAATAAAACTACACATCAATCTGCCAGAGCTCTTGCTAAGCAGATCGATTGACATATATCGACCCATTTCTTACAGCCCCGTCAGCAAATTAGTACTCTCGCAAGAGTTCCCTTTACGGAAGCCTTTTGTTTGACCGCTCGCAATCACGATGGCGCCCGTCTTTACACGCGGCAGCCCCCCTTCTTCTGTGAGCGCCCGTATTTCCGAGGGCGCAATCACGGCCTCCTCACAGCTCGCACACCTCTGCGCAAACACGGCCGCTCTCGACGGGAGCCGTCGGTACGTGACGGACAGGCGCCGACGCCCCCGGCAGAGCCTCCGCAGCGGTGCGTATGCCGAGCGGTGCACTCCCGACGGTACAAGCAACGCCATTAATGTCGGCTCCGACAGTGCCATGCTCCGCTGCAGAAGTGCTCGCACGCGCGCGTAAATACACGTGCGGTTGACACGGCCCGCGACGGCGATTGCTCTTCAGAACCCGTATACATCGATCGACGGACTCGTCGGCGAACGACCCCAGCTACTCGCGCATCCCTCTCTCCGCGGGGTGGCAGAAGACATGCTGACCTTGACCACGTACAGCAGTTCCGCGCGCATTTGTGCACCGCCGGCCTCCTCGGTGTGATTTATCTGACCGACTCTTCAGGCGGCGGCATCCTAAATGCTGCTACCGGAGCTCGATTTTTACCGTTATTTTCCCTCCATCGGTCCTCTCTCTTCCTTCTCACCTCTTCCCCACTCCTCCCATGTGCTGCCCCAGACCCCATTTCTCTAATTCTGCCGGCCGGAAGAAGCTTGCCGGGGGGCGTATGTGCTCAGGCTGATTACTGGGTGTCACTTCATCTCTGGTCAACCGTTTTACGATCGGCGAACATTTTCGTTGCGGGTGATTGCGTCTCTTCCCCAGCGTGCTCCTCTTCTGCACGCGGCGGCACGCAGAGAATAGGACTGCCGCGTACACCGGCCGCTCTATCTTATATACAGTGCACGTTCCACTACACTACAGTGCAAAGGCAGTAAAGTTCCCTGCGGTCGGGGTTTATTGCTCCTCCTTTAACTCGGTGAGCACCGCAGTCTGTCTGTGTTACTAATATCACAGATAAAGGTACGACGAGGTCAGCCGTATCGCCAGCTCGGGAACAGCTAGCTACAAAAACGGATGTCCGCCAACGATATTTCAATGTCTTGTTTCTTCGTTTACTGCCGTGCCTTGCGCACTGGAGCATACCACGATGCGTATATGTCGTTTATTCCACGTGCGAACGCGACAAGACGCTTGTTTGTAGTGTAGAGCTGAGATAACCGGCATTTTTGGATATTTAGTAACTGGTATAGCAGCACCACTGGTTCACGATTGCCATCGTGCGTCGCCAAACTCTGATAACCAGTGCTCGCGCTGCAGTACCAGACTTTCCTTAGAAATGCGCTTGCATTTTAAAGGAAAAACTTTCCTTGCAAACCGTCCAGGCCTTTGCCGAACGCGACACGTTGCTGCTGCTAAGGGTTGCCGAGCTTCTGGAAAAAACAAACAAACAAACAAACAAACAAACAAACAAACAAACAAACAAACAAACAAACAAACAAACAAACAAACAAACAAACAAACAAACAAACAAACAAACAGACAAACAAACAAACAAACAAACAAACAAACAAACAAACAAACAAAAAAGAAAACAAAGCGAATCACGAGTCCAGCGCTGGCACAGAACCTCGGTCTGCCAGTGCAACATTACCATGCTCTAATCACAAGGCCACAATTATTTTTTCTTTATTTTTTAGACAGACCAAACAGCTCAAACATTAAAATTTCTTCAACATTTATGAAATCGTTTAGCAGGGTGTTTAACTCTGGTCGTTGCATTCTCTCTAACGGCGACATCATATCATTTTTTTTTCACAAGGTGCGCCACTGTTACCGCCCCGTGAAATCCGCACTTCAGTGCCATAAATTTCATCTGACAGGTCACGTCAGAGGTGTCTGCATTAAAGTGGTTGGTACAGTACGCGCTCGCTCTGCTCTCCCACAAGGTAATGCTATACCAAGCAAGCGTATTCAAGTTCAGAAATTGATAAGAATATCATGAAGCTACATCGAGAAATGGCCGCCAAGTTAAGAAGAATTGGAGTATCCTCAAGCAATATGGTATAAGTAAAGGCTCAACATTCTCAAGAAACGACGCTCCCATGGCAAGCAGTCCTCCACGATTAGAAAAGACTCCCTAGTATGCAAACGTCATCACCTCGTATTCTGCAACAGCAATCTTTAAGCTTGAGCCGAACCGCCTCTATTTCATCCCAAAGAAGTCATGAAAAGTGCCTGTGATGTTGCCTGGACCTGCACTTCGAAATGCACACCCACCGTCTGAGCCTCAAAGCCAGACATCCCCATCATCAAACATGCCTCCTGCTAATGACAAGTCACCTGACCAGGCCGTTCAGCTGGTTCTCCTGCGGAAGTAATTGATGGCTGTGATTCATACACTTCTGGGTAACGTACTCACAGACTTCGACTGCTCAATACGCGCGTTGCGAACGCGGGATGCTCTGACTACGGTTCTTGAAAGCTTGCATTAGAAACATGCCCGGCCAGTTCATCAGAAACCTTTCAGGAAGAATTCAACATCGCATCAGTCCTTCAGTGGAAGGCGCGAGGCCTCAAGCCACGCTTTCCTGATTTTCGTCGATAAGTTTATGCTAATCGGTTCCCGGTGCTGGTCATCTGTGAACCAAATGTGCCAAATATTGTCAGGTTATTGGAGTATGATGCCTACGGTGCAATCACGTGTCTCAGAATCAGCACGGCCCTCGTTTACGTTCGCAAGGAGCTCACCTACGTGGCCCAGGCCTAGCCTCCACGCGTGATTACAACCAGTATGTGTGGACTTTGCGTAAAGAAAAAACTGTCGTTCACACTCGCCGCAGGCCTACAATTACCTATAAAGTCATTTAGACTGTGAAAGGTTCGCCAATCCTATGGCGACATCCTCCAGTCCATGGAAAATCACAGGTGATTGTGATGAACTGGATGATGAGTGCTTCTTTGGATGCACGTGCGCGCGCTTATGTGTGTCGGTGGGTAAAGTACGAAGTTCTCGCCTCCTCCTCATGCTGGAAACATTTTCTCTTCTCCAGTTCAAGGTAGGCGACTCGGCTCAACTTAATTAACCTTTCTGCCTTTCTGTTATAACACTTCTCTCTCTCGCTCAGCGAAATTTTTATATACAGAACAGCCACTGATATCTGCGCGCGGATCTTCCGCGAATTCCACATTTTAAAATTATAACGTACACCGCGAACATACTTCCGACTCTTTGGGCCGATTAGCATGTTCTCCGGTTTCTATTAGGTTACAGACGTAGTAAAGAAAGGGGTCATTGTCTCACTGCTGCATTTCGCGCCTTACTTCTCTGTGTATATTCCTCCATTCGCCATTCTTCACCTATAGACAAACACACCATATTCGACTTGGCTGTCTCAAACTGTGCGTACACATAAACTGCTGTTTACTGCAGGCATACCTTGTGAACGGTCGAGTTCATAACCAGGAAAAAAAAATGATTTACCCATTTTCCCTCATGCTGTAACTTCAGATTTGAACCAGCTAAGCGCAGTGCTCAAGGCATCTCGGCTTCCTGGGAAAGCCACCAATTTCGAGATAACGGCACCAAGATCTACCTCGAAATACGCTGCAGTTCGAAAAAATATAGGGCACACGACTAAACTGTGGTGACAGGACAAAAAATTTTATATCGTTGAAGCGAACGTAAAAGAAATCATTACCGGTGTCCCTGCATGCTTAGCTGCCCCTATACAGACGCACACCTTTTTTTTTCTATTTGTGAAGTAAACTCGAATAATGATTCGGTGTTTATGATAGCAGCGTCAAGTCGCTTGCATTCTGCCATTTGGGAGCGAGAAGAAAGACTACTTAATCGTGTCGTTGTTACATAGGTATCCTGTCAATCTTTGCACGTGCTTATTGCGCGTTGTTCGCGTCTGGGAAAATTAAATACATTTGGAAATCCAATAGCTCTTTTTTTTTTTTTCTGTAGTTGAAACAAGAATTTTAAGCCAGTGTTTCTCGCTCTTTTGGAGAGCGTTCGCAATCTGGACTGTGTTAAAAGCTTTGTTGGCGAATCTGTGTTTACTTTTGTTATGGGATAAACCTCACAGCTTTCATTTGTATTTGCTCTAGTTTTGTTATGTTAGGGCACGCGGAAAGAGGCTGTTTTAGTGTATTCGAGAACTGGTCTTACAAGTGATGTGTAGGCTAGCAGCTTCGTTGACGTAGTTAAGAGCGGCAGGCTTTTTTTTTTTTTTTGAGAAGCGATAAATTACGTCATCTTCGCGCACGCACGCACGCACGTACGCACGCACGCGTACACACAAACACACGCACATACACACACGCGCCCGCGCACACACACACACTGGCGCACGCACGCACGCTCACGCAAAAGAAAGTTGGCCACGTTGAGGATTGAAACCATTGCTCTGTTGCCACTGCGACCGCGCCGTTGCCGAGTGCGCTAACCACTGCGCCACCTGTTTGCATTACCCCACAGTTGAGGTAACGACATTGACGAATGGCTGCACGCGTGGTAAGGCTCTGCCTGGCGGGAGTTTCATTAGAAAGCGCAGCAGCTCGGCGCATCATTCCGCAACTGCGCGCGCTCATGCGTTTCGCGTTGCCGAGGATGC
This sequence comes from Rhipicephalus appendiculatus, assembly GCA_030522465.1. Taxonomy (NCBI): domain Eukaryota; kingdom Metazoa; phylum Arthropoda; class Arachnida; order Ixodida; family Ixodidae; genus Rhipicephalus; species Rhipicephalus appendiculatus. The sequence goes on along the minus strand of JALIZH010032928.1, from coordinate 1,848,356 downwards.
ACTGCGCTTCGGGTGCCATACACCGGGACAATTAATGCTGTAGCATTTACACATCATAACAACTGCTTAGGTGCCCCGATATAGTTCTGTTTGAAATGTGAGCATATCACTTCACAAGGTCTCACCAACGTTTCGATATATATATATATATATATATATATATATATATATATATATATATATATATATATATATATATATATATATATATATATATATATATATATATATATATATATATATATATATATATATATATAGTCACAAAAAATTTTTTGTTATTTCACAGACAAGATACTTAAATTAATGGCATACCTTTGCCATGTTCTTCCCCTACAATACAATACAACTTATTATGCAAAATTAAACACCGAATTTCGGAGAATTGGAGATTTAGAGAAATAAACTCCGATAAACGCCGGATTTCCTTCAAAAAAAGTAAAATCCGAAAAACACCCTCCGAATTTCAAGAAAAATAAACTTCTAAAGCACGGAGACCTAGCTATATCATAGAACTTCCGACTAAATACGAAGTCGCTACTACTGGCCTCGCCTCCCTTCAACCGTTTCTGAGTACGTCGCCTCCTGCGTCCATTGCCAAAGCCGAAAACGACCAACGACTGCTCCATCTGTCTTTTTGCAACCTCTTCAAGCTTGTCCCGCGTTGTCTTTTGAAGTCGTCGGAACAGACTTGCACGGCCAGCTTCCGAAGAGATCGAATGGGAATCATTGGAGTGTGATGGCCGCTGATCATCTTATCCCCTACAGGGAGACAGCCTCGCTACAATTTGGGACTGCCACTGAAGTCGCCGATTTCTTTCTGCGCAACATACTTTTTACGCCATGGAGCTCCCGCGTTCTCCTTCAGCGACCGCGGTAAAGTATTCTTTTCTTTTGTTGCCTATAAGTTCTGAGTGCCTACAACTCCATGCCAGAGGCAACTTCCAGTTACCATCCCCAGAGCAACACTGGCTTGACAGAACGATTTCGTCGCGTTCTCTCGAATCTGATCGCAATGTACATCCACCCCGACCACACGACCTGAAACGCAATCTTGCCGTTCATGACACTCGTTACAATACGGCTACGTAATGCACTACCGGTTTTTGTCCCATTTTCCTCGTGCATAGGCGCTCACAGAGTTTCGCTGTGTACGTCTCGTTCCTTTCGGCTCCTGAACCCTCAACAATTCCTTTCTCTGAACAATTTTTGTCTCGCCTCGCACACTGCCGTCACCTGGCCCGCATCAACGTCGGCATATCCCAGGAAGGTCGGAAGCATCGCTACGAATCGTCTGGCCGTGTTGTGGACTTTTTCCCCTGGAGACAAAGTTATTTGGACTTCGCTGCGCGTTCCCGGCTTATGCCGACAAATTCATCGGTCGTTTTATTCGACGTTACGCAGTCATTGAGCAGACATCCCCAGTTAATTACCGTGTCTCCCTTCTTAGAACTCCACCCGATCACCGTTGTCGTGGGACAGAGACAGCGCAAGCCTCTGGTTTAAAGCCCCATACCTGACCCATTTTGCGATACTTTCGTGCGGCTAGGCGGCCACTTCCGCCGCGAGAGAGAATTAGCGTGAGCGCAATAAATGACTGACGCATCTTCATAATCTCTACATATCATCATCACTTGCATATCTTCCTCATCTGTATATATAATCATCAGAGTACGATAGCTGGAGCTCGACTGAATAAAGCGGTTCCTCATTACATATACATATAAGCAGTTTAATTTTGGTATTGTTGGGGCTAGTTGGCTCATTACAGCAACAAACAGCGCCGAGAGAACAAGGACGACAAGACAGGCGAAGACGATGCTTCCCGTGTTCTCTCGTCTTGTTCGCTGCAGGTCAGCTTTGACACGAAGAATCTGCGTACTGAGGTTTCATTAATAAAAATCTGCTTAGACGCCTTCTCAGTTACTTTCTTCGCATCTACTAAAATGAACCTGAACGTAATGTGCTGCTTCGACACTAGAGCAGTTTCTGTCCTTCAGGAATGGGGTGCGAAGTGGAGATATTCGCAACAGAATGAGTCTAAAAGGATCGCTAGAGCATATACAAACGCTCACACTTTCGAAATCGCACACGCTAAGAGGTGTTACGTGACAACTTGCAAACTGCGAGCTCTGAACCTAACGCTAACGCTTCATGTGTGGAAGGCCTGCTTGACTCGGTAATATCGCTCGCCTTGTTCATTAGAGGAAGACACAGAGCTGACGCCCCAGGTCTAGTTTACAGTTTTCACATAAGAGCAACGATGCGATGTGGCTTTACAGATACAACACCGAAGATTTATACCGGTAGCGTTTCATTCACCAAAGCCCAAAAGCTCGTGCATCTAAAAAAAAAAAGGAAAGAAAGAATTCGGCTACGGTGAACCTCGTAATCGCAATAATTTCGTGCTTTTCAGTGGGTCGCAAGTCTGGCATAGTTTCCGAGACACCATCGTAAATGGTAGACCAGAAAAGAAAAAAGAAAAACAAACAAAAAAGACAACCCACACGAAGGGAGCGAAGCTATTAAAGAGCCTAGAAACGGAATTTTTAGGCTAATTATACTCTGAAAGAGCGAAGAACGGGAGCGCCGCCGCCCCCGTTTAAATAGGAACGAGGCTCAGTAACGACGAAAAAATCGCGGCAAATAATTCCCGGTGGGCCGGAGGTATATAAATGGGAACCAAAAAGCGAGACATCTCCGGCACCAACCGCACCATTTTTTCTACATTTTTGTTCCACTTCCGTACAAAACGCACTGCGCGCCGGAAAAAGATACAGAGGCCCTCGTCGCACTATTTCTCGAATAAAACGCTCCCTTGTTAAAAACAACGCTCGCATAGCGCAATTACAACCGCTGCCGGCCGGCCCCTTCCGAACGGACGCACGCGCCGACTTCGTAGTAGCTTGTGTTTACACCGCTGCACCGGCATCCACGAGAGCACCGGCAGCCACGCACTTTTACGTGGCCCGCCGGGTTGTCCGGCCGAAGCGCATTGTGCCATTAAAAGGGGGCGCCATTACCGCTTCCTCGCGTCACGGCCGCGTAATTTATGGCGCTCACGAGCACCGCTCTCTTGCGTAAGAGGAGCAGGCACCACTTCGCCGGCCGCCACTGCCTAAAGTGCGGGAAAGGGGTGGAGAAGGCCCAGTTCACTAAGGCAGCGCCACACTGTCCTTGACTGAGTTCCGCGGGCTCTCTCGTGCATGGCCCGCATGTGCGCGCGCCGCAGAAAGCACGAGCGCAATTAGCCCGTGTGATATGCCCTCCTGCGCAGGAACATGTGTGCGTGGCCTCCACGGTGGTGTATATGCGGCATCGCGTTCGATATGCGCTTCCTTACGCATCGTGCTGGACGCTGCGCGGAGATGCCCGTATAGTGCGTCCATGGTCCCGCAAGGACAGGTGCAGGACTGGACTCAGGTCAACAGCGTGTGAGAACGTGGCTCACCAGTCGTAAAGTTTTAATGAGGCCAACTGCTATAGTTCAGTCTCTTCCGGGTTGGATGGACCCGGTAGTATCGGTGACTGAGGGATCAGTGTCGAATGTAAATACCGCTGTGAGCATTCACGTAGCGAATGAGTGGGCTCGGAACAAAGCCCCGCGAACAACGCGAACGTATACAAATACACTCAATAAATACAGGAGCCAATTGTGCTCACGAAGACACGAACTGGACACACAATGCGCAGTTCGGAGACCGGGTCCACCGCTAATTTATTCTCGGACCTTCTTGACATAAAACTTAGTAGAACTTACTGTTGAGTAAGTTCCATGCATTTTTGGGTAGACCCACAGCAACAAAGGGAGGACGACAGGGCGACCTGTCCTCCTCCCTTTGTTTTCTAAAAGCTTCGGTCTAGCTTGGATGCCGAAGTAAACGTGCAGTGTATTGTAGCTTTCACACTTCACTGCAAGTTGCAACCTCCATATGATAATCCTAACAAATTTCCTCGAGTGGGCACCTCGCAGGCACTTTGCCCTTGTAAATCTACTGAACGGGCGCGGGGACGGAGTGTCAGTTGAACGTCTTAGAGCGACCTCCTTAGAAGTATTAAGCTGATGCGGTGTACTACACTGTTTCAACGTCTACAACAGTTCCTTGACCCCGCAGCGGGTTTTTCGAACTTTATAATACCACTGCGTTTCATAATAACTGCTGGGCACCTGCCCGATTTTCTTTATAGAGCAAAGGGCACTGCACCGTTAACGTATAGCACGCCTCGATCCATATACTTTCATCTACGTCCGTCGACACACGCAACGAATACGAAGAAGCTGCTTTAACCCGCAGCATGACACCGTCCACTTTCGTTGGACGCCGTGTTGGACATACATAGGCCATGGCGACCGTGGCCACGACGCAAGCGATCTTACCAATATTTCTGTTTTGCTTGCTGCAAGTCTTGCAAATAGTATTGCAAAAGTGCTATAGCGTGGACATGCAAGGCGCTCGCATTCTCCATCCCCCCTCATCCGGGATATCATCGGCCTAAATAACGGTCAACCTTTCCCGTCGTCTGCAAACGGTTGAAGAAAAGGGAACAAAAAGGAATTAGAAAGCATGGCTACACGTGGTGAAACTGAGCTCTTCTTGTCACTTTAGATGCCTCCGCGTTGCGTGCAGTCCCATCTAGAGTCCGCCTTCCCCCGTTGTTACTTCAACGACGTTCTCCTTCTGACGGCTCGTCAAGTTTGCCCTTGTGTGAGTGGTGTAACTGAGCGCACAGGGTATTTGAGTTCGCGCGGGACGGTAACGGTCTCCTGCTTTCCGCGCAGCGAGAAGAAAAGAGTATGTATCCTCCACACTGAATCTCTCCTGTCTATTCGCGCTGACGCGCCTTGGCGGGCGTTGACAAGTGCCGTACTTGGCGGGACCGAGAGACAGTGCCGCGGAATCGTCGAGCCGGATCTGCCGCGCCGCTGCACATGACACCTCAAGTGCACAAACGAACGCTCGGCGAACAGCATATAGTGTGGGCGGCCAGCGGGGCTGGAAGGGAGGGGATAACGCCGTCAGTACGCGTGTGAGCCTTCGCCAGTGGCTCTGCGCGCATGTTTCCGGCCGGGCGTTCTGGAGCGAAGACGTTACCCAACGCGACCCGTTCGTCTCGCCAGGCGGATTCCGAAAACAGCGTCTCATTCAGGTGCGCTCGCCCCAGCAGAAGCCTCTGTGCGGTCCTTGAGTACGTGGCCGCGTCGTATGCCGCCACTGGAACATGTTCTAGCCCAAATAGCGGCCCCTGCGCTGCTCTCCCGGGGCAGTACACCTGCGTGCGGTTGCGCTCCGGCCGTGCGTTTAATGTAGTCGCCACTATGCATCTCCTTGTTCCTTTTTTCCTCCTCTAACCCCTCCTTGCTGTCCTGTTTTCTCTTCGGTCTAACTTCTTTTTGATACCTAATATGCCACTGTCACGAGTGTGTTTTCTAGTGGCAATGCAGCTGAATTTAATGACACAAATCATGTCCCTTGTGCCGAAAAAGACAGCCTAAGTTGAAGATAGGCTCTTTTTTTTCCTAAAGAGAGAAAGAGAAAGAGAGAGAGAGATCCACTTCACCAAACTATCGCAGGATTGCCTGCGTTCTGTTGTCTTTCAAGGGCGTGCCTGCAAGTAGACTATTCACGCGTGTAGTATGGTATACGCTATGGTATGCGCCTTGAAATTTTGATTGGTGGATTTCAGCATTATTTCGTTGGATGAAGACAGACGACAGTGCAGGCTTACTGATGAAGGAATCGCAGTTTTGGCGTTGGGGAATTGTTTTAGATTTGTTTTTCTATGACAATGCAGGTGCCCCCTGGAAGCGTATAGCGCACGGTACCATGCACCCCCCACAAAAACGGGCTCGTTGTGTTATTATTAAACGTGAAAATCGCTCTTGACGGCACTGCATAGGTTGTGCACTGTTAACCCGACAAAACCCGTCAGCGAGATTTACATTCGTGAAGCTCATATTTTCCAAGGCCAAAAGTGTTCGTGTTTCATCTGATCACGCAGACTGGAGCAGTATAGCTCAACACCGCTTTGGGTACGTGGCAGAGATGGCTGCCTGTTTCCCTAAGTGCTTTGGATTATGACATGCATATTGAGTTTGGCACTTTTGTACTTTGTATTCTATACTTTTTTTATTTTTGGCATTACTAAATTTGAAGTATATTACACGCATTTCGAGAGAGAGAGAGAGAGAGAGAGAGAGAGGAAATAACTTTATTGGGTCCAGCGTTTTGGGGAACAGGTCCCCGCCTAATCGAATTATTCTGCTTGATTGGACCTTCTGGGCTGCAGTATACAACACATATATTAACTAAAATATTGTCAGGTTGTTCCAGATAATATTTTGGCAATAATACCAGGTATTGAGTAAAATATTGTCAGTGAATAATGTACACACATACAGGGTGTTTCAAGAAATGTGTCCACTATTTTTAAAAATCAGCAAAATGCGATATTTGCTCGCTCTCTTCACAATTGCTTTTTCTGCAGCGGCAGGCATCTTAAGATGGTTGAAGACATGATTTGGGACAGTAATTAAGAAAGTTAAATTAATTAACTTTTTAATTAGCGGAGTTAGGTGGTTTAGTCCAATGGGAGAATTGAAGTCCTTCATGCGAAGGACCCATTCCGGCTTTGAGATTTCGAAAAAACGGCCTCTATCAATTATTGTGGCGTAATGAAATTCAGGCAAATTCAGCGGCCAAACCGAAACCCAAGCACCGATGAGCGCAACAAGCAGACGACTAGAATGACGTCACTGTTCAAGACAACGGTTACAGAGGTGCCGTGCTTCCCGTTCGTTAACGTATGTGCGTCATGCGTGCTGCTACTGCAAGCGCAGCCCACACACTCACACCAAGAAGTCAATTGATGGTTGATATAATGACGTTCACTCATTGTGGACATCTCAGACGAATGTGGCAGTTGCGCTCTTCCGCGTTTCGGTTTCGGTTTGGCCGCTGAATTTGCCTGAACTTCATTACGCCACAATAATTGATAGAGGCCGCTTTTTCGAAATCTCAAAGCTGAAATGGGTTCTTCGCATGAAGGACTTCAATTCTCCCATTGGACTTAACCACCTAACTCCACTAATTAAAAAGTTAATTAATTTAACTGTCTTAATTACTGTCCCAAACCATGTCTTCAACCATCTTAAGATGACTGCCACTACAGAAAGAGCAACTGTGAAGACAGCGAGCAAATACCGCATTTTCCTAATTTTTTAAAAATAGTGGACACATTTCTTGAAACACCCTGTATAGTAGTAGTAGTAGTCCTGTGGAACGAAAGCCATCACTGACGTGATATGTTAAGTAGGAATGATAATTCCACTCGGTTATAGGGTCGAAACGTTTAGCTTCTATCTGGTCTTTGCTCAACAGAAGTGGACCTGCGTGACTGGAATATGTCTTAGCACTTATCTTGTTCCCTTTGCTAATGTTCGTGCCTATCGTACAGACAGCGTGGCTCGAGTGCTGCTGCTGCAGTCTCTTAACACTCTGAAGGACCATCCTAAACTATGCACTTAACTTTCATCGGGCATTGCACCTTTAGCTAAGAGCATGTCGAACCAGCACCTCCCGTGTATCTCGCACTGAGAAGTTGCTTTTAACTCATCTGCATGACGCAACGGCATACCTAAATTCCGAGTGTTGCGTTTGTTTGTGTGACGTCACGTATCTGTGGCGTGCCTTCCGGTTATCACTTCATCGTCGAATTCCCCTGGGGTAGTACGGCTACATAAGTGCTTTCACATTAAACAACCTTTCTCTAAGTGCGAATGGACCACGTAACTATAACTGTTGCTCAATCGCTCGGATGCACGCAAACGAGCGTTTCCTTTCGTGCTGCCAAACACGGAAACGAGTCGCGTTTCTTTCCCTACTCAGCTATCTTAGGAATTTACCGGTGTGGAGAACGCTAGCGTGACTGCAACCTTTTTTTTCTTCCCACGCGCACGCGCAGGAATAAGGTCACCCTAGAGATACGTTTTCTGACGCAGTCTATGCGATTACGCCCAGCCCGTACGCGACACACTGCGGAGACATTTAACGGCCGCGTAAACTGGCGTTTCTCCTCCTTCCGTATCCACGGCGCTCCCTTAATCCTGGCCAAGCCTATAGCCGAGCGCCCTCTCTCCACTTCGCCTTATATTGGACGCGAGAAATATGCCGCGCCGAAACGACACGCGTGCATGAGCACGCACGTCTCTGGGCAGCGCAGTACGTCGCCGTGCTTTGTACGCGCTTTGCTTTATGTGCAACTGCTCGCTCGCTTGAAGCGCTGGCGACCCCAAGACCGGAAGACCGACCTGGCCCTTGTTAGAAGGCGGCCGTGCCACCACTGGACGCCTGCGTTGGGACGAGAGAGCCGAGGGCTTTTTGTTTTTCTTTTCGCGGAGAGGAGGGAGGGTGCAAGCCGACCCTCTCTTATTGTTCCCCGCATGGGGGGAGCCCCGAAAAACAAGCGTGCAAGAGAAACAAATGAGAACACTCATCCCAGGAGGCGCTCTCCCGCGAGCGTGTGTGCGCACGGCAGCCGTTTCCAATCACACGCGTGCCCTTGCACATACCGCACGCACGCACGCACGCACGCACACTCACTCACTCTGCTCCGAGTGCGGCTTCGGCAAAGCGCGGCGCTCCCCTCGAAGAACGCTTTGCATCGGGAATTAGTGAAGGCCCCATCTATCAAGGTAACGGACGCGCGTTCGACTTGCGGAAACGTCCGTTGTCTCCCCGAACGGGCGTCTCTGTCGTCTGAATGAGATGCGAGGCAAATGCGGCATGGCATGCACGCAGAAATAGAAATAAGGAAACAACAAGAAAGAAATGACAGGCTTGTCGCTATGGCTGGTACTGCATGCATAGCATGCGTGTGCTTGGCGTTTTGGTGGAGGGATGCCAATCGTGAAGCAGGGCTCTCATGTCGAATCCGTTTCTCTTCTACCCCGCGGGATTGTCCCAAAAGATTCTCATCGGTACCGCGTCCATGCTTAGTGCACAAACAGCAATGACTATTGGTACAAACTATATAACCCAAGCCGGCAAAAGCTAAACTAAGCCTTTGCAGTTTTCTTTTTCAAGAATAAGTTGTTTTGTTGAACGCCATCTTGAACATCTCGTAGAAGGGTCTGAATAAAGAGCTTACCTTTAAGCATTTTTAATTGCATATATGCATATGGAGAGCAGTCATCGGTGTTGTAATTGCGTCGGTGAAGTAGGTCGTCGCGAATGGCTAAATGGTAAGCTTGACGACGCAACGCGCGAGTGGCTGGTGCTGCCGATGGATCATTGAGCAAGTCTATCAGCGAGGCGGTCCATTGATCCTTGCGCTGTTCGGTAGCGAGGGTGCGAATGTCGATGAAGAAACGGCAAGACGAGACACTGAGCAGTGGGCATTGTCGACAGTGAAGGCGGAGCACAGAATCTGAGAACGAGCGGCGTTCTTTCAGAAAAGGAACCGAAGAGGACGACCCACCAGAAGGCGCTGGAGAGGACGACTCGTCACAGAGTCCCAAGGGTTCGCTACAAGAGTAACGTTCCGTGAACGTTGAGCACATAGCTTCCTTCCAGTGATCTTTAAATACAGCAGGCAGCGAAAGCAATGACTACCCATACTTTGAGTAGGTTCCATTCGTTCCGAGCGATCTTGTATACTTGTATTATTGTATACTTGTATTATTACTTGCATGTATATGGTGTGGAACTCACACATCCCCGCTCTCAGTACTCGCACCGCATATATGAAAACCCCCTAATGTGAGACCTCATTAAACATTTAACTCTCGTAATAGCTGCCTTTGGTGGCGACGTTGTCCGCCGCTAGAAACGAACGGGGTCGCACTCCGCGGGGCGTCGAGCGATCTATTTAGCGATTCCTGAAGAGGTGGGGGGGGGGGGGGGGGGGGCATCCTTGCTCTTGCTGACCTTGAGTCCAAAAAGGGCCTCCTGGATCGAGCTGGGCGGATCCCAGTGGCCACTGGAGCCTTAGAACAGGGGCCTGCCCAAAACACCTCCCTTTCCTTCGTTAGAATCAGTAAATCGTTTTCATTCATTCATTAGCGAACACAGACGTTGTCAGCGAAGGGCGGTGCCTCGCCGTGTCATCTGCTACTGTGCCCACGGGTGCACAACGTTGTTTGCGTCTTTTGAGCGAAAACCTATATTATCCCTGCCAGTAGGAATTGCTCGAAGTCACTTATATAGGCCCGGAATATCTGCATCGTCTATATAGAATTCTTTATGACCCGCCTTGCTGGGACGCTTTCGTAGTCTCAGCAGCAGTGGACAGACAGCAAGCCTCTATAGTTTGCCATGAGCTTGCCATGGTCTTGCTTCGTGTTTATAAACAACAACGTGACCGTAGTCTCAGACCGCATGTACTTTGCGGCGCAATTTTTATTCTTTTGGGAGATCGAAAAACACACCCAACACTCGCCACGGTGGTCTAGTGGTTATGGTACTCGACTGATGACCCGAAGGTCGCGGGATCGAATGCAGGCTGCGGCTGCCGGATTTTCGATGGAGGCGAAAATGCTTGAGGCCCGTGCACTTAGATTTAGGTGCACGTGACAGAAACTCAGGTGGTCGAAATTTCCGGAGCCCTCCACTACAGCGTGGTCCACTACAGCCCTACAGCATAATCATATCGTGGTTTTTGGAACGTTAAATCCCCAACAATTATTATTATTATTATTATTATTATTATTATTATTATTATTATTAAGACACACCCTACAGTACTTTGATTAATGCGGACACATTGAACCATTATACTTACGCTCATTACTTTCAGATCACCTTCAAAGAGTTTACGATGGGCTCTTATAAGAGGTCCGCTCCTCCAGCTTACATTGTGAATGCGCTGCTTATACCGCGCAGGCCTGGTATTTTTTTCTTTATCAACAGAGGCAGATGCCGCTCCGTGAGGACGAATTGGTTAAACGCCATATCGCTGGTAACGAACAAATGATTCGGGGATCCAGCGGTTTGGCCACCCAACAAGTTAATCGACCGCCGCGAAGGAAAGCCTGCACGTTAATTTGCACTCCCAGAAATTGGCGGCAAAGCGTGTTTATTGCGAGAGCGGTGCGCTGAACTCGACATTTTGACCTCCACAGTCACTTACCTGCCGCAAAGAACATTTTTGTCCCAAGTGTAAGCAAAAAAGTAACGGGCGGGAAATTCGGCGCGGATGTCCAAGGCATAATAACTATTAAATATAAAAAAAGAAAATGCCACGGTAAGCGCGAAACGCAGCGAAGTGTTTCGACAAAGTTCGCATGGTAAATGTCACACGCGGTGGGTCCGCGCATGGGCAGAGTCACGTTATGTGCATTGATCGTTTTCCTTGCTGAAAAAAAAAAAAAAGCAAAAAAAGAAAGAAAACAAGGGAAATGGCTGCTTGGGTTATTTTCGCCACCACAAATTTCGCTCCTGCAACTTGATTCTCTGGAAAAGTGCTTTGAATGGAACAAAAAAGTCACGTTTTCACCGCAAGGGTGAAGCAACGAATGCGATAGCAACAAATTGTAATGTTATACGAAGTGAGGCTGGCAGCTAATTTTTTTGGATCCGATCTCACGAACATGCATAAAATAGGGTTGAACGCCCCCCCCCCCCCCCCCCCCTCATAGAAAATGTTTATGATTACGCTACTGGCTCTGAGACATCTTTGCTACAAAGATTGGCATCATTTCAAATGGCTGTTCATTATCTACAGTTCCTGATCGATTTAGTGTAATTTGATAAAATTGGAGATTTCGGCATTTTTTGTATTGCCGGATTATGCGCAAACTATGCATTGTTTACTCATCTATGGATATAAACAGGTCGTCGCATAGAAACCCGCAATAAAAGTACTTCGCAAAACTGCACAAAGAGCAAGAAAACTTTATTGCAGAACAAAATGGAATTACTTGCAGCTTTCTGCGATTAGACGTGCGTCAACCAATCAAGTCAGTTGGATAGCGCAAAATGAATATAAAAAACTCAATAACATGACAAATGTTAACCCATGGGTATGACATCACTTTCATAAAAGAAGATTACTAAGGGTTTAGAGATCACTGCAATTACGCGTAACTCCATAACCCTAAGGAAAGAAGTGTAAATTTAAGGGCTCGTTTGCTTTGCTAAACACAATATTAATGAGAACTAACAGACAATGATCACTGTCTGTTAGTTCTCATTAATATCCATAACCCTAAGCTCTTTTTACCAAGTTGAAAGTACGATAATCAAGGTGATTTACTGCTGGATCCTAACTCATGATCATGCAACTCCATCGTGTACAAGACTACATCGGTAGCTTTATATACCCCTGTCGCAGTGAATTCTGATTTCTAGACCAGATAAAAGCTGCCGCAAAGCATCGACGCACCATATTTTACACTTTATATACGGTCACGGTCGAATTGGTTTAGACATCTCGTTATACCCATACGATCTTGTGCTCGTCGGTCATACGCCGCGCAGATGATCGAAGGGTGTTTTGTGTGAAGCAGGTTGAAGATTACTGCTTAAGCGCGGTGGAACCTACCTGTGAATATTTCTTTCCTCTGGGGGTGCAGTGAAATGCGCACCGCTCCGTACACGCCTCCACTTGCGAGGCAATGGGGAAAATAATCTTAGGTCAACGGTGCCTATCATTTGTGATTTCTCCAGGCGTCTATAAGACGCTTACAACGATGTCTCCCACGAAGCCACATACTAAGCTCACGTTAGGCTGTTAGAATCATAGCGGTCGGATAGTATAGACCAGGGGTCTCAAACTCACATCACCTGCCGGGCCGCAGTCACCAAATTTAGTCCCACAAAGGGCCGGCACAGTGAATAAGTGAGAAAAAAAAAAAGGGGGGGGGGGGGGGCAAAGTGGAGGGAGTTTGAACAAAATGTCAGCTAACATTGCCAATTTTACAGACGCCCTTTCCCCATACTTGATGTATGGGTCATTTCTAAAGGGCATTTGGCGTCAGGTTTCGAGAAGCATATCAATACCGATCTACACAATGACTAAAATTTGGACACCGATCTTGAAGTATAAAGTTTTTGTTCCGCAGTTATGTTTCAACTCCAAGTGACCGCATGGGTGCCTCACGAAAGAAATGCTGAAGACCATTCGCGTCTGGGTAGCTTACCCGCACATAGCGTTATTAATCACGATAGGCGAGAAATAATGCGAGCACCATTTAGCAATGCCATGAACAGTCACAAAGTCATAAACTAAATGGGGGGAAGAAGACTCGTGTGCCAGCCGCGGGCCGCGTGTTTGAGACCCCTGTTATAGACGCTTGACTATATAATCGAAAGGTGTTTGCTCGTACAGACAAAGCAGAGCCCAAAGCCATGCAGTGCACCGACTGTGTCGTTTCGCACGATAGTGTGTTGAGGCCTAATTTTGGCTTTATAAAATAACCCTTCGGGCTTTGCAAGTGTACGACGCGATACTTCGGTCCAAAGCGGACACTCAATTCTTGAGGTGTGTGAGGAGCAGCACTGGCGGCGTCGTACCACCTAATTACACGGGGACTCAAGGTGTATAATAGATGAACTGTGCGCTGTTTGCCTTTACACGCAAGCCCACTTCGCGTAGCCCGTTCCTATTAGCGGTTCACCTGTTAGGCTGAAACACACCGCTTTCTGGGGAATCTCGCTGACCGTAATCTCTCTTGAAGCATCAACTCCGTCTACTCGAATAAGGTTTTCTGCCATTGTCGGGACGTTAAAATTTCAATTGGGGAAAGTATGATGTGCACCTTTACAATGTGTAGCAGCGGGAGCAGTTCTTTGAAATTCTCTTTTGCAGTCTGTCAATGTTATAAAAAGTCTCAAGGCCAATGCCCGTGCTCTTTAAACGTATGCATACAGACCTTTTCGACTCCATAACGTTTTAGTAGGAACAAATTCTGGGAATTTTGGCTCATACGTTAGCTTTGAATGAACGCTGTTTTGCACTCGTCGAAGAGAAATGACTTGCATGTGTGGCCATATCCACGATTGTGCATCTTCTGCTGTGGGCACTCTTCCGCTTTGTGTACACTTTTTCCATAATGACTCCTATTTATGAAACGACGGTGCTCCTGCTACGTCGACTACCCTGTCCCGGCGTGCCAAGTAGTAATGCTTGCTCGAGGGGCGCGCCATTTACAGCTGCATGTTGGTTGGATCTTGTGAGGACCTAAGTGAGGACCAGCGGAGAAAGTTCATGCATTTGTAAACTCTATGAGCGCTGCAGTCTTGTAAACCGCATCGGAATCAAAACATTTGATGTGGGCGAAAGGCGCGAAACTTAACAGCGTAGGCTCGGAATTGATGCCAGGGGACTACAGCAAAAACAGTGTCCAAGTCGTCATTCGCGTACTTTTGCCGTTCTACGTCCACCTAGTACGTCGGTTTGCAGGCTATGGGATATTAAGCTCGTGTACAAACCTGCAGACGGTGCACTGCATGTCTTAGTGATCGGAATGCTGGTCTCGCGCGCGACTCGCCGTGCCAACGCCGCGGGCCGGAAGGAGGAACGGCCGCGGGTCAGCAAGCGGGGCGCTTCCTTCCAGTCATTCACCGGAATCTCCCAGAGCACGCGAGCACGACGAGGCAGTAGTGGACGGCGGGCGGCCTCGCCAGACACGCCGCGTGGACACGGGCTCCCATCGGTCGGCGTGTTGCGCTCGCCTTTCCACCGGCGCCCACAACTCGCTCGGCGTGATTCGCGGCTTTTCTTCGACGCGCGAATGACCGTTTCGGGTGCGGAAGCCGACGGAAGCCACAGTTTTCCCTCGTTATGCCCTTTTTTTTTTTTCTCTCTCACGTTTGAACCGTCGAGCTCCGACCTTCACCGTGCGGAAAGCAAAACGCGGCGCTGAGGAGGAGGCAGGAAAGAAACCCCGCCGATGTGTAAGTATACACCGCCTCCACGCGAGCGTGCAGCTGCTGCTTTTGCGGCAAGCCGAGCGTCATCGACGGTCGCGCACGCGGTAGCCGCGAGAAGCCCCGGAAAACGATGACGGAAGACGGGGGTTGTTTTTCTGGGAAGTGGGCAGCGAGAGACGACGAAATGGCCCGGTCGCGCCATTATTAGCTAGCCACGTTTTCACGCTGCCGATCAAGCGGCCGCGCTTAGCGATATCTCGGGCACCGTTAACGCTTTAACGCTTTGCAGAATGACCGAAAACACGGAGTAAGACAGGCATGACCGGCGACTCCGCTGGTAAGCGCGTGTTAATAAAGAGCGCCCGGAGCGCCCCTTCTAATAGAATAGCCGGCACCGCAGAACTCTTCCAACCGCGACTCTGAATTATTGAACCGGATGTAAACGGCACGTACTTACGTACGCACTCTGTGCGTCTCTTTGTGCGCCAGCTGAATCCTCACAGCTTTTACGTTATTTGTTCGCCGTTTTGGTAGGGACTGTTTGCGCATGGTAAATTGCAGTCTAGGTTTTTGAATAACGCACGCAAAACGACCGCATGCGTAATGAGTTGCCTCCACTTTTGTTTCGGAATGATTAAATGGTTTTACTCTCGCTGCTGATTTATTTTCTATTAAAAACTTTGGAGGCACAAAGGAACGAATACACGTGACATTTCTTGTCCTAGTTTCTTTGTGCCTCCAAAGTTCTTGTCAGACCATGCACCAACTAGCCCAAGAACGCGTTTTTAGTTATTTGCTATTGAACGTTACGCAGTAAAGTGAAATGTTGCGAGTCGTTCCACAAGCATTTTTCAAGAGAGGTCGCGCTGTAGTTGTAGGCATAGTCTTGGAAAACAACGCGACGTCGATCTAAGAAACAGCGTTACCGTGGAACCAAGTGTATATACCCTACCTCGACGCAGCCAAGGAGATGTTATTGTCTTGGACGGATGAGACAGTACGGTTAATTCATGCGATCACCGCAAAATAAGTGCACGATGCTCCCGACGGCGTCAAACATGGCTTTCTTTCCCATCGCTTCGAGAGCGTCCATCCATTCAATGTGGGCCGTGACGCCATGCGGTACGCATTCTGCGTCGGTCTACAGCGGACGCTAATTGGCTGCGGCAGCGTGTATAACTGTCATTGCTCCAGCGACGCGAGCCGTCGTCAAACTATCCGCGAAAGCCGCGACAGGATGAAAGCCCGAACGGAGATCATTCCTCGCCGGAACACTGCTCCAACACCTACCTCGCGCACTTGCTGTTTAATCGTAACTGTTACTTATCGATCTAATTTGTTTTTTATCACTCGTAAGCACCAGTCTTCGCTCCATGCAACTTATTTACATAGGCTTGTGAAAGCGATTTGCAGTGACACAACACGACACTTCCCGTGCGAAAGATGAGAACAGGGGGGTATACCACCTCCTCGAGTTTATAACATTTAGCGCTTAAGACAACTTTTTGTTGCACAAGTTGGATTACGTTCATATTTGCTCTAAGGCGCGAGGAAACACAGTCTCGAGAAAGGACAGGAAGGCGCTCTGTCCCATCTCCTTTCTCATGATTGTGTTCTCTCGCGCCTTAAAGCAAATATGAACATCTATAGCACTGCATGTGTATCACCCAGGTGCACGACTGTAGCGACTTCGGGTGACTCCATGGAGGGGGGGGGGGGGGGCGTTTGAGCGAGCAGCGGGAGCGTCATAACACGGCAGCTATTGGCAAGGGCGAAGAAGTCTGCAGAGGAAGACGAAGAAGAAGAAATTGGCCGTCGGAGGCGGCAGAGACACTCGCGGCATGCGATGCTTCTTCCACGCGGCCGCGAACGCTCGTCGGCGCGTTTCGTCGGGGTGGCGGAAATAGTTTTTTTTTTGTTCTTTAGAGCCGGAAATACGAACGATGCTCAGTCGTCACGGCTCAGGGGTCTGCCAGCCGAAGCAGAAAAATGACGCCCAGCGTCGGCTGTCCGCGCCCCATGGACACAAACGAAACTTCTCTCTCTCCCTCTCTTCTCCCTGCTTTATTTATTTTCCCTTCCACTCTCCACTGTTGTAAAACATTACCGAAACGGAGCAGCAGCTTCAGCTAGGCTTCGGCCGCGCGCATACGTGCGTGCCTGTCCGCGCGTGTGCTCGCATCTGTGTGCATAAGATATCAGAGACGGCAACGTCGGAAAATTAAAAGAAAAAAGGAGGCCGCTGCATCTATTAAGCAATTCTCCAATGCAATCTTAGGATAGAGAAGCGAAAACAAAAAACAAGAAAGAAGCACAAGGTGAACGAAGGGAGGAACGGGAAAAAGGGTATCCGGGCCTGTACAATGGCGGTGCTCTTCTTTCGCGCTGCGTTCTTCGGACGTTCCACGTGTTTAATGGTGTATCGAGGGCAAAGAGAATTACCCACAACAGTGCATTCTCGACTGCTCGGCTGGCTGCCCCGAGTACTAATCACACACGCGAGAGCCCTAATTGTAGCCGCGTCTGAGGCAGGCGCGCGGAAACGGGCGTATATACCTGCATGCAGGAAACTGGCTCATTTCAACTCGCGCGGCCGCGTCTGCGCCGCAACGCTGCCGATTTTATTGTAGCTGAAGATGAGGACCCTCCTCGGCATAGTTTTCTGGGCTAAAACGCGAAGGAAGCAGTAGTGAAACAGAATAATTAAAAAAAAAGTAAAACAATGAACAGTGATGTCTGTGATTATGCGCTTTGTATTTCTACCTTAAGAATTCTGTGTGGCGCGCTTTCACCTTTTGTCATTTCCCCTCTCTCGCAGATGGCAGTGAGGTATGTTTGTTTTAGTCATGTCCACGTGTTTCGAGGGTGGTGAAAAAAAAAAGAGGTATATATACTGGATGAACAAACACAATGGATACATTAGTACCCGTATAAGAGCGCTTTCGCGGAGTTTATATCGCGGAGTGTCGCGGTTTGGTGGTGTCTGCAGGGGAGAAAAACTGTTATTCGCAGCTTTTATGACGGGTTAATTGCGACAGAGTTTAAACTAACTGAAATATATTCGCAATGCCCATAGACTGTCGCGCCCCTAGCGGAATTTAGGAGCGTCCTCTCATGGATGATCAGTAGACGACACCATGGCAGCCCTACGCAGTCGCGCACTTGTTCGGCTGTGTTAGCAAGAAAGAAACACTACGAATTTGCATGTTTCCTGCTTCAGTGAACAAACCGGGCCCTCCGTGACACGATAAATCTGACTCGTTCTCGCGAGACGCGAAGTTTTCGTGAAATACGTGCCAACTAGCGCGTCCAACGATGACCCACATCGTACAAATAATCGTACAAATATCAGCTTTGCGAGGTTTTGTGTAGCCACGTAGGTTAGTTAAACGCTGTCGTCTGACCTTCTCAGTTGAAACTCACCTTGTTTTACTTGCATATAGCATTCGTCAGTGCTCTTGTAGTGCATGAATTTATAACATTGTAGGCGGGAAGTCGCGCGAGCTAGCGATGTATAACTGAGTAATCTCAAATTGGCCAGCGCTGCGCCGCTTGTTTTTGTACTTTTGTTGATAGATGGCAGCACTCTGCAAGCGATTTGTTTGTTGACCGGTGTGAGAGCAAGAAGTTCTGCCGGTTCTGCGCGCCCAGATAACGTTGTAACCAGGACTAATCGAAGTCGTTCGGCGGAGGAAATTCCTCAGATTCCTTTCAGCAATGATGTTAAGAGGAACCACTTTGACGACGAGGATTTTTCACTGGACGGAGAAGGCTGTGAAAGCGTGTGTGTGTGTGAGAAGGAGTGTGACAGCGACGATGAACGATCAGCTGCTAACTCACGAGGAACGAGTTGCACTTCACGTCCCCTCGCGCGCTAATGTTTTTTCACGCTCGTAAGTCACTTTGATTGTATTTAATGCATAGTATCCTTCAGCGAGATCAAAATAAAAACATAGTTTTTCTTGTACATATTGCACGTAGCGCAATTATTGTGGATATTATCGAGCGCCGCATTCCGCCAAAACACTCGAGTTCGGAACAGGGAAGCGAAATGGTTAGAGCGATGAAACGTGCAGTCACGGCCACAATCCACGCCTATCGGCTCACTTCTCCTGTACTTCACCGGTACATTCCGATCGGCATAGTTGTTCGACACATTTTCGCAACGTCGAAGAATTCGTCGTTGCGAAAAGCATACGTGCGTGTTCTTTTCGATATTCATATGTTTCGATCGTGCTGATCGAACCTGCGGCATCCGAGTGCAGTGAATTGCGCACGGCTTGAGTCTGAGCATGGCTGTGATACACGCGCTACTAAATAGGATGTTAAATGCTTGTGTTCCGTTGAAGAAGCAACTCCGCGTTCCTGACAGCGCAAGTAATGACGACGGCGTATGTTTGCGAACCATCGCCACGTTAAACATTCGGTTCCGTGCAGCAGCGCTGACGCTACTCGCTAGCGGCCTATCACTGCGGCAAATCCGTCAGGCAGGCTCGGTACACAGTATCTCGGAGTGCCGTTCAGGTCATACGTCAATTCTAGTTAATGAAGTTTTCTGCAGCACGCACAGGATTTCGCACAGCATCGCTTATGCACGGTAACGGAGCTGAAATATAACCTTTCACACCGCGGCAAATAATTAGGTGGCGAGCTTCTATGGTTTGAGCATTTCGGTCTCATATCCATTTCAGTGCAGCTCATGACTTCATCCGGTGAATGTTTACCGGGGCCGTACGTACGCACGTCCTATCTGTTCCTATGCTAACAAACGGATTGACCCTCCATCGGGCGCCATCTTGAATCGTACAGCGCGCCACCTATAGTTCGTGGGCATTGCGAATATATAATACGTTTCGTAGCCCGTCCAATGAGAGATTAGAGCGGAATATTGAGTTGTTCAAATATAACATGCTTCGGCAGTGGGAGAACTGTTCTTGAGAGCTGCGCATGGCTGAACCAGAAAAAAAGGCGCAAATATTACTACTACTACTACTACTACTACTACTACTACTACTAATAATAATAATAATAATAATAATAGCGTAAACTAATTATAACATTGAATGAACGAAGATAAAAGGAATAATCTTTCTCCGGTGGGCAAGCCGTATGTCGTGACTATACTCTTTCGAAGAGCCTAGCTCTTGACAAAGAAACGTTCGCGACGGCCTTTTTTTAGAGAGAAAGCTCTACTAGGCCCTGTCTCCCAAGGTCAATAATCGTGTCGCAATGACCTTGACCCGCTGGAGCGCAAGAGTGGCAGGCGTCACGTCACGCAGCGTGATCGGCGGAGGAGAGATGTCGCAGCTGCGCTCGCTCGGAGCATCGCCGCTTCGGTACCAGGGGTCCAGGCGAAAGCTTAAAAAAAGGCCTCTAAAGCACCCATGGAGAGGCAGAAATCTAGTTCTGGCATTGCAGTTGTGAATGAGTCTGCAGGCAGTGCTAGCGCAGTTACGCGCGTTTGGCAATCCAAACGCGGCCATTGGTCGTTTCGCTCTTTCCTTCGCTACGCTGCGTTCATCAGCTCGTCTCTCCGCCTCTCCGAGTTCTCCTCCTCGCCGTGCGAGGTGAAAGAGCAGGGAGCTCGCGAACCTGCTAGCAGACCACAAGGTTCTTGTTCACCCACTCGACAGCATTTGTTGCTAGTGACTTCACCTAATTGGACGGGTGACGTCACGACGGCCGCTATAGGGATAGCGGAAAGTCAAGCAGGAGAGCACGCGCGCGTCTGTTGATGGTTTAGCGGTTCTTTATTAATGGCTGCTTCGCCGGCGCTTGTTCACTCAGTCTCGCCTTGATGGAGCGCCGGCTGGCCACCTGTGCGTGAGCTTCAGCGCTAGAGGCATTAATAATAATAATAATAATAATAATAATAATAATAATAATAATAATAATAATAATAATAATAATAATAATAATATCTGAGGTTTCACGGGCCAAAACCGCGATATGATTATGAGGCACGGCTTATAGAGAAGTGCTCCGGAAATTTAGACCATCTGGTGTTTTTTAACGTGCATTGAGGATCGCACAGTACACGGATCTCCAGCATTTCGCCTCCATCTCAATGCGACTGCCACTGCCGGGATCGAAGCCGCGATCTTCTGGTCAGCAGCCGAGCACCGTAAACACTGATCCATCGCGGCGGACTCCTCGTTTCGTAGTATCCACCGCAAGAAGCAACCATGAACAGCCACCGACTAGCCCAATTCATGCGCTGTCTTGAAGATATGAGACCAAAAAGAAAGAGAGGAAAAAAAAAAAAACACATGCACACAAACAAGCATTTCACCTCCATCGATATGCGATCGCCGCGGCCGGACTCGAAGCCGCGACCTTCCGGTCAGCAGCCGAGCAAGCGCGAGCGACAGGATTAATCCGATGATCCAGTAAATACAGCTAAATAAAAGGCAGTGAAATTTCAAGCGAAGGCAAAATTGTCTGCTGCAACACCCGAGCAAAGGGAGGCCAGAAGCTTACCACTCGTGGAAGAGTGCTAAGATCGAAGCTAATGCAGCCGCCGCCGTCGTTCAGCAATACGAAGAACAACAATTGTTGTTCTTCGGGGAGGAAGAAAGAGGACACGCTCATAATTCTTTCCATTAGCGTAAGCTGCGCGTTGTAAGAAAAAAAAAGCCATTGTAGCTTGGTGTGCGATGTTACGTATACAGTGTAGGAGGAAGCCTAACTTCAATGAAGCACTCTGTGCATAGTTTTTGTTAAACCGAGTCAAACAAACATTTCGCTCGTTACAGCTAACTTTGCAAGAGTTAAACCTCAGCCAATTTTTTTCTTTGCTGTACTTGCCATACGGAACCTATAGTTCTTGTTGACAGTCTTGAAAAGGTAAACAGTGTTGCCGTAACCTCTGGGTAACTCCGGTTCATCCAAGGGTCATCCAACGTTCTGTATAGGTATGCGCCTATATGGGAAGTTAAATTGAGAGTACGTAGGGTTGTTTCCGCTCTTGTTCAGCGGATGAACTATGCGCGCCATTATAAATAAAGCGAACGATCGCGCAGCAACAACAACAATAAAAAAAATAATATAAAAACAGCGGTGAAGAAGAATAAAAATACCATAAGATCCTTATGGAGGCAGACCATTTCAGAACGGTCCGAGATGCGAGCGCCCTTTTTCACGGCCGCTTCCGGTTGCGCCTGCCAGCAGTCTGAAGTCGGGCCGAGCGCGGAAAGAAGAAATAGGGGGGAAAAATGTGTGTAGTACAAATCTTAGTGTGCGCGTGTGTTGCGCTGAAGTACGACTTTTCTTCTCACGCAGGCATTCCGCACTCCCGGAGGAAGCGGCGCAGATCGCCATCAGCATGAGGAGGCGGCACTGTGTCACGTTACTGGTACTGGCCCACGTCACGACGCTCGTATCGGGTGAGTGTGCAACGGGGGTGTGCACGGCGGCAAGCGCTGAGCACGAGCCTTTTTGTGGCCCCGAGGATGATGCCCGGTCCGCCACTGCCTCGAGGTCGCGAGCCGCTATGAACACACGCACACAAACACGCAGCATCACACCGTTTCCGTGCTGCGGCCGGCCTCCATTTCTTGGGCGACACGACGGGTGCCTAACAATGCACCCGCCTGATATCCTATGCCCGGTATCGCTGGCACCGACGTTATCCCGAGGCGTAATCCTGCGTGGAGGAAGAAAGAGGACACGCTCATAATTCTTTCTATTAGCGTAAGCAGCGCGTTGTAAGAAAAAAAAAAAAGCCATTGTAGCTTGGTGTACGATGTATACGTATACAGTGTAGGAGTGAACCGCAACTCGGGTCACCGCCCCCACTTTACAGGAGCGAGACGATGTACTCGAAACAAGTGACAGGATGTCGTATTTAATGCTAAAAAATGCACGGACAGGTTTTTAGCGGTTGTGATGTCGCCATCGCCTTAAGTGACGTAAACAAGTACAGCTCGAGGAACGATCTTGCTTTAGATAGAGAGAAAGAAGGAGATATTCGAAAGGCGTGAAGGTTGATCAGAACAACAAACATCCGGTTTTCCATCCTTCACTGCTGTAGGAGTAAGTGAAAAATCACCTATAGTTGTGATCACTAAAGTACACGTGTCGCGCGACAATACTTAAGGAACTGCAGAAGGGTATGCATTTGGGCTGGTTAGTTCATGATTACCAGTAGAAAAAGAGCGCTAAAATGACGGGGACTACTGAAGGAAACAGAACCGTGTTCTGTGTCCTATCTTCGTCCCGTGTTTTTAGCGCTGTTTTTCTACTGGTAATACTTAACGAAGTCATTCTAACGACAGTGTTAAAAAAATTCTTTATGGTAGTTTGCCCATTGGCATAAACAATTAAATATACATAATCAGGCCGATTTTGGCAATATGCTTCAGTAGAGGTAGACGGAGCCAGGAATCATATTCGAGTGGTGTTTTGACCGCGGGGTGATGAATGATTTTTTACCATGCAGTATGTGTGCAAAAAAATTAAGTGAGACCTCACAGCTCCCCAAGTAAAGAGGTTTTGCACTCGACACTCAATACATCTACGCCGGTGAAACCCTGTAGGCCACCCCTTTTCTGCATTAAAGTTATTCCGGTTTATTGTGGAAAGATTAAAAATATCGCGTACACTGATGGCACTGTTCCGCTTGTTATGGTCCATCTTTGCAAGAGGCAGAAACTATCTGCATGAGAAGTCGCAATGTCGAGAAGGCTAATAAAATGAACGCGGAGTGATTTACCTTTTAACTATTCATTTTAAGGCACGTGTAGCGATTGAGAAATTGGAGAATTGCCTATGGAAAAAGTCTTAAAATTTCTTCACAGTAATCGATTTGTCGATCAATGTACTGCGTTTTGCTATTTGCCGCTCAAGTAACGCCCGCCTATTCACGCAATCCACTAGCACACAAGGAATCACGTTATATAATTTCCTTGTGATTACAAAAATGTTTGAAGTAAAAAAGCGATGTAATGTATTTAGCGAGCTGCGAAAGACTACTAACTCTAAAAACGTTAGGCTATTCAATTGCATAGCATAAAAAGTAGAACTAAATTCTAAGCTTTTGCGCAAAAAACAAAACAAAAACAAAAAAGAAAAAAAAACGATCTGATTATGGGACAGGCTAATTCTGATCATGGGACAGGTTTAGATAGATATATAGATAGATAGATAGCATAATGCCTACCGCCGGCCGGAAAAAAAATCAAAACAAATTCAATAAACTTATGGCGCAGAAACTCTTGGAAAGACTACCACGAAACGAAGTTTCAGAACTCTTCACCTCATCCTATACACTGCATACCCCAATCAGTGCGCAGGACCGATAATGAAAATATTCATATCAGTCATGCGAGGGACACGGACTGATAATGAAATTCAAGGCAAGATCCTGCAACAACGATTGTCGAAAAAAAATCACCGGCCCAAGCACTCCGTACAAATGGTTAACCAGCGAAGCTGAAATGTGCGGCCCCAGTGTTTAGCAGTGGGTTCAACCCGACGCTGCACTGAAGCCTTCCACAATTATCGTTGCCAAGGTTGTGGTCGAACCACAGGCGGTCACAGACGTCGCAGCCGAAGCCAAAGTGCCGCTGGAGAAACTCTCGCCCAAAGCGGGCGTTCGCCCCGGCGAACGCGCTCACGGAATCACGTCGACGATGTTCTGCCCGCAACGCCGTTTCTTCGGCGCGCCAGAGGGCGCGCCGTGGCTGCAAGCGTTTGACCTTGCAAGCGTCGTACCCAAGCTCGCGCTCCAATGGCGCGCGAGCTTCGGTACGACGCTCAGAACGACGTAACTGATAGCACAGCCAATGGAGACCGCTCGTGACACAGATGCCGAACGGTTTTTCGTTTCTCCTAGCCATATACAGCTTTCGCTGTAAAATAGACCAGGGCCAGGTGAGGAAGATTTATCTTGTGTGCGCAGGAATGCTTACTTATTCACAAGTAAACAGTGCACACGTCAGTTAAAACACCGCACACGTCAGTGTCACAGTAACGAGGAATCATTCCAGATAATGAACATGCGTCACGGGGCTTGCGCTTGCGTACACGAATTTTTCTCGCATTAATAATAATATCTGGGGTTTAACGTCCCAAAACCACGATATGATTATGAGAGACGCCGTAGTGGAGGGCTCCGGAAATTTCGACCATCTGGTGTTCTTTAACGTGCACTGATATCACACAGTACACGGGCCTCTACCATTTCGCCTCCATCGAAATGTGACCGCCGGGGCCAGGATCGAACCCGCGACCTTCGGGTCAGCAGCCTGAGCACCCTAACCGCTATACCACCGCGGCGGGCGAATTTTTCGCATTCGGCACGAATAACTGAAAAGACCGGAAGCGATCAAAAAGGAATTCGAACACGCATTCACGTCTGACCTCATGTGGTTTGCGTGGAGAACTCCTTAATGTCGTCATATCGCTTATTCCCGTCCGCTGGATCCAAGCTTACTTCTAACACCATAATCGCCGATCTTCCTTAAAAGAAAGAAAAAAAAATCTGAAAAATGTGATTGATATGAACAGTTGAAAAAAGCCAAGGCTAGCTATTCAACTAAGCGGAAAAAAAAAACAGCGCGAAACACGGGACAGTGAAAGAGACGGACCAAGCGCTGATACTCAGCGCTTGGTCCGTCTCTTTCACTGTCCCGTGTTTCGCGCTGTTTTTTTTTTTTTTCGCTTAGTTGATCATGTACCAACCGGCCCAAATCAGCACCTTAGTGCAGCAATTATTGCCAGCACTTGCAGACACAAACTTCTCTTTGCAACGAAGAGGATGAGCTATTGTACGCGTAATTTGAAAGCTCTAAAAAGTGAACACTTGCATTAATATCAAAGGAATACTGCTGACGAATTGTTAAGCATAATAATGTGCTTAGCAATAAATAAATAAATAAATAAATAAATAAATAAATAAATAAATAAAAAGAAACGCTCTCATCATGGGTATCGGATGCCGTACGTAATATCGGAAACAATTTTCTGTGGGATACTTTATATAATGTTCGTTTTAAGCAAGCTGTTTGACTTTGGACTTATTAGTTATACTTACGCCCGTAATCATTTTTTCCTTTGGATTATAATTTCTATATTTCATATAAACACAATAATTAAATTCTGCTATGTCTTCTCTGGCTTAGTTATCTGGCACACTGCAGGGTTGTGACTAACAAAAAAAAAAAAAAAAGAAAGAAAAACATTGAGCACGTTGAATGATCTCTTCCATCGAATATCGAGGGCCTCATCTTTTACAGATTCGATGCCGTAAGGTAGGGCACACGGGTTTGCAGGGTTTGCTTGCTTTTGTGCTCATGTAGTATGTGACAGCGTTGGTTCAATTAGCTTTTCCGTGTCCGCCGCTTTGGGCGCAAGTGGCGTAGGCTACCTCTGCCATGACTAATCTTGTTCACAAACACCCAATCTAGTGGGCGGGCGGGCACAGCAAGCGTAAACGAGGACGGGGACCGCACCCGCGACTAGTTATGTTTTCCGATGTGCTTTCGTCACCGTTTACCCTATTATTCTAAAGATTCCAAATTTTGAATAACTAAACATTACAATTAACTTCTTAAATGCTGTTATCTGATTTCGCTTCGTTATCAAACATTCCGGTACAACGAAGCTCAAGGTGAATGTCGACAATGCCCGGCGCGAGCAGTTATACATTCGTATAGATATATTTCGCGCGTTCTAATCCCATTTTTATGCGAGTTGCGGAAGCAATGCCACTTTCTTTTCAGTTTATATGCATGTCTTGTTGCAATGGAATCGATATTACTGATGATGTGCGCGCGTTCTGTATACGTTGCTTCATTACATGCTGTAAAACGAAAAAAAAAAGTCTGTCGCAAATGTCATTTTTTTTTATTTTAGCGGTAAATATGTCTTAAATGTACATGGTAATCAAGTTACAGTACATGTACATGGTATTCCTCATTAGCCTCGGTGAACCCATCAGTTTAGTTAAACAGCAACAGTTGTATTTTCAGTGGAGGGATACACAAAACCACCCCTGGGCTTCAAGTGAACGTTATAGATTCACTGAAATAATTTGGAGCCCCGCCACTACGGTACCTGTCATCCATCGCACATTTTAACGCAGCATATTCACCGATTGAAGTCTCAGTGGTCTTAGTTCATTTATCCGTACGGTGTCTGAGAAGATGCGGTGGCGAGATATCTGTTAATTCGCCATAATAACAGGGCATGCGTGTTACTGGACGTGCGAAGATGAGCACGTTCGTTTGTACACTTGAACCGTGGTCGACGAGTCGACTGCAGAGGGAATGATAACATTTTGGGGGGACGTGACGTTAGATAAGTGTTTGTGACAGGGGACGTCGTATAGCCATGAGCCATGCATGCGGTGATTGCTTTTATGTTTTTTTTTTGTTCAGTAATAATAATAATTGTTGGGGTTTCACGTTTCAAAACCCCGATGTGATTATGAGAGATGCCACAGTGGAGGGCCCCGGTAATTTCGAGCACCTGGGGTTCTTTGACGTGTACCTAAATCTAAGTACACGGGCCTCAAGCATTTTCTCCATCGAAATGCAGGTCGCGGCAGCCGGGATTCGATCCCGTGACCCTCGTATCAGCGGTCGAGCACCATAACCACTAGACCACAACGTCGGGCATGTTTTCTTCCATGAACTCAGTTCGCACCGAGCCGTAATCCATGTTAGTGCACGGAGGATATTTTCACGTAAAGTCAAGGCCTTAAGCTTATCATATGTTTGTGCAGAAAAATTAGCACGGGGAGCATATTGACTAAAGGTTGCATAGTAGGGCTATTTTTTTTTATCGGTATTTCGTTACTTAAAGTTCCTTTTTTTTTCTTGCATTGCGCCAGAGAGCTTCAAATATTCGAAGTACTTTACGCATTATTTCCTCCACTGACCTGCATTTAAGAAAACAGAGAGGTCGGGCGACACACAATTATTTATAACAACCAACGCGCCAATAAGTTTTGCATAGCCCTTATGAAGGGCTATGCAAAACAAACCCAGAAAACAAACTTTATTATTATCTTTCCCGATCTATGGCAGGTCTATCCGCTTGTGCAGCTGCCGGTTGCGGAAAAGACGTCTAGTTAGCAATAATTGCCATGGGTTCCTACAGTGCGCATTGCGACGATGGCTTAGGGTCTGATGTTCTTTTCCCAACCCCTCGCTTTTCTTTAACTAAGGGTGCCATTGCATTCCGAAAAATGCTGGCGGCAGTAACAGCTGCGATTCGCCGCCACACATCGCAGACCGCGCGCGAGTGATTGCGTAGCGCAGTGCCAATCGACGCCCGCAGCGCTATTTGTCCGAAGCTATTCTTGCGTACATTGTTTACGGCAAACGAACAACGACATCGTCCGTTCTCGCGGATATAGTTATATAAAGAAGAATAAAAAGTAGCGCTCCACGCGGAGGGGGCTGGGAGCCGCCACAATAGCGAAGCAGCCAATTGAAGAAAGACGCGCGCGTACAGCGGCGAGCAGCGGGAGCAACCGCAGAAGAAAATGATTCGCGTGCCTACGCCGCCCGATGCGAGAACGGTCGCGGGTCATTGCGTCGCCTCCGCAGCCACTCAAGCGGGCCCGCGGATGCTCCGTTCCGAGACAGTACGGGCCAAAGACGCCCCCCCCACGCGGAAATGAATGTCTCCGATTCCGGAACTGCCTGGGGGATATGCCACGCTTATCTCGCCCGAGGAGCGCGTAAGTGCCAAATAATGAAGGGGCTAAGTGGCTCCGCTCGGAGACCTATTTAAAGACGCGCCGTTCTCAAAACTACCGGGTTGACACCGCGCTGACAGTCGTCCTTGTTTTTCGTCGGGCGGTGAAACCGATGTCGAGGCGTTTAAGGAGAGCTCACGGCCGCTTTCTTGCAAATAGAAAATAAAAATGTACCTGCGATGGGCTATTAAGCTGGCCCTCGGTACGACAGAGTCTGGGTGGCCCGCGGAAAGATATTGGGGCTAAAGTTAGCGAGTGTACCGCAGCGCTCTCAGCTACTCGCGTTGTGGTTCGGTAAGAGTGTTGCCGAATGGTACAAGACGACGGCTGTCTCGGGAACCTCAAGGCCACACGTATCTGAGCGCTTTCTTCTTTCGGACTGTATATGCGGTCGTCATGTTGGCGCTGTCTGGCAGTCGTGCGCTCGTGTGCGTGCCGTGTATACACTCATCTGCGTGCCGAGTTGCCACTGTCTTGCAGACAGTTGCTCCATTTCAAGGACAGTGTACATAATTAGAAGTTGCAAATACACATGGCTTATTAGTTGATAACGATTACGGTGTGCTATAGTGTTTTTGTTTTTGTTTTTGTGCAACGATATATATCCTTCCATCACTGACTATGGAAGCGTTTCGAGCAGGAAGCAGGGTCTCACGAGTATAGAGCAGTTTGGGGACGTTTAATGCTCCGTTCTTATACATATCGTCGGAATGCTGGAGAAGCTGGCTTGGAAGGTTAGGCATCAGCCGTGAATACAAGCACCTTGGGGAAAACAAGTGGTACGGTCTGTTTCATTGCTTCTTATAAAGATGAGGTATAGCATCTTTGTGGGACCAGATGACATAGCACTCTCTATAACTTCATTCCGAAACTGTTCCTTTCTGGATGAATGAGAAATATGCTTTAAACTAATTAATTTTTAGGGTTTTATGTGTCGAAACCACAATCTCATTATGAAGCTCACAAAGGTGGGCGACTCCGGGGTAATCTTATCTTTTTTGGAAATAACGAAAAGGGCAGCCCGATGTATATAGGCAAGGCAACCTAGCTTCGGGATTGTAACTGATGTTTTCGATAAAATATGAATATTTCATAGCTTACGGAATAAATGAGTGAACGAATAAGTATAGCGAGCGTAACTGACCAATAAAACGTCATATCAAAATGTCAGTCTCGGTTTATTCATCTTCCCGTACATGACCAAAATCTAAGGACAGACACCACCCTAAAAGAAAGCCATTGTCGAATAAACCTAGTGCATTTTGATATTCTGGCTGTTTGTATAGCTCTGCATGCTAACGCATATAAAGTATGGTTAAGGATTTGAGCCTACATTTAGTACGTTTCGCCAATTACATGGTAAATACAAAGAACACGTAGTGCAATACGTTCCCTTTGTTCTTGCCAATATGTCTAGAAGCCATTACGCTATACCCCAGAGCACACCGATGTACTATCGGCGTCCAAATGAAACGCGAACAGCGGCAAACCTTAGCAGCGGTATAGTACGCGCACTCCAGTCATCCCCACTGACGTGCGCGCACATCCAGTTTGACAGCACTGCGCACACGCGCGCCTGTCCATGGTGATGACTGGACAGCGCGAACTATACCATTGCGAATGCTTGCCGCTGTTCGCCTTTCATTTGACGCCGATAGTACTTGGGGGGTAGCGTAAGGGCATGGTGAAAAAAATTCAGGGCTCTTTTATAAAAAAAAAAAAAAAGCGTCTTACGTAAAAATAAAATTCGTAAGAGAATATTTCAGCCCATCATGATACGGGAAATATATTTAGCGTGGCCGGCTGACCAAGGGAAAACGCACTTACGAAGAGAAGTTTTGTTAATTCGGCCCCTGAACACTAATGCATTTGTGTGGAATAGCCATTCAGTTGCGCGTTCTGAGTTGTTCAAAGCACCTTTGAACTTTCTTAGATGCACCGGTGTCATTGAAATACTCTAGTTTGTTGAGTATTCGGGCGCGTTTTTGTGTGGGCTGTATTTTTGTGTCGTTCACTGTGCATATAATTTCTGCTTTCATCATACCCACATCCAGAGTAGCATGCTATAAGCGTGCCGCCCAGATAACCTCTCCATTATCTATTTAAGAGACTCTTTCTCTGTTGCACAACTTCAAGTTATGTTGCATAACTTCAACACGTTAGCGTGTTGGTTAGCCGAGATGGAGAACGATCTGATTCGCTCAATCGGTGGTCCTTGGTGTAAAGCTTACAAAACCACCGTTGCATACATTTTTTTTCTTTGGCCGGAGAATTTCTGCCCGCATCACTTTCGAAAAGCAGAAACTCAAAATATTTATCCATGCTTGTTCTGGTTTTGATTTTCGTGACTGTTCGGTTTTGAATGCTGCGGTTTATTCCACGGTGCAGGAACAGATCAAACTATCCGTTTGATAGTGCCGTTTGATAGGTATAGTGCCCGTTGTTACAGATTTCAAAAAAACATATTTCTCAAATCTGGCGAAAGGACAATCATTTCTAGCAGGGCCCTATTCTTTGAGCAGTGATTAACTTAAAACTATATAAGAGAGAGAGAGCGAAATTTATTAGAAGGCCGTTAAAACTATATAACTATAACATGCCGCCCATAGTCATAAATTACAAAACTGGTGAAATGGTGCATAGAAAAAAATGTATTGGCGGTTGTGGTGCTAGTTACGGGGTGCGCGAGTAGCAATATTATAGAGTGAATGGAATACAGATCGAGAACAAACGAACTGAATCAAATAGTGTTGAACACTTAACAATACTTTTCGCCAATAACGTAAACAGTGTTGCAATCCTCGTTTTCATTACATTACGAATTTTTCTGTCACTGCAGTGGCCATGACAAAACTTGCGTTATTAAATGCACAAATAATCAGTTTTGTATTGTCAGGATCTTGTCGAGCGCATGTGGTTGCGCACTATCAGAATGAAGTTATACAGAAGGACGTTTGCATCGAGGCTAGCTCAGAAATACTCGTGGTGTGCTGCGATCACAGAGAGGAAGGAAACACACTTTTTCTCTGTTGAGATAGTTGCTGCTGAGGGCAACCGATACCACCGATTTATCACGTTATGTCGCAATGAAATGCATTTAGGTTTACTGCGTTGAGGAAACGTAGGTTATGCTTGCAGAAGTAATATCGAAGGAAACCCATGGGATGTCTCGCCGAATTTTGCACGCCAACCATTGCGGTTTAGCCGAAAAAAGCATGGCACTCCAAACAATACATCCCGGTCTACTTCTTGTGCTGTATTTCCACTGTTGGGTGGTATTTTTGCTTCAGGATCATGTTCATATAAAATATTAGAAAACCGTTTTAAAAATATTCGTGTTTGCTATTAGATAACTACTTGATTCGAGGTCAGAATTAAACAGGACAATAAGAAAAAAAAATGTGTGCGTGAGTGTGTATTCGCACCCCCCCCCCCCCCCCCCACACACACACTCACACTTATCTTTTTTCTTATTGTCCTGTTAACAGGACAATAACACGCTCGTGTGTATGTGTGCGCATACACACGCGCGTGCGTGTGTATGCACACACATACATGCACACACGCACACACACACACACCACACAAAGGGGGAAAAAAAAGAGGAGATAAATTTGCGTCCATGCGAGGGCAAATAACTCTTCATTATTGCTTGGCACATGACGCCTTAGCAATTTGAACACTGTAACGTGGAAAGATAAAGGCGACCGAGATTGCGCTTATCATGTTTCGGTAAACGTTCAGCAGGCGTGCAGTACCTAATCACATAGCAGTTAGCGTAACGTTCTTCGACGTAGCATGCTATATCGGTGTTATATAGAACTGCTTGATACATCGCACGAAATGAATAAACACTACCCTCAGAATATACTTGAACCACTTCGTAATGTCTACGAAATGACACTTTCACGTGGCTTTCATTCGATTAAGGACATGGTAGCTGAAGTCGCGTGCCAACTGCATAGAAAGAAAACCAGCGTTTGTTGTGACCTGTAGGAACCGACCCCAATATACGTGTTTTGTTTTTTTCTCTCTCGTTTTTTACAAGTTTAACACAAACTTGCACCACCACTGAGTTAAATTAATGCGACCTGACTGCGGTGTCCAGAAGATCAGTCCTCAGTAGTAATGCCCCTCATAGGACGGTTGTTAAAGCTAAAAATGGCGAGAATGGGGAACGCAGCAGATATTTTTAAGATTACTCGCTAAAAGCTCGAGGTTGAATATAAACTGACAGGGTCAGTTATGCGTTCGCCCAAGACGACTCGAAGGCGAAAACCGTCGTCTTCTTTTTCTTCCGAGTCGATGTATCGATCCTGCCCCGCCGCCCTCCGAAAATTTTCTGCACCTAAAGTGGGTTTGCACTGCCTCCAGGATCGGAGGCATCGCATGCTGTCGGCGCCTTCTGTGGTTCTGCACTGCCTCCGTGATCGGCCCACTTTTGACCAAGACAGGATGTCACATGATGGCGTCATGATGACGTCACAATCTTTGGCGATCTGTGACCTCATCACGCGGTGATGATTATTTTGCAGCACTTGCGCTGACGCCGCCGGTCAGTTTTCTCGTTTGATGAGGCCTCTAAGGCTTTCGCCTTAATAAATCCGAGGAAGGGCACTCGAACTGAAAGAGAATCGGAGCGAGGACAGAGAGCGTCCGACAGCCGCCTTCGGATTACAGTAATCCAGTGGCACTGCGGCTGAGCTACCGCGTTCCGCAAGGCGAGCGATATCGATCACGCGTTAACCTGCTGCCGCTGACACACGGCTTCGCCCAAGGCAAAAAGGGGGGAGCAGTGGTGCTGACCCTGACAGGCGCGTGGCGGCGTCGTCGCCTGCTGACCCTTCAGGCGGCGCCCTCCCCCGCCGACCTTGCCTCGTCACCCACGACCGGCGCCCCCCCATTGTTTCCGGCTGGCTCCGTTTCACTCCTCGTTCCATGTCCATTCACACGACCGCGGTGCCGGCACGAGGGATCCGCCGCACTCCCAGCACTGGGTGTGTGGGCCACCCGGAACTTTCTCAGGCTTGTCGGCGTCATTAGAGCTCTCGCGAAGAACACGGGCGTCGAAATGCTCATTACGAGCAGCGGTGCTCTGCACACCGTGTGCCCAGCGTCTCTCGCCACAGCCCAGAGACGTGATGAGTGCGCGCTGTCACCGCGCCGTGATGTACGCGCCGGGTTGCAACGAGGGAGTAAAATTGGCGGCGTTCAGGAGTGGGAGGGGAAGCGGTGTCGTTCTCTGATGTAGTATAAAGGGCGAAACGTCCACTCGCGTCCATTACGGTCATTGCTACAGCGCTGGTTGGACTGACACTGCGTGGGAAGCGGGTGAAACTAAAAAATTGACGCTTCCAACAAACGCGTTCGCCTGCTCCCACCGCACGCTAGCGCCGTCGAAACGATGAAAGCTGTGGCGTGCGTGCATGCACGCGACCGCACGCCGGCGTCGCACGAATCACGCTCGTCTATCATCGTTTAGACCAGGGTGCCCCGGGCTGGGCATTACCGTTGTGTTTCGAACGGATTCCGAAATATATCGAAATCATTACAGTGTTGCCTAATTGGCGGTGGCGCGACGACGGCTGCCGACGAAAAGCGCTCGATCACCGAACCGTGCGTCCGTTCTTCCTTCCGAGTACCGCCGGAGGAGACCCACATTCGTGTTTTCCTCGTTTAGTTCAAGACTTAGGTCCTCCAGGATATTCGTTTTATTTTTCCCTTTTTGGCTCATGCGGCGGGTCTTTGTTCACTCGCCCTGAACATGAGATGACCTGGAACGCCGTGCAAAGCGACTGCTGTGTTCGAGACTTGCGAGTGTGGGAAAAAAGGCTCGCCGCTTAATAGAAAACATCTGACGCTGTGCTTCGTTGGTTGGGTCTCTACCGGGCTTTTGAATTGTGACACTTCACGTCATTCGGCCAGTTAGTTACTGACTTTTTAAATGTGCTTCTTTGTTGGTGCTGTGTTGGTTGACAGTGATTAGGAGGATAATAATGATGTGTGAAATTATATTGTGCAAACATTCTTGTTAAACATGTATAACAAATATTGTTCTTAAATATAGTGTGCACATCTGCAAGAAATAACGAAATAATTGCCACTATATGTATATAAAATTTATTGACGCTACCAGGAGTCGCTGTCATTGTGCTTTGGTGACTTCGTAAGTGTTATTATTGTACAGTGAAACCTCGGTGATACGAATCTCACGGGACTACCAAAAATATTCGTATCATCCGAAATTCGTATCACCAGAAAGCATGGAAAGTTAGCATGCGACAAAAGAAAGCTGGCGTACATTTGCATTTATTGTTTTTCGGGGCCGCAGCAACGTCAGGAAGAAGTCTGAATGATTGTCAGTCAAGTTTTTAGATGTCGGCTATAATACGAGCACTCGTAACTATACGGCCTGTACGCGCGTTTAATTAGTGAACCAGGTGCGTTGTGACCCGCGACCGCAGTAGCCCCTTCCAAATTTTAGTATGCTTTTTCGCATGATACCGGAGTACTGCGGCGAACGTAACAAAAGAAGCACTTTGAGCGATAGATCAAGTCCTCAAAATTTCAGAACCACGGTCCTGTGTTATGATTTTGTTATTGAGGAGGTATTGGGGATGTTGTTTGGGAGAGGTGCGACTTCAACAGTCGCGCATGTTGACGTTGTGAGGCCTAACTCCTTTGCCAAGACCGTCCTCGCCTTCTTGCAGTCCTTGTCCACCTTTCACAGGATGTCTGATGCACGAGGCAGGCACGTGTAAACACAGTACAACGACAGCAGCCCGCGTCGACGTGTTAGAAAAAAAAAAGCATGGCGCGAATGCCCTCTGTAATCTAAACGCGAAGGCACACGGAGGCACATTAAAGCCTCAAAGTTTCGTGTACACAATCTCGGAGGCCGTGACACGTCTCTGCAGGTTTATTCTGGCCGTAAGAAAAGTATTTTTCTTACACCGTGATTCTGACGATATGGCGGTGCGGTGCGCATGCCCGCGTTTGTGTTCCCGCGCTCGGACGTGCTTGGTGAGTCTTCCGCGGCAGCGCGGACAGTACCTCTTCGTACCTGGGCGGTAGCGTACGTTCGTATCAAACGTCGCGGAGTGAAAATCGCTTCGCAACAAGCGTAATCCATTACATTGCAGGCCAATAGGCCTTGGCCGGGACCAAAGAAAAATTCGTATCACCCCGAAATTCGTATGAGCTGTGATCGTATCACCGAGGTTTAGTATGGTAATTTACCTTTTTTTGGAATGAACGTAGTGTGAAAAAAAAAAAAAGAAAGAAACTGATCCTCCTCCGTCATAGAAATCGGTATAACACGAAAGTGAAACGCGCCTTCGCAGAAGTAGTTCGTTGTTTACAGTGCATTGATATATGAGAGCTTGTACAAGGTGATTCTATTAGAACTGGCCTATTTCATTTGACTAGTTCTGTTACAAAAAGTCGGATTTTTAAGCAGTAAGCGGCAAAAACATTCAGGAATGCTCAAAATTTAATGGCCCGTGCCGTTGTTGATGTGCAACACACACACACACACACACACACACACACACACACACACACACACACACACACACACACACACACACGCACACGCACACACACACACACACACACACACACACACACACACACACACACACACACAAACACACACACACACACACACACGCACACGCACGCACGCACGCACGCACGGACACACGCACACACACACACACACACACACACACACACACACACACACACACACACACACACACACACACACACACACACACACACACACACACACACACACACACACACACACACACACACACACACACACACACACACAAAAGGAATAATTAAGAAACCACTAAAACAGCGAAATGCTATACAAGGAGGGATGGCTAGTACGGCGCAATGTTCGCGTCAGCCAGCGGCGGCGGAATTAGGCGACGCCAGGTTCATCACGTTCCGTTGACGCAAAAACCGAGCACTCCATGCTCCCACGCACGCGCCGCGCTGAGTCGCCTTGACGCACGCACATTTGCGAGGGCCCGGCGTTCCTCTTGTAAAGAATTACGCGGAATGCCATGGAAATTGTTATTTGTTATTTTTATGCGTTGCACATCAGCAAACGGGACGGGCCAATAAATCTTTATACTTTCTGAATGTTTTCCCGCAGATCGCATTAAAATCGTATTACCTGCGGCATAGATATGGCCTAATGAAATAGGTCAGTTCTGAAAGAATCACCCTATACAATGCCTATTGGTGTTTGGCAGATAAAGCACCGCTTCATGTGGACGCACCCAGGAATTGACGTCTAGTGGCACATCTCCGTCCCGACGACTAACGCCCATGATCATGATTTAACCCTTGCGGTTAAATTATTAAAATATTCCTGGATTATAAGTTGTTAAAATATTCAACGCGGAAATTTGGGCTAGTTGGTGGGTGTGGAACTTGTGCACCTTAGCAAGCGCAGCGGAACAAACACAAGAGAAAGGAACACGTAGACAGGATGGGCGCTAGTCCTGTCCTGTCTACGTGTTCCTTTCTCTTGTGTTTGTTCCGCTGCGCTTGCTAAGATGCACATGTTAAAATATTCCTGGACACCGCATATGGCGAATCCCGCGCAAAGATGGCATGAACAAACACATTAACACTGGTACTCGAAAAGCACTCCTTCAAAGCATTGTTAAACGCGAAGAGAAACGCGACGAGCGTTGTGTCTTCCCTCTAGCCTGGTCGTGATTTCTCACAGGGCGAGCGGGGAACACGGTGCAACAGCCAGGCGAGCGTCGGAGAACTATTTTTTTTTAATATGGATGGATGCTATGAGCGATGTTTAGGCTAAAGCCACCACCTCGCGGTGTGTTAAAGCCTTGACAAAATTGCACTTCTCCTATTGGAAACACGTCGAATGGGATAGTCGTAGCAACGGCGCGTAGCCGGAGCTAATCGCAGAGGCCACGCATTACTTCACCCTACCGTTTCCAGACGGTAACACCACCCCTCGAACCACGAGAAAATGTGAGAAATAAAAGGCGCGTTCGTGTAGCTTAGTCATGCGTTTGACGGTAGCGTAGTGGGTTAAACGCCCGTCAGCCATGGTTGCGGACCGGGAGGTCGTGGGTTCGACGCCTGTCAACGGAACTTTTTCTTCTAGCTTTTTTTTTTGCCAACTGACCACGTTCATTTTGCTGGCGTATTTCCGTGACGGAAATACGTCATGAAAGTCTTGGTGGACCCCGGCATAAAATACTTTCTTGTTAAAATAAGGCGGCTATGAGTTGAATTAAGCAGCTACCTGGAGCTATCTTGACTTTGGTCATATGTCATGCCTATGATTGCGCCTGCAGCAACTTAAAGCTTAATTACCTTTCAGCGTCTGCTACTTTAGGGCGCTTAGCTTTTTTGTCTTGCTTGCTCGTTTTGCGCTTTTTCCCAGCAGTTCTCGCAGGAGATTTGTTCTTAGCGTTTCCAGTGAAAGTTATGTCTCTCTAGCCTATATAGAAAATATCTTTCCAGCTTTACGGGTTCCCGCTTTTTGTGTATTCTGTAGCCTAATTTTCATTCAGAGAATACATAATCATGCTGTGGTATTGTCTTCGCAAGCCCTCATGTGAAACGAGTGTATAGCTGTGCCGAGATACTCAAAATTATGGCAAGTTCTTGAGTTCCAAGTAGTTGAAAGCAGGGTATAGAAGCAGTATATGAGCATGTTTATCGGTGAGATTGAACCACTGTAAAACGTTTAAAAGAAGTTAAGGAATTAGCGGATATTGGAAAATCTTTTGTTTATGTGCGCTATAAATTGCATGCATATTTAATTTGTCATTCGAACTCGCCCCGAAATAAAGGCTGTAGAAACCGCTAATATGGCTTTTATGCTTCTTTCCCAATCTTTTTTTATTTTTATTCATGCAAGTTTCAATGTCGCTATATACCGAACATCGTTTCCAGCGCGTTTATTTCGTTCTGTTCTCAGATAGCGATTTTTATTATTTTCGTATATAAATTATTACACCAAAGATTACGCGAAAATGAATTAGGTCCATTTCCTTGCGTCAGACCGGTAGCGCTAAACAGCGCTTGTCGTATTGCATGACGGATATAACGGCACATTCATTCATTCATTCATTCATTCATTCATTCATTCATTCATTCATTCATTCATTTGCTAACCGCAGGCAAAGTGAGCTTCGAGAAGCTGACCAACCTGGACTTTGCTGGCAGCGCGTACTACACTATCCGCAACCTGTCCCTCTACGAGTGCCAAGGCTGGTGCCGCGACGAGAAGGAGTGCGTGGCGGCCGCCTTCAGCTTCGTGCTCAACCCGCTGGCGCCTCAGCAGGAGACCACCTGCCTGCTTCAGAACAGCACGCAGGCGCGCAAGCCCACCGCCAGGCCCCAGAGGGCCGTCAACCTCTACTACCTCGTCAAGAACCACATACGCTCAGGTCAGTCACACTGAGGGCCAGGAAGTCAACCGTTTCAGCGCCAACAGCTTGTATTCATCGCGGGCTTTCTCACGTTCGCGTGCGCAGAGAAAATATGCGACCGGCTATGGTCGTTCGAGCGGTTCCCCAACAAAATGGTGCGCGGCCACGACACGGCGGTGCTCTTCACGGCCAGCAAGGACTCGTGCCTGGCGGCCTGCCTCAACGAGGACCGTTTCGTGTGCCGCTCGGCCGAGTTCAACTACGTCACCCTGCAGTGCCACCTGAGCGACGTGGACCGCCGGTACGCGGGCGTCCAGGAGAAGTACGGGGACGCCATCGGAGTCGACTACTTCGAGAACGCCTGCCTAGAAGGTGCCTGCCGTTGCGTTCTCCCGTGGTTTTCTCATTCGGTTTTCTTATTCGGCATTTCCCATTCTCACTAGAGCATTGTTTCGTTGTGAACGTGTTTCTATTATCTTTTTCCATTCCCCCCAACGTAGGGTAGCCAACCGGACATGTGTAAGGTTAATCTCCCTTCTTGGCCCCTTTTGTTTTCTTCCTTCCTTGTGTCGATAAAAACGTGGACGGCTGCGCGGCAG
Source organism: Rhipicephalus appendiculatus (assembly GCA_030522465.1). NCBI lineage: Eukaryota > Metazoa > Arthropoda > Arachnida > Ixodida > Ixodidae > Rhipicephalus > Rhipicephalus appendiculatus. The sequence goes on along the minus strand of JALIZH010032928.1, from coordinate 1,808,743 downwards.
TGCTTGCTAAGTTTACGGCAAAGCCCTCAACACATGACTTTGAAACTTAACAAAAGAATCGGTCATTTACCATTGATAGATAGATTGATAGATTAGACAGTAATATCGTGAAAGCCCTATTTTTCTTAGAAAACATTAGATAACATTATTGATCACCCTTTAAATTGTAATTTTTTCAAGTTAAAGTGCATTATTTCAAGAGGATAATTGCATTAGGATCGGCTACTGCATTGATTAATACAAAATATCGTCCGCTCATTGTAAGATACACAGGTATCCAGTTCTGAGGCCCTTAGGGCAACTTCCAAAGCATGTGATCTCCTGTATAAGCTTAGTTCACGTCGACAGAAACATTGCGAATAGCTTAACTTGCAATACTGCTCATGAGATACGTATATAGTCCCTTGCTCTTAGTAGTGAGATACTTCTTAATATAATTTTTTTTTTTGCTGTGCTTTCTTCGCACCCAAAAATGTTTAACGAAACTTTTGCCGTCATATCTGCTCGTGAAGGCGGGGTTAAGAAGGGTGGGAGGGTGGACGTGATACAATTTTTTCTTTCACGTTCAGTTGCCCCTGCCTATTTCCTTTTTCCGTTCATGATCGGCCTTTTGCCGTAAAAGCGAAACTATCTTTGAGTCAGCTTCGATATTTTCAACCTCAATTTCAGTAGGTTCCGATCAATACATGTATCATTCGAGGATGCACTCACTTTTCCACTATTAGCAGGTGTGACTGGCCGACCTATAGTACCCTTAATTCTTACTTCTCACTTCTTGCGCACTTCGACTAAATTAAATGCTTGCTTGTCTTCTTCCTTGGAAGAGCAGTTAGCGTCTGGCGTAGCTGTAACCCCCCCCCCCCCCCTCCTCCCCCCCTGCCTCTTCCTCCGACTCTTGCTGATCGTGCTGCGTCATCTTTTGCCTTAAACAGCGAGCGCCGTCTGCTCGGGGATGAGGACGTACGACTTCGCTCAAGTGGGAGTGTCGCAAGACGTGGTGACGCACTACGTGGATCTCAACTTCTATCCGGACAAAGAACTGCTGGTGAGCACAGCCTCGTTCTGGGTTGTTTCGAAATTGAAAATTCAATTTGCTAGCATTCAGTTCCAAAACGAACTGAATATTATCAAATTTAGAATAAAGGAGTTCCGCAACGCCTTTCGCGTGTCATCGACGACACCTTCCTTCTCATTTTTCTATACCTCTGCTGCCAACAACCTCGCAAGAGCCCTGAGTTCTGGTACAGCATGTGCTGTGCTTGCGACTTTGGGTCGGTCATGACTCGTGAGTAACTGTGCTTGTTCTTTTTATGGATTGTGTGTCTTCTTTTTTTCTCTACAGCTTTAGGACATTATGACATATGTTCGTTCACATGTGGATGACGAGATGAGACGCAGGAAAGGGTGAAGAGAGTTGTAGGCCAGTATTAAACGTGCTTTAGATGGGTTTGATAATATTGGATAACCAAGAGCTGTCCATGTAGAATATGCGGTAATAACTATATGTGCCGAATATTGTTGGTGCTGTTACTACTGTTGGTGCTGCTGCGAATGTGTGCCTTACCGAATACTGTGGTGCTGTGCGTATTAAGTCTACGCGAGTGCCCTAGCCTGAAAAAGGAGGGGAAAAAAAACGGAAAAAGAAGAAAACGAGACAGAAAAAAGACAGCGCGCTCTTTCTTTCCGACACGAGCACGTAATTTTTCCATCACTTGAAATGAGTTCACATGTACGTTATTGCAGTTTTTTCACGCACAGATGGGTCGGTACTTCTCCGGCATATTGAGTGGATAAAAGTACAAATAAAGTACATAAAGAAATTGGCTTGGGTTTCATAAAAAAGTTTTTTTGCAGCTTAGGAAGTACAAAAAGAGAAAATTGCCGTAGAGTATAGGTTTTCCACCCTCTACGTGGGGCAAACGTACATGGCGAATGCCATTGGTCTTGATTAACCAAGGAATGTGATTACAGGCGTTTAGTGGTACATTTCACTTCCAGACTTCTGTTGATGACAAATACTCTGCCTATTGTTGCACGGATGACGATGATGATGATGATGATACTCTATAATGGTAACTCCTCAGAAACGGGCCGGACCATTGATCCCCTGGCGAGCTTTTAACAATAAGGTGTTGTTTTATCTATTGCAATATATCTTAATATATCTTCGTTACTTATATATTGTTTCTTTCCGGATTCAAGCCTCTAATTCTATCATGTACTGTTGTCTACGTCTCTGAGAACTCCGATTCCATGAATCTCTTCCATGCTTGTTTTTTCACAAATATTACAAACGTCGCCGGCTTATCTAAACCGCTGACCAGTTAATACTTCAATCCACTTTGAAATCCACAGCTAGCGAAAAGTGCGCGCCTTCAACTGGTCTTGTTGGGTGTGTATCCCGGCATTCTATTCCAACATGCCGAGTAATTTCCAGTCGTTTCTTTCAGCAGATACGTGCCTGGTTCTGTGTTGTTCTTGTCCTCAAGGAGCATAGCGATTCAAATAGCAAAGCGCTGCCCCCTGTGTACAGTCTTTAAGCGTTAAAAAGAGCGACGACTAGTGACTGTGGCGAGCACCATGGCGAGCAAAGCAGAAGACAACGCCGAGAACATCAAGACATCAAGAACTGACTTGCAGCTCTTGAGTTCACTTTCACTACTTAGAATAGACGGCCCCCCTTCAGTCGTGGTGGCAATAAATCGCCCCCTTTACTCGCAACAGCGCGTATTTTGGGGTTGCATGCACCCGACGATAGTTTTCTTTCCACATTCAAAGTAGTCTGGATAAGAAGGTGACAAATCAATCTACTCAATCTTAAGCTAAAATTGCACCATTCGGGAGCGCTCGTTAGAGACTCGATTACAGCTTGAGCTGCTGCCAAGGACTTCACCACATGGACCATTCATTACGCTGCAAGTTCAAGTCCAAATGTGTGAACATATCTTCGCGCTGCTCACGCAACTTGTGAAGTTACTGCTCGTTGACTCGTTTGACTTGATTCACGTCATGGTGTTTAAGCAAAACAATCTTCTTATTTTTGCCGCACGAAGTTCTTCCAATAGAACGGGGAAAGACACTCACCAGAACGTGTCATAAAGACCGAATAGACGACTACTGTGAACACTTCTACTGTATTTTCTGTTCTTCTTTTTTCTATGCTGTTTTTTATTGAGTATAGCAGCGAAGCGAATGTAGCACTAAGTATGAAGATAGATAGATATATAGATAGATAGATAGATAGATAGATAGATAGATAGATAGCTAGATAGATAGATAGATAGATAGATAGATAGATAGATAGATAGATAGATAGATAGATAGATAGATAGATAGATAGATAGATAGATAAAACATGATTGTCTATGCTGCAAAAGCTAGAGTGGCCCGCGCTTACTGAGGTCGCGTCATCACACCTCAGTGTTGACCTGCGGCGACTCGTCGGCGAAGCATTCGTAGAACGCGAGCGGGAGCTTAACCGAGCGAGTGGGCACGCGGTGTTTCCGGATCGGGCGTCTCGGTGCGGGACAACGGACGATCTTGACCGTCAGGCGTGGCTGGACAAGAACGCTTCTTTTTTGCCACTGACACGGGTGTTTCACGCCGCTTCAGTTCACCGCACACCTCTTTGCGCGGCGGTGGACCTTGCACAAAAGACAGACGGGCAAACGCGTCCGGCGCAGCCGATCAACACCACCCGGACGGCGTTTAGGTCAAGCGAGAGCGTGAAATAACGGTGCGCGGCGCCGTCGGCCCGTGGGCAGCGCGAGCGCACCTCTCCGAGCGTTTCGGTGGATGGGCCGCCGTCCATCCCACCGCTTCGACACCAGTTGACCGTGTCAAGAAGCACTCATTTCCTTCGTGCAAGTGTCACTGCCTGGCGCTGTAATCGCCGCAACTTACCTTTACCCGCGTGTCGAGTCCCGTCGCCACTCGCTTCGCGCTCTCGCCTACGACGGCACTTTCATCTTGCGATCGTGTCCTCCCTCAGGCTTTCGAGTATTGTCGTATTGACCGCGAGATTGAGCGGAGTCGCCGCCTGGCGGCTACTGGCTGAACCACGCCTAGTTTGGATGGCTCCCATCGTCGTCTGCTCGCCGCGGCGAATTTGCATGCGCGCGTGGTGCTGTGCGTATTAAGTCTACGCGAGTGCCCTAGCCTGCAAAAAGGAGGAAAAAAAAACGGAAAAAGAAGAAAAGGGTAGTTTGTTCCGCTGTGTTAGCGCAATCTTAAGAGGCTGTACGTATACCTATCACGATGTACAGAAACATGTGGCCTTGCTCGGCTGAATATGCACTGTGGTAAGATCAGTGAGTGCAGTTGTCGGAATTGCTGTGTGTGGTCGTCGTACCCTCCCGTTCGTAAGAATTATTTTAGTGTGGCTGCCGCTTTGTGATTCAAGCACATCGAAAAGCGCACTTATCGTAGTCCTAAGCATGAGGAGTATTAAATATAGTGTGAATGCAGCGTTTCAGCGACTCAGTGGTAAACAAAAACGAGGCTCGAAGCCATATGCTTGTGCGTCACACTTGTTGTTGGGTGTATAATTGCCTGAATGTCATTTATCGGTTACGCGACGAGCTTTAGTTTTGCTTAAGATGTCATTTCACTGTACGGTCCTGGTCCCACTACACAGAAATATTTCTGTCAAGTGAAGTCTGATACTTCGGCACTTAAACAGAACCCCTAAAACAGAACCCCTAAAAAGAACAGAAAATGAAATAACAAGAAAGTAATAAAACTGAGTGGCCGGGGGATATTTTAAGCTTGGGACAAAATTTATACAAAAACATCCTCTTAGTTCGATTTAAATTCGCGTTAAAGAACCCAGATGGTCAAAATTAACCCAGGCAGCGTGTCTTACAATCACATCGTGGTAATTTTACGCAAAATTAATTTTTTTAACGTCATCTTGAGCTTTTGTGTGGCGTTGTTATGAATTGTTGGAAAACAACGGACATTAAAAAAAAACAAAGAAAAACAAAAAAAAAACAGAGGCACTTTTGTTCTAAGACAACTGCACCATTGTCGCGTCACTGCCATGCAGGTGATCAGTCGAAGAAAGCTCTGTGCTCAACTGTTACCTTTTTATACGGCTGCTGGAATGAAACAAGCACGTGCGTTTGAAACATCTTCATTGGCTAAAGTGCTATTAGCCGCGTAGCTTTTCTGACCAGAGTTGTTATCAGTTGTCCTATTCATTTCATGGAGAACTTAATAAGGAAAGAATACGGATGCGTAGTCGTGCACACAGTGCACAGAGTGCTATTCGGTAGCCAGATGAGCAAGAAGCACGTAATTAGTCCAGTCGCGCAAGAGCAGTGCGTAGTAGGAAGAACTAAACCTAAACATATACAAATAAACCAAAGAAACGCCATATAGTGCGAACACGCAGACTTTCGCCGAGGGCGCGCACCCCGTTCATCGGCAGATTGCGCTTCTCTCACAAGTAAAAGAAACGTTCAGCGGGCTTCGTCAATTCGGCAATGGAGAACATACATATTACCACCTACAACGCAGAGCCGCTGTGTGCGTTTCTATACGCGCCTCCGACCGCCTATCCATACTAACGCGGCGATGGCGCTGCCACGTGTGGACAGGTGCAGTATCGGTGACGACAGCAGCAAAAGCCGCGAATTGTCATGCACCGCGTAGTACCGAGCAGTAGGATGAGACTCGTAACCTCTACTTATTTAAAAATGTGGGAAGGAGGTTTTCGCCGAAGCGGGATATTCGCCAACACGCCGGAAATTAGAGTGCAAATAAGATATTTAAAAGCAATGCCCGAGGCCTTCGGACAGACGGCACTCGTTCAAAACACGGCATCAGGTAGAAGGGAAATAGAGAGGTCACAACAGTTAAGCTAAGAAACTGTGGCGTACCAGCGTCAGGTTACCGGTTTCCAACTTTCTCATCGCTTATCTGTCCAAGAAAAACAGCTCAAGAAACGTTTTCCTCACGCTTGGACTGAGCGCTACTGTCTTATAAGTAACTGAATTGCACTGTCGAGAAAATAAACTTTTCACCTTCACCTTTTGCAAGTTTTGCTCACAAAAACACATCGTAAAGATCAGTTTATTTCAACTATAGGCCTTCTTGTACTAATGTTTCAGTTTCACTTTTATTCTGAGCTTGAAGCTATGCGCTCAAATCTATCTGTAAAGCGCAAAGACCAATAACTACCAAGCTTACAGCTGCCTCGCTGACGTCGAGCGACTGGGCAGCAACACTTTGGTCGCAGAGCAATGAAATAATTCGCATGGTGTAAAAGAGTAGTATTACCAAGTGGGCAGTAACCATGGGTATCTATTAAATGCGTAGCATTTCTTTGAGAACCAAAAGCACTTTGACCCCTTTTTCTATCTATCTATCTATCTATCTATCTATCTATCTATCTATCTATCTATCTATCTATCTATCTATCTATCTATCTATCTATCTATCTATCTATCTATCTATCTATCTATCTATCTATCTATCTATCTATCTATCTATCTATCTATCTATCTATCTATCTATCTATCTATCTATCTATCTATCTATCTATCTATCTATCTATCTATCTATCTATCTATCTATCTATCTATCTATCTATCATTTTGGGCAATTAGAAATTGAAAACAATTACAATTAAGCTATACTCCGTTTCATACATCAGATGCAACGCTACGGAAGCTAGCGAGACTTCTTGCACTAGATGCGCTGACACCAAGAAATAGTTCAATGATTTTAATACCCTTAATGCGTTTTTTCTTCTTGTTTTTAGACTGAGTAATAAATGTAGATTGTTTGTGCGTGAGCAATAAACAAACCCCATTATTTATGCAGTTGTCAATAGGTTGTTCAGGATCGCTGATCGTCTTGGTGTTTTCGTATCGTGGCCTGTGCGATTAGTTCCGGCAGCGCGCAGCTGGAGCCCATCGCGGAGGCCTCGTTTACAACGACAAAATCCAAGCGCGAGACGCGCGGAGTTGTACATTTTGCTGACCGAACTTCTTGCATAGCATCCACAGCGTTGCACCTGATTTATGAAACGGAGTAGGTATAGTTTTGATTAAGTTTGATATCAGGGACGAAAAAATTCCGGTAATAATGGTGGTTTCACAACAAGACTCTAAAACAACATTCTGTTGGCCTTATCCCCGTGAAATGATACGGGTTTTATTGCGATAGCTATTCTATCGACACTCTCGGCAGATTTTTGCCGTCGCTGTCGCCGTGATGTCCCGGATATGTATATGTATGTATATATAAAAAAGGCACCAAGAAAAAGAAATCAGAAGAAAAAAATCCGAAGCACCGGACCATAGATTCGGACCAGCGACCGCACGCTCCACAGCGCGCCGCCTTAGACCACTATACCACACGCCATGCATTGCGCCGACATGTTTACGGCAAGCTATTTATATACACCATTTACTGTTGGCGGTACCCAGATCTTGGAGGAGCTTGAGCGTGTTTTCTATCCCGCAACGCTCCTACATTTTCTTGCAATTTCAAAACTGCGCTTGAGACGCGCACGAAAAAGTGGCCCCTTTCTGTACCCACTGGTGATATGGAAAGAAAAAAAAAAAAGAACGCCAGGAACACGTTGGGTAAGGACGCCACCATATGGCAGGAGACGCAGAGGGTCACTCCACGCGTCGCAGTTTAAAAGAAAAAGAAATATCTAAGAGTGTCGGCTTCTGCATTGTCGACACCTGCAGCGCGTTGCTCAAACACAAAGACGTAACAACTGTGACAGTTGTTAGTTCACGCTTGTTCTCTGTATACCTGCGCGTTCTTGTCGAGTGTCCGTCTTTGCCAGCGGCGCGCTGCAAGCATCAAGCTGCTTGTCGTTCTTCGTGTGACATTCCAATTTCTTGCTATCGCATTCATTCCTTCGCCCTTGCGGCGAAACTGATTTTTTTTAATTTTTGATATTTGTGCAAGATAACTTGGTGAATATCGCCACAAAAGCAGCTGAACCTGTCCTATAAAATGCATGGTTGTTTTTGCTTCTTAACATGAGTTGTATGGCGGTGCTGTCTTTACCGCAACCGGGGGTTGTCCTAATGCGGTAAAGCGTTTGCATTGCCATCTGAAAAGTGCATCAGAGCTAATGATCAAACGTGTGTACGTTCAGTCCGCGCGAGAGCGCTGTGTGGCCTGGAAACTTGTGAGACCACGAGCATTGTCGTCATTCACCACGTACCCACTGCTGGTGTCGCACAGGTGAACAGCAAGTCGGAGTGCCTGCGCGCCTGCACTGTTGACAACGACTTCGTGTGCCGCTCGGTGCTCTACAAGCCTAGCCAGGATGGCGCAATGCAGGGCTCCTGTTCCGTCTTCCACGTCGACCACCTCATGCTGCCCGACGGGGCGGCCACTTTCGCAGGCTCTAGCCCACCGCTACCGTTGCTGGACACCGGCGAGACCAAGGGCATCTACCTGGAGTCCCGCTGCACCAGTGAGTGTGCGCTAGCGCGCATGGACGGGTCGACACCGTTGAACGCTTACAGTGGTTCGCTTGTAGTGTCTACGGGAGTGGTATATGGTGGTAGAAGTAAAATAAATAAATGAATGAGCAAGTATCGTGAGCGCTGATGTTTCACATAACATTTTAAAGCCGGTGTAATGTGGTTAGAATTAATCAGGAGCCACGCTATCATATCATACCTGGTAGTCAGTGATGTTTACGGTGCGCGGCTGGAAGCTGGGCGTGTCAATTTTTATCACCATTGTTTCATGCCTAGTAATTAATTCCGCGCCGAGATTGCGGGTCAGGCTAACCACTGTAGTTCGCCAAACGCCTCGTTAAATGTGGGTGAAGCGCATACAAACAAAGCAAAAGAAAACCGTCATTCGGAGTGCCTGCCTTTATGGCGCATTCAAGTGTGCCGCGCGTCCCCGGGCGGGGACAATCGCCGCGGCTAAGGTCGGCGCTGACCCGGCAGCGCACTACAGCAGCAGGCGGCCGCAGACGCTGCTATCCCGTTCACGTCCGAGCCAAGTGGCCACCGCGGCTGCTTTATGTGCGCTCTGCCTGGCACCGCATGTGCGTTGGCTGACGCGATGCATGTCTCCCCTTCGCGTGTTGCTCGCAGACAGCACGAGGCAGTACACGGCCAAGCCCGGCACGCTCAAGAGTCCACCAAGCGAAACGAGGACGTCAACCAAGTCGCCCGTCTTCGCCGACTCACCTGACCCTTCGTGCGACGCCTACGGGGTGTGCTACGACGGTGAGCGTGCGTCTGTCTTCGTCCGGCAATTAAGCGGCTCTCTTTTGATGACCTTGTACGTTGTGACATATAAATGGTGTAAAGAATGCCACGCCTGTAAAAACAGGCGGCGTTCTTTTCGACCGCTTCACGACGGTCATCTTTATAGCTATATGTCAACGGATAATGCTGATAATAACAAGCATAAAATGTCTTTTAAGAGCATCTCCGCAGGTTAGTTGTACCCTGTTGCGTGTGGTGACCATGCGCGTTATCGATTTGTACACATGACGAGTGAAATGCCATGTTTGTCATGTCGTTAGATACAGTCGCGGCTTATGATTAATTAATTTCATGTGTGGCGGCATTACGTGTGGGGTTCTTACAACTGACCTACCTTTTTGTCCAGCTCCTATGTGAGAAAGCTTGAAATCTTTCAGTACAATATTATAAAAGACAACATTTTTTGCTTATGAACGAGCTCTGCAGCAATCATACAGTAATCCTCCGCCTAGCCCCCGAACTTTCTCCCTCGAGGTTCAAAACAGTTGTTAGCCACGCTTGTTGGTACGAAGACATATGGATTCAAACAACGCCAGCACGGGACCGAGATGCAACGCCAAGTCGGGGGTTTGCTGTGTCCCGCTTTCGCGCTGTTCGCATTTGCAACCGTCAGTGTTCCCAGCTATTAACACACATCCTAGTGTTACCGAGAAGTGTTACATTTGCTGAAAATTGAAGTTACGATATCGTTGATGCCTCTGAGTATTCACGTGTCTCAATAAAACAGGTGATTGCGTGCAGATAGCTTGGGGAACATTTAAATGACTCGTAATGAGACGCAATCGAGCCTCCTTCATGAAGCTACCACGTTTGTAAGCTTCTTTCATAGTATTGTGGCAAATGGGTTTCCAGTTTATAAGAATAAGAAAAGCGCCAGGCAAGTTACTTTATATCTCAGGAAAAATAGCCCCCTGAAATACAGCTCATGTGCAGTAAGCGGTTTTGCTTCAACTTGGAAGTGTGGCTGTGGTCGCAGTATTTTGTTACTCAGAAAATTCTGTTGAATACAGCCGCTTCGAAATATTTCCCGGAGAAGTTGGACATAGTAGCGAGGACAGATGCACAACAAGTGCCCAATAAAAATATCTTTGGAGCCATTACACCTTACGAAGGTGAATAACCAGTGAAGCTGGTTATTCCCCAGCTTCCCTGATGAAAGGACATGTGCCCTAGACCACAAAGGCCTAAGGCACATGTACTTATCTTTATCATTTAAAGTAGGGACGATAGCTTTGCGATTAGTGCGATATACACTGATTGGTTCGGTTATAAGCTTATACCGATTCTTGGCCAAAGCTAAATCTACATGCTTGACTTTTGTTAAGCAAGTTGGTTGACTTGGGCAGGTGTGGCACTTCAAACCAAACTCTTCTAGCACCAATTCAGTGAACCATTTCTTGTCTGGTTTTAAGGTGTCCACTTTGAAGTCTCCAACGGTGATCACACGCGTAGTGTCATCACGGCTAACCCTTGCGAAGTGCGGGGTCATAAACTCCTTGATGTCACACTTGGGTGTGCCTGGCCTGGAGTGATGCAAATGGGTTGCCCTATTCGACAGCTGCTGCTTTTATATATGCAAAATCAGTGACGTCACCTCTGCCCGGGGGGGCCATGTTCTGAAGCATATAGACTCGGAACATACAGATTCGCAGTGCAATTTATATTAGAAATAGCGCGCAGTCCTCCGGTATTTTTCTCAAACTTTCTTTTTTTTTTTTCTGGCTCTTTGTAGTTTAGATGTGGCCAAAGTCAAAATAAAACGAGCACTTGCCTAAAGTCGAAAGAAAACAAACATAAGATGGTCGTTTCAGGGCCACTTCTGGTCATTTGAACGCAAATAAAATAAAAAGGAAATCGGGCACATGGTGCACTTGATGTAGGGTAGAATGGTTTTCATTTCCGAATAATTTACAGACTTGGCATATTATAGATGAACCCAAGCATTGCTGATGCTGTGAAGGGTCAGTATATTCCAAAATATGATGAGCGCTATGTAAGCATGCAGCAATTTTATGACGGTTATTAAGATTAGGATGCAGCACATTCGCATTGCACTGTGAATTTCATTTGAGGAATAAGTTTTGAACGCAGTTGACGACGGAAGTGGCTGCGTCATCCTCTGAAAGTTAGCGCAAAGGGCAAGTTTCTTTCCTCGTAATGTCGAAAATGTGCAGTTATTCCTAATAGTAAAGGTTTAGAAAGATCGAACTTGTATTTTTTTTGATCAAAAATGAAGAAATTTGACTTCTTTTAACTCACTAAAGAACCTTTCGTTACACTGTTAACTGTACGTATATTTGCGAATGTGCATGCTTAAACAGACAAAAACATATAATCAAGAGACAAGGCTATTGTAATACAACATCCATGTAGTCGGATAATTTTGTGACAGAAAACATTTCATTGCGTCTTGCCCACTTATGTGATTTACACATGCGCCTCAACTGCTAAATATGTCTACCTTTTCCCACACTTTGAAACATGGATAAGCTTGAAATGAATGCTTGCTGCTAAACGGTTGAAAATGTGGCTTACTCGGGACACACGACAGAAGACACGGTGGTCAACCCCGGCACAAGTGTTTCGCGTCGTACATAGGAGCTCAACAACAACTCCGCTGCTCCCAGGGACACAGAAATATGTCTACAGGCAGTCGGACCACCGCAATGGGAGTGTTCCATCTTGATTATGCGTAATCACGTCGGTCAGAGCTCGCGTCCGGCATGCTGCGAGATCTGGCGGCAAACGCGGCCGCGAATACACGCCGGATCCTTTCTAGAGGACTTCGCGTGTAGCTGGCATCGCGAGCAGGGCCACCACGGACGTGCGGCGATCAGCAAAGCGCGCCGACCGGAACAGCAGCAGCAGCCGGCGGCCTCGAGTGCACGGTCGGCGAAAGAAAGAGTACCGTTCGATTGCTTTGTCGTTGTCCAGCGCCCGGCGCCGCGGACAATGCGCCGCCCAACTGTGTGCGTGTGTGTGTGCACCAGCGTAGCGAGGTGGCCGGTTGCGTAGCAAACCGCTGCGAGTGCCGGCCGACCATCCATCACGGTGCTCGGAACGAGAGCGGCTGCATACGGAAGCACTCGACAAAGGCCAGACGTTTACGCGCTTGACCGACATCGCATTGGAGGGCAGTGGCGCGGCGCGGCCGCTTCCAGAGAAGGTCCAGGAAACCGCCGCGCATCCGAGACGCCGCTGGCCATTCTCAAGGCGTGAGTTGTATGGGCGCCCCCCCGCCGGAGAAAGGTGAAACCCGCCGACCCTAACATCCATTGTTCGCTTCCACGCTGGGTGCTACTCTTCCGCCTGCCCACCCCTACACTCCCAACGTTCGAGTACACAGCTCCTTTGGTGCATGTTGCTATACTCTTTGTAGCATATTTGCGTTTGTTTTTCAGTGAGATTGCTTCCAGGCTTCTTAAAGACGAGAGAGGTGGAGTTACGAACTCGAAGAACCGATACCTCAAGGTCTTACCATAGCTGATATCCCGCATGGTTTGATTCGAACTATGACCGCAACGAATCTAGCTAGGACACCTTTTTTTTTTTCTTTTTTTTTCTTTTTTGCGTCTGAACTGAATGTTGCACATGTATTCCAGTATAGTCGAGAGTAGTTGTTTGTCGAGTGTCCCGGAAGAAGCAAGATTTGCTTCTTTTCAGGAAGATCATGGGAGCCACCAAGATAAAAGCAGCCTAGTCATTTTCTTGAATGTACAAAGCGAAACTTTACGTGATCTTGCAGAAAAAAAAAAGAGAGAGAGAAATCGAGACGCACAAGCGGTCAGCGCTTTTTTTCGTCCTGCGTAGTTTCGCAGTCTAGATTTAAGTATGTATAACCAACTTGCCTAGCATACCATTCTATTTTACTCCTTTTCAACTTGCCTACGCTTATATTTACGCTAACAGGACAAATGCAAGCAAACAAGCATCGGAGCATTCGATTGCAGATATTACGTTCTCTTGCTCATAGTTACTTTTTCCACCAACTCTTTAAACTATGTGTCTGTTGTGGAAGGAGGGATAGTAAAGTGATGACTTTCCACGTAACCATGGCGCTTCAGTGCGAAAAAAAAAGGGGGGGGGAAAAGATTAAAAATAGGAAATACGAAAAGAAAAACGAAACGAAACTGTCGATTCCATGTTTTTATGCGAATAGATGATAAGTGAACATTTTGTTGGTAGACTTCTCTGCAAGATAACTATGTTTGCAGTGAAGCTTACTCTTAGGTAAGATGATCCAGCGTTTGTGTAAAGCAGTAACGGTGGCAGACGGTTCTTACCACTGTTTGAGGTACGATACGGGTTTGGAAGCCATGCCCACTCCTTTCTGGAAGACAAAAAAAAAAAAAATGAAGGGTGGAAGTCGATGTGGGAACAGCACAATTCAGCGCGTCACAAACGGAGAGAGTGGTCAAGTACGTGGGCCGTGGCGTAAGAGAAGTTCCCTACAGGTGCGTGGGCCTCGTACTGGATCGAAGATGAAGCTTCGCTGAAAGCGTAGCTCACCTTTCTGGAAATAATAGGCCCAGTGGCAACTGGTAGAAGAGTACTACGTCTGAAATAAATCTAACACTTATATATACGTATCCCCGCACTCGTATAATTCCGGAGCCCAGCAAACAAACAGAAAGAAAAAAAAAGCGGCGAATGCTGTTTTCAGACTCCCAGCACGCAGTACTATTATAATATGCATCATAATTTGACGCTATCTAGCAATGACGATTGCCACAGGAGTCACTCCGAGTCAAGTCAGCTCCGGTGGGCCTGGCCTGTGCGCTTTCAATTTAAAGGGGCCCTGCAACACCTATTGAGCATGGTCAGAAAACGCTGCCGATTGGTAGTCGAGGCTCTCGAGAACACTCTAGCCATACATTATAAAGCGGCACGCGGCTTAGACACGCAGATTGCTTGGGTTCGATTCCTGCTGGGACTCTGATTTCTTAGTAAAATAAAAAGTTGGGCGAGTTGGTGTTGGTTCATGATAGATAGAGGGGCGCGATACTACGGCTCACAATTTCTATTCCTTGCATTGATCTATCTATCTATCTATCTATCTATCTATCTATCTATCTATCTATCTATCTATCTATCTATCTATCTATCTATCTATCTATCTATCTATCTATCTATCTATCTATCTATCTATCTATCTATCTATCTATCTATCTATCTATCTATCTATCTATCTATCTATCTATCTATCTATCTATCTATCTATCTATCTATCTATCTATCTATCTATCTATCTATCTATCTATCTATCTATCTATCTATCTATCTATCTATCTATCTATCTATCTATCTATCTATCTATCTATCTATCTATCTATCTATCTATCTATCTATCTATCTATCTATCTATCTATCTATCTATCTATCTATCTATCTATCTATCTATCTATCTATCTATCTATCTATCTATCTATCTATCTATCTATCTATCTATCTATCTATCTATCTATCTATCTATCTATCTATCTATCTATCTATCTATCTATCTATCTATCTATCTATCTATCTATCTATCTATCTATCTATCTATCTATCTATCTATCTATCTATCTATCTATCTATCTATCTATCTATCTATCTATCTATCTATAGAATTTAAAATTAATTCTCAAAGTCAGCTAAAAATCGCTCCCTCTTCCCTCTACAAATGATGTCATAGACCAGGGGTCTCAAAACGCCCGCGGAGGAGTCCTCGTCCCACATTTATTTAACGACTTTGTGACTGTTCGTGACATTGCTAAATGGTGCTCGCATTATTTTTTCGCCTATTGTGATTAATAACGCTTTGTGCGGGTAAGCTACACAGACGCGACTGGTCTTAAGCATTTGTTTCGTGAGACACCCATGCGGTCACCTTGCGTTGAAACATAGCCGCGGAACAAAGACTTTATACCTTTTGGATCGGTGTCCAGATTTTAGTCATTGTGTAGATCGGTATCGATATGCTTCTCGAAACCTGACGCCGAATCTTCTTTAGAAAAATTACCTATATATGAGATATGGCAAAGCCTCTCTTTCAAGTGGCAACGTTGGCTGACATTTTGTTCACGCTCCCTATATACGTGACAACAAACTGAAAGTGCGTCTGGTGGACCTCCGTTTCTTTCCGTTTTACTCTCTGGTTTTATTGCGTTTTTACACGCTGAAGTGAGGCACGTAATATAGCACTCACTCTTATACTGCATACCTTAGCTCACCGACGGCCTGAGCTGGCCTATAAAGTGCAGCCTCCTAATTAAAGGCTCACACTCACCTCCCTTTTCCGCCTCTTCTAATACTATTCTATATATGGCTACGCTATGTTTCACCCTTTCCCTCTCCTCACCCTCACTTCTCTTCCAACCCCTTGATACGTGGCTATGCTGTGCTTCCTTTATCTCCCTCCCTCTCTCTTTTTCTCTCTTCCTCTTTCTGTGATGCTCTCTTTTTTCTACCTCTCTTCAGAGCGCAGCTCTTAGGCGCCCGTTCCTGCGTTAAGCGGCGTCGCCATCGGTGGCGTAACCACGCGAACGAGTGCCTGCCAACGAAATTGGGCAAGCCCCACTACCCATTGCAGCAGGTGCGAGTGTCAAACGAAAACGAAGTATGTGCCACACGAATTGGGTAAGCAAAGAAGACTGGTATACGTAGCACTGACTCGCGCTACAGACGTCAGCAGGCTCTATGTCACCAATGTAGACAACGACTTCATATTCTACCACCGGAAACCCAAACCGGACAGAACACTAGCCGATGAGTTTCGTCAGTTGCAGCCTAACACTCTCGAAACCGTCACTGCTAAGTGCTATGCCATGATTGAGCAGCCACACGTCTTATTGGCCTCCGTGCTCAATGCACGCTCCCTTGCCACACATGCCAAGGACATACATCACGATCCCATTCTTCGGCATGCCTCTGTACTTTGCCTTGCTGAAACCTGAATGGATCCCAAACGGTTGTTGTGGCGCTCGCAGAGACCACAACAGAGCGGTGACAGTGGCTATCTACACGCATACGGGTATGTCTGCAGTACCCATCGAAATGTTTGGTACCTCAGATGAAATTGGTGAACGGTGTGCCGCAAAGTTAAAAAACGGCTTGCTAGTAGTGGCTGTGTACTTCTCGCCCACCGTGCTTACCAAAGACGTCGTGCACTTCCTGCGCCTCGCATTAACCGCACATCGACCCACACCAATGATAGTTGTGGGTAACATTAATACAGATATAAAAACAAACAAGACGTTCTTACCATTTACGCGTGAGAACATCCCGTTTCTCTCCATCGTAACTATTCCCACTGATATGACGACCTCGCGAGTGCAGCAAGTCGCACATATCACTCACTTCTCCGACCACAAAGCTTCCTTCGTGACAATAAAAGACCGGCAGACGTGCGTTCCCTAGAGAGAGAGTTGAGGAAAATAAATAGTGGTATGCAACTGTACATACGTACATGAACCCGACAGTGTACAGTCCGACAGCCGCCAGTCACTCGCGTTGATGACCTCATAATACTGCAATAGCTTTTCATTGGTCTCGTGCTCTAATTGAGTAGGCTAGCATTAGAATGGCCCATACTTTTCGTTAAGACAAGACCTTCTTGCGTTGGGTGCTGCGAAACGAGTACGAAAAACAGAGACACGTTGACGACGGATGGTGCACAAACTCACAACTGATTTATTGGTGTCTTGAGACGTGTCATATAAAGTTTAACAGTCACATGGGATGAGAGAAGGTGAAAGGCGAAAAGTACACATAAAATAAAATAAGATAAACAACTACAGCTGTTGCCTTCGTGAGTCTGGTAAAGCAGAGACAGATCAGTATAGATCGCGTTCTAGGAAATGATAGTTCTGCATGAGTGAGCTGTGATGAGGGTGCACTGATGCATCGATCTTTCGAAGCCACGGTGAACAGGGGTTCTTTCATCTCCCTGACATCTTTGTTACCGCCGAGTGCAAGCAACTCGGTGCCACGAAAGATTGGTGTGCATGAACATCGCTTGGAATGTTGCGCCAGATGGCCCGCTCCTTGCAAGTGCTGACGTGCACATCTGTGTTCGCGAAGACATTCATTGAAGCAGCATCCTGTCTGCCTTTATATTGTTTGCAGCAAGTTACGAGGATACTGTATATAACCGGCTCAGCACATTGCACTGAAGCTTCTTCGGGCTTTACTGTGCACTGTTGCTTCGCCCCCATGACAGCTAGCTCATGCAGAAATCAATTTCCTAGAACACGATCCGCTCTAATTTGTCTCTGTTTCAACTGGCCCACGTATGTTGTTTATCTTCTTTTATTTTATGTGCGTATTTTGCCTTTCGCCTTCCATCCTCCCATCTGATTGTTAACCTTTATATGACGCGGCGCAAGATACGAATAAACCATTTGTGCGTTTGCGCACCATCCGTTGTTGACGTGTCTCTGTCTTTCGTCGTCGTCTCGTAGTATCCACCGCAAGAGGTAACCATGAACAGCCGCCAACTAGCCCAATTCATCGCTCTCTCGAAGACAAGACCAAAAAGAGGGGAAAACAAAACCAAACAACGAGAGGTGTAGACAATGTAAGACGTAAAGAACATCCTAAGTTGAGGTTTAAAGAAGGTATTAATCTGAACATGGCAGGAATAAAAAAAGAAACACCGTTTGTACGTTTCCTATGTTTCCGCTGCTTCTACTGAGGCACACGGTGCACTTAACCGCCGTTGTCTCCCATTCGCAGTGTCCATTCAGTGCACGGACGCCAAGATAGTGGTGTACGTGAAGACGAGCCGTCCCTTCCACGGTCGCATCTACGCCATGGGACGCAGCGAGACGTGCAACACGAGCGTCCGCAACAGCCAAGCTTTTCGGCTCGACCTCTCTCTCACGGGACAAGACTGCAACACACAGTCGATGGTGCGTATGCCTCCTCATCCTCATTGAGAACGGACGGGGTTACACCTGCACTCGCCAACAAGCAGTTGCAGACCATATCTTATGTATACCGTGCGCGTTGGTTTGTGCGACATATGCAGCAGCTGCACATCACTTAAATCTAAGAATTGGCGCAAGTGATACTCAGATGCGTTTGCCTCGGACAGTGCTGTCGTATTTTAACCAGCCTTTCTCGAATTTCTCGAAGGACGGCACAGAGGTGCTCCGAGTAAACATAGACAATCCGGCACTGCTGGTGCCTGTTATATTTGGTATTATGCGCACTTTCTGAGTTAAAAAGCGAAAAGAGATCTTTTTATCAGATTTTGTTCATAAGGATATTAAACGGCATCTCAGAAATTCGCGTGTTATGCTAGTCACGTGGTTGATACAAATAACGTAAGGATACGATGGGTGAATAGGCAAACAGCATTTTGTGCTCGTGTATATTTGACGTATGGGAACGTCTGCACTAGAGTCAGGAAACTAGCTTAGAACGCGCTCCCGACGGAAAGAGTAACTCTCGAAGCATAAGGCGACCATACAGAGCGAGAAGGGACAGGGAGTCTCGAATAAGCAACCGTACATGGTCCCACCCACCCCGTTTTGTTAATATCACAAGCAGAATCTGAGAACGTGCCTCGCTAGTTCTAGACAAATGGCGTGGCCTCCATTCATTATGGGGTGATGTATACATAGTAGGGGTGTGCGAATATTCGAAAATTTTGAATAACGAATCGACTAGCGTTGTATTCGATTCGGTACTCGAATCGAATAGTACATATTCGAAAATATTCGACATACCGAATATTTTTCGAATAGTTTTTCAATAATCAGCACCGACGGGAGAACCCCAAAACAAACAAAGCCTTGGAACAGCTGAAGGTTACTTCTCTTCTTTTAATTCCGAAAGTTATCTGCACGCAGCCCAAGCTTTTACGAGACTACCGACACTATATTTATTGCCGGATAAACGTGTTTTTTTTTTCTGAATATTCCCGTCTTGCTCAATTTTTACTATGCTGAAGCTGTATCGCATTAATCAGCTCCTGTCTTCATCTTGTAATAACTGAAGGTAGGGACTACGACTGCATGCAACTTCATGACTAACACAAGTGTTGCGTTTGTGTGAATTGTTCTTGCAGATGTAGATTTCAACACCAATATTTACATGCTTTCGGTGCGCAGGCCATGTTGTGATGACAAGTTGATCTGCAGTTTCATTACATCTTTAGCTGTATCCGTAGTGCTTGGTTGAAAATTGTTTAGTTTTATTGATTACGTTAGTGAATGCTGTATTTGAACCTACAGTTACAAAATACTACGAAGGCTCCAGTCCCTGCTGTATACGAGCTTACCTTAGTTTTCGTAATTGTGGTATTTTGAGTCGATTAAAACTAACCGTAATGTTCTTTGGTGAAAGTTTGTGAGTCCGCCTCGGTGGAACAGTGGCTACGGTGCTCGGCTGCTGACCCGAAAATCGTGGGTTCGATCCCGGCCGCGGCGGTCGCATTTCGATGGAGGCGAACTGGTAGAGGCCCGTGTACTCTGCGATGTCAGTGCACGTTAAAGAACACCAGATGGTCCAAATATTTAGAGCCCTCCACTACGGCGTCTCTCATAATCAGCTCGTGGTTTTGGGACGTAAAACCCCAGATATTATTATTTATTATGAAAGTTTGTGAATATTTGTTTCAAATGAAATGTTGTGGTGTTCCAGGACTCTTTTGAAAATGGTTGACTAGTATTCGAAAACTATTCGAACAGTATTCGATTACTATTCCTATTTGATTCGATGTCATCACTATTCGATTCGTATTCCATTCGGTTCCAAAATTCACTATTCGCACACCCCTAATACATAGTATAACCATACTTACATTAACACCTCAGCGTCTGTAACGCTACACTGCGATTGCACCTTGACGTTTACTTTCGAGAGTCGTGAGAATAGCGTCCTCTATAAGCGCATTTGCTCTGTGTATGATGTGTGAAAATCGCCCCGTCGTTATGCAACTGCAATATACATACAGTCTTGCATCTATAGTATCATTATGAGAGTTACTTAGCACTTTGGCAACTTCGCCTGGGTTATAGCGGACGCGCAGCACACAACTAGTTAAGTGTGGTGTAAAGTGCAGCTCAATTAAACCCTTCCGATTTCATTGCCCTGATTGAGATTTACCTCTTCGGGTTGCGTTTGTCCTTAGTGGAAAAAAAAAAGAAAGAAAAAAGAAAAGAAGAGGAGACCATCATAGTAGGCCGTCGCATGTGACCTAGCCGCTGCTGTGTAAACATGAGAGCGGGAATTTTCTATTGCAAAAGAGCATTACCCCAGAATGTCGTGAAAAGACATAAGAGAGAATGAGGGAATGATAGATGAAAGGCGTGTATGTTAACAAGGACGGATCCTGGTTGGCTACCCTGCGCTAGGGAAACGGAAATGGGAGGAAAAGTTTCTGACAAGACGGGAAAGTCCACTGTTGATGCCGCCGAAGTAGTAACATTTGTGTGTGTCCCAGGCGGTCAATCAGTACAGTGGGCTCCAGTACAGTGGGTCCTTTAAAGCTGCGACGCGCGAGACCATGGTCCCTAGATCTCGTTCACGGTGATTTTAACACACTCGCACTGTCCAGTAGCTGACTCGTACTTTAACAAAAATAAATAGGAAAGTTAAGGCTGCTTCACACCGGCGACTAGCACCGGTCGCGCGACCAAGTTAGTCGCTTTGCGACTGGTCGCAAACAGTCGCAAACAGTCGCTTCTGTCGCAAAGCGACTGCTTTTGCTCAGTCGCTCGCTGAGCGACTTTTCAGTCGCGCGACTGCAGTCGCAGGACGGTTGGAACCAATCAATGAAGCCCAGAATTGACGTCAGCATTTGTTTGCAACCGGGCTCGTCGCTTTTTCTTTCCTTTTTTTATTGCGCTCCCTTGGCTCACTGATAACGATATCCGGACGTGACTTTCTGGGTTTGCGACTTCCGGTCGCTCGCATGCAGCCTCTGCCGGTGTGAACATCGGTCGCTTTCAGTCGCTTTTTTGGTCGCCAGTCGCAAATGGTCGCGCGACCGGTGCTAGTCGCCGGTGTGAATCCGCCTTTATACAGAGCAACAGGGATCAAATATTTTGCACGAAGATAAAAGACATGATAATAATAATAGGAGTAGTATGAGAAACAGCTGCGGCAATTACAAAAACCGCATAATCGCGCTGTTTTAACGGGAAAATGGATTATATTCAGTGTTCTATCTTTCTATTAATTTTGTGTAGAGCTTCAGGTAGCAAGTATCTCGGCTACTGCATTGCTCTTTGGTGTACATGCTACAGCCAATAATATGATTATCATAATTACCACATAGCTCCGAGGCTGCCACACTACGGGCCTGAGTAAATCCCCCCGCAGTAGTCGTCCCTATAGGAAACTACACTCACTATAGTTTTTGCATTACGCTGTAGGAGTTCACCGTTGCATCCTTCACTAGCCGTTATTAACTGCCGGTCGGTCGGTTGACAAACCTTCCTGCTTCTCTTTGGATCTACTCTCACAGGGAGGCGTGTACACGAACACGGTCGTGCTGCAGCACCACAACGTCGTACTCACCAAGGCGGACAAGGTGTACAACGTGCGCTGCACCTACGAGACGTCGTCCAAGAACATCTCGTTCGGCATGATGCCCGTGAGGTAAGCGACCGAACGCGCGCTTGTACTCCTTTCTGCCCATTGTGTCGCGTTTCCCTCGGCAGACCTCAGGCGGTAACTGGAGCAGTGATCTCGATTTCAGAGACCCCGACACCACCCAAATAACGGCCTCGCCGGAGGCGCCGCTCCCCAAGATCGTCATCTTCGGCGTCGACGGCAGAGAGGCGTCCACGGTCAGGATCGGCGATCGGCTCACCTTCAGGATCGAAATACCCGAGACCAGTGAGTGTATACGCGGCGCAACGTTACATCACCTCTATGAGGGGTCTCAAGCATGCGGCGTGTTAGAACATAACCCTGGAACAAAAACTATATTTCATGATCAGCGTCCAGATTTCAGTCATTCTGGAGATCGGTATTGATATGCTTCTCGAAACCTGACGTCAAATCCCCTTCAGAAATGGCCCATATATGATATGTGGGAAAGGCCTTCTTTCAAATGGCAACGTTAGCTGACATTTCGTTCAAACTCCAGCCCCCCATCCGTCCCCACGCTTCAACCTTCCCAGTAGCACCAGATGTTGACACAACGTTGCCGCAACATTCAGAAAGTTGCTTCAACGCTGTGGCAACATTTCGTGCTGCTAGGGTTATTCGCTGTCCCGGCCCTTGCGGATGACTGAATTTCGTGACTGCGGCCCGCTAGCTAAAGTGAGCTTGAGACCCCTGACCTATACAATTTGGAGCACTTCAAAAATTAATGGCCGGGATTGGACTTCGTTTATGTTAGCGCAACGCTATTGTGCAGACGCTATCGACTCCCATAACTAACTTAATGGCAGCCGAGTTGGCTAATTGTCCTGATACTGGGCCTATCTTCATGAAAACTAATTTTCGTAGGGGCCACCTGTAATTAAACATCGTCCTGATGCTTACCTCGTAATCTGCTCGAGGCCCCCCCACGCCCGCCTATGATAAAGTGGCTTGGGTAAAAAAGCTCTTGTGAAGGCTTATGATTAATAACTCAACCTGTTGGTTTCGTTTATATGAGTGCATTCATGCTTTACCGTTTTTGCTGTTTTAGGCGTCTAAAGGAAAAGGAGAAAAAAAAAAAACTTGGATTGCTATATCTCGGGTAGCGATGAATATGAAAATTATCGCGTACAACGAAATAATTTCACTGAATAAAATGAAATCACTTGAAGAATCTTTCGCAGATATCATGCAGTGGCAAACCAAAAGCGTAAGATTTTAACACCACTGGGTGTGAAAACTTCCTTTTGCAGTTTCGCTGTCTGTGCTGAACGAATCACTCGCTCGGATTCACATACATCTGCGATTTTTTTTATTTTTTTTTTGTTTTGTGCCGTAGAACAGGGATATAGGCAGTCAATGTTACATGGAGTAGTCAAAGTACCTCCTACATCAGCCCATTTGTAAATGAATAGAAGAAGCCGTCCGTTATCCCAGCTGTCAAATACTCGCAGATACGTGCCCAATGCTCGCCTAACGGTGTAAATGTCGCCTAAACAGTGCAAAGAGTTTCATTAGGATTCTTGTCGGTCTACTCAGGGAGTTTACTGAAGAAGGATAGCAATGTGGGCGAGTTGGCTTAAGTTCATGGTGGAAAATGAGCAGCGCGGAGCACTGAAGTGAGGAAAGACAGGCAAGGATGGAAGGATTGAGGAAGCAGTAGAATGACAAGGATGAGCGCTGAATACCAGTTGGGTTTATTATTGGTCACAAATTGATAGCATATTTATATTCATAATATCTCTACCAAACATGGCGTCTGAAACACGAGTCACATGTATATACAAAATGGCATGTCGGTCATCTGGTTTACAGACTTGCTGCATTTGTCTCATTTTGTTATAGTAAAAGGAGAATAAGGTCTGTAAAAAGGAACGCAGTTCTTTGTTCAGGGCAAATGTCAGGGTGTGCGTATTGGTTGCATATCAGTAGCAACACCCGTTGTAATGTATGCTTCCGCGCGAAAGCGATAAACAAAAAATAATAGGCAGGAAAAATCATTTGTTTAATTTATTTTACAGCACCTTATGGCATCTTCGCGCGGAGTTGCATCGCCATGGCTAAGGATGCAAGGAGCACGTTCGAGATCATTGACGAAAGAGGGTACGACAACTATTATATTTATTATTACTTTAACACGAACTACTATTTTAATGGTTATGACTATTCTTTTACTATTACTTTAGTTGCTATTTACTTTAGCACGAACGTCGGCAATACATCCCATACTTTTCGTATTCCACCAAACAGCTGCCCTGTGGATCCTTCAATATTCCCCGGCTTCATCCAAATCGACAGTAGCCTGCAAAGTTCGTACGAGGCATTTAGGTTCACTGAATCCTACGGCGTCATCTTCCAGTGCAACGTGAAGTACTGTGTCGGAAGGTGTGAACCGGTGAGCGATCTTCATTTTCTGTCTCTTGTGTGTCATAGAAATGGCGAAAGATAAGGTCAGCAAAGTGAAGGGCGAGAATGAGGAGCACAAGGGACGCTCCACATCGCTGACTCTATCCTTTCGTCTAGTGACTAGCAGCTGTAGACTCTGTAAAGTTCAGGCACAAAAGGTTTCTTGACATCAAACCAAAAACAAACAATTTAGATTAGGTGTGTGTGCGTGTATCTGTGTGTCCGGGGGGCGCATTTTGAATTCCACGATGCTATCAAATGCGAGAACGAAAGCAGCGGGTATGGAGGGGATCGTTCACTCGGGAAACTTGAGCACCTTTTGCAACGGGGACGATTCCGCCCACGTGATAATCATGGAGACGTACGCTTTTGCTCGCACGATAAAGGAAGCGCATTACTGTCCGACTGCGCGCCCCACCGTTCGGCGGGTCAGCATTTGGCTGGCATCCCCATACTACGTACAACTGCGATCCGCCATGGGCTACTCGTGCCAACGAACAGCTCCGCTGCGCGTGGCAATAGCGCCTGCATTCTTTCATCATCTACCTCTCCGTATGCTCTTGCATGAGATAGAAACGGCGAAATTCGAAATACGCGCTCGAGAAGGGAGGTGGGAGTGTAAAGTTAGGAAACAGACAATGAACACATCTTCACGCGTTTTGGACGATCTGAACGGTGAATGCTACCTTGCACACGTGGCCGTGCATACCGTGAACTCCTCTACATCATACGATCATAAACACATTTCCTCCGTTTGCAGTACAGTACAGCCAAGCCCGCTCAGACTGGTTTAACTTCCTGCTTGTCTGTTATCATTTCTTTCATCTTTGCCTCTCTCTGCATACAGGCGAGCATGCGCAGTCGTACGACTGCATGCAATGCAT
This sequence comes from Rhipicephalus appendiculatus, assembly GCA_030522465.1. Taxonomy (NCBI): domain Eukaryota; kingdom Metazoa; phylum Arthropoda; class Arachnida; order Ixodida; family Ixodidae; genus Rhipicephalus; species Rhipicephalus appendiculatus. The sequence goes on along the minus strand of JALIZH010032928.1, from coordinate 1,783,608 downwards.
TCATCAATCGCTGAAGACTCCAACTGTATAGCAGCTTTCACCCGGCTTTGTGTTTCATATATGCAAAGTCGCCGCATGTTTCCTTCTCTCTCTCCATCTCTCATATTTCTATTCTTATTAGCCATTTCCTCATTAGCCAACCTGACAGTTTTCTCGTTAACCTCTCTGTATTGTGCCTTTGTGTGCTTTCTGGATTTCTTTAACTTGCGCCTAAATCTAAGTACACGAGCGCTTTTTTATTGATGTCCCATCAAAATGCGGCTGCCAATGCCAGGAATCGAACCATCCCTTCTGTGCCTTGCGGTTGCGAGAACATAGCTTTTAGACCACCGCGATGGGTACATGTGCTGCTCTCTCGGAGAGCACGCGAAAGAGATTTCGCAGGCGTATCATTAGATGGCGCAGCCTGTCGAAAAAAAAAAAAAAAAGGAGACTACTCGTGCAGCCAGACTCCCCCCCTTCCCACTCCCATTTCGTATCAATAAAGTTTATTCCTCCTTTTCCTCCTCGGCACTTGGGACTAGAATGCCAGGATCACGGTGGGGGGCCAGGATATCACCCAGCAAGAGCCGTAGAAGGCGTGCCTTTTTCGCGAGGCGCTGGCATTGGAAGCGAATAGTATTGATGAATTGGTCAGCAAAATACGTTTGGAGAACTAGTATCGCGTAAGATACGCTTAGAGTAAAAAAAAAAAAATCAGCAACAGATGACGAAAATTCTGGACTGCGGTAGGTGTAATAAAAGATGAATAGAGCGAACACGCTCAGTTATTAATTGTCACTGACCATTTCAAAGGGGAATGCCCATAATTATTATCCTCACCGTTATCGTAGCGCTTGCGAGCCCTCTGCTCGTATTATTGCCGCAATAACTGTACCCGCGGGGGGGGATTGGCCACACTGTAGTTAACGAAGAATGTAATATGGCTTTTCTGTAATCAGGAGCAAACGATTAATCACTTCTTTCTAACTTGCTGTCGCCTTCACCGTGTCAAAGAAAAAAATTACAGCTCCGTACTCATTCGAAATATTGGCCTGGAACAAACGGAACCAGTTCTCTCATTTGGGGCCACTAGTCCAGGATACAGCCACGGGGATGTTTGCTTCGCTATTAAGGAATGTCTTACAGAGTCCGAAAGAAGACCCTGCTGAGTTATAACGGTTTTAATAATTCATTACTGATAGGTGGCAAGTAGGCCGCTGTAATTGCCTCGAAAAAGTAACTGTAGCACGCAGTTGGAGCAGAAGTAAAGCTGAACAGTGCAGTTGCCACAGCAACAAAGGATATCATACTATCGGCTCAACAACAAACTATGTCATACCATCGGCACAGGTAATTACAACATTACTCAACGCAGAAACAACACATTTCGACAGAACAGTCGGCGCGACAATGAACAGTAACACACAGTCGGCGCAAGAAGAAAGCAGGCCACTGCAGTTACCGCAACAAGTAACCAGAACATGCAGGCTAATGCATGTTAATTGCTAAATGTCAGCTAATGTCGACCGGTGCTGGCTAAGGATGGCTAATGCTGGCTGATATTAGCTATCACTGCCTAACTCATGTTTTATGTCGGTTGGTGTTGGTCAATAAACGATGGATAATGATGGCCTCTGTAGGTTAAATAATGGCTAATGTCGCTAGGAGTGGGCAAAATGATGTATAGTGGTCGCGAGTGTTGCCGTATGTTGGTTCAGTAATGTTGGCTATGTGACATTTCATTGGTAGGGAGATTATGCTGCAAATTCTTACTTATCTATAGCAGTCCAGTAATTTCAATCTTTATTGTATATAGTGCGATAAACCCCCAATGTCTTATCCTATCCCTCCTAATGGGTATGAGCCACGTTCACGATTAACAACAACAGCAGGAATCTGACGCCGTACAAGCCTCTTAGATGACGTGCTACGGAGGTGGCAGTACGGTGTGTCCCTACAGTGCTTGGATGCCAATCGCATTAACGTCGGCAGCAATTTTGAGATAGCTTGTACTGAAGTCATTTTATTCGCTTATTCTTGCGTATTTCTATTGTTTCCTAGATGAACCTCAGTTCAAGACGAACGCGAAGCGTGAATACCGCGCGTGTAGGCGCATTTACACTTACGTTGCTAATTTCACCAGCCTTATCACATCATTAACAACGAAACCATGTTATTTTGACATTAATGTCAATGCCGCATGTATATTACTGCTAGTGTGTGCTGCATTCCTGTTGAATTGCTTCGATTAGGAAAGCTTCTGCCTCTTCCGCGCTGTTGACTTGGCTCTTTTTTTTTTCTTTTTTCTTTTTTTTTTCTGAACGATGTGGTTACTAGGAGGATACAATGAAGCACTGATGATTTTTTTTTCTTGCGTTGCTTGTTTCAAGATATATACGGTGCATTGCTCTTACACGCAGCATCAAAATGTAACTTGAAAACAGAATGTGCAAGTGGAAGGACCTATGTAAAAGTCAAAGCAGCTGCGGAGTCATGTGCTATACGATCGTACTTTGTTACGTAACCTGTCGTTTTGTCATTTCTTCTTCGCATGATCCATTTCTTCGAAAGGATGGTCTCAGCGATAATAGTTGCGCAGCGATGTTTTAGGCATTGATGAATGGCAAAAAGAGTGGTTAATCGAAATTGATTTTATAAAGCATTACCCATCTACAGTTCGATTAGGAGACGCTGCAGCCTCTCTTTGCACGCGTTCGGGCGCGGGCGCGCGCGCGAATGTGTGTGTGCGATATAGAAAGAGAGAAAAGGGACGGCTGACGCTGCTTGTGGTCGTCGCATTTCTAGGTTGTCTGCACGCACGGCCGGGAGAATATTGAGTCATGGGGGCGTCGCAAGCGGTCTGCCCGCCTTTCCAAGAGGACCAGCGAGGAAATGACACTCAGCCAGGAGATCCTGGTGCTGGACATCGGCGATGACACAGCCGCCAGGTCCATGACAGAGCGGCCGCCCACAGTGAACGGTGAGCCTCCGGCTGAGCCCCGGAATATTGACGTCGCAAACAAATCTAACGGAGGTCATCAAAGAAAGAGAAGGAGCGTGGAGTACATTTTTCATATGAGCCTGACCACGCAGTAAAAAAAAAAAAATGTTATGCAGGATAATTTCACTTTTTCGTGTTCTCCTTTTAGTAGAGCCAAAGTGGGGGTTAGTTGGTTGTGCCCTGCTGGTTGGTTTTGTCCTCTTCATACCTGTGTTTTCCTTACGCTCTTTCTTGTGGATCTCAGTAGCGCGTTGCATTCCTTAGCTGTTTTCTGGTCAAACTGGCTATTCTGTTCCGTTAGATGTTTACCTCTGGTCCAGGCAAAAGGAGAACAGCCATTACGGCCTACGTGTAACATTGTCTTCACGGCTCGCTGGCACAAAATTTAACGTACCCGAAGGGGCTAGGCTCTCCGCGCATTTTGTCCATTGTTGAACGCGCTCTCTTATTTTACTCTGCGGACATCTGAATTTCCGAACATGCCACTTCTTAAAGTTTTCGTAGCTCAGGTTGATGTTTGCAATGGGGGCTAAGAGAAATAATATAATCCCCATTCAAAAGTAAACAAGTGGCAAATAATAAATGTAAGATTTATATAAATACGAGCTGTTAACGACAAGCGGTGATTTACAGCGAATATAATGCTAATTTTTTATATTATTTACGCTTTGAATAAATTAATAAACCAGGATATTTTAACGAATGACGCAAACGGAAATAAGATCACGGTGCGTCTTCGAGTATATTGGTCAGCTTCGCGAAAGTCTCATCAAGCTGGCGCCTTCACTCAACTAGAGCGTACATGTTTGTGTGTTTGCAGAGTCACTCAGCTACCAGGAGACAGTCGAGCTGATGGACAAGTGCGCCTCGAAGAATTCTGTGATGGCGCTCAGCATAACTGCGTCGACACTGCTGGTGATCTACATCTGCACCGTCGCGTACTTCGTCGCACAGAGGAAAGTGAAGTCCATAACATGAGCTGGATAGCTGTGGACTTCCAAGGATCGCATTCGTTCGGAACACAATGGCAGCTGCCTGTAACTCTTCCATTCTGCCCATTTTTATACCCACCTCAACTGCGCCTGTGCTTCGATACGCTGTTTGGTGCATTTTCAAGTGTCGAGCATTATGTTTCAGGCGAAAAATACTGAATCAAATAATAGCTCACAGTAGGAAGTTAGCGACGCCGGAGCCCTTGGTTAGAAAAATTCACTCTTGCCAACGTCTGGTCGCTTGAAGACAAGAAGGTAGACAAAACTTTATTTTAAGGGAAGAGGTAGAAAAAGGGGGATTCTGGAGCATGTTGGGTGGGGCCTCAAGTCCAGGGCCCCAGACGAACGCGGATCATGAGTTCCTGCCTTAACCTGTGCCCGTGTTGAATGTAAACACGGAAATTCATACCCATGTACAGGTAGAACAGAAGCCATTCATTCAATTTCACAAAATTCGATGCCAGAGCTGAATAAGGGTGCGACCAAGGTGCTCCTCGGTATCATTGTGATCATTATCTGTACATTGGGTTCAGAACAGATGAACGCACCTTGTACGGACGCGGCCGTGCTGGCATACGAACCACCATTGCGTCAATAATCTTCGCCAAAGTCCCCACCGATGTGCTTAAACATGTTGCTGCAGCGGCAAAATTAACTTCAGCTGAAGGGACAGGGAGGGTATGGGTGGGACGCATGCATATTTATGGCTGCGATGCATGAACAATTGGAGGGCGCAGCTAAAATGTGTCATATCGTGTAGATACTTCATCACGAGCGAGTAGCATTCGATAACATTTGGGCACAAGCCGCAGCAACCATTCAAGCGAATGGCGCAGTGCGTGTCTGTTGCTTTCCGTGTTTTGCTGCACGACAAATAGCGCTTGTGTTCTACTGTGCCTTATTAGTGGCTCCGTTGCAATATACCTTTCTCGTGTGATAACGTTGGGCATTTCAAGCAGGTGCAATCTCACTGGCGTGTCCAGGTAGGCGAACTGAAATTTAAGCTCAAGCTTCAATACATCATGAGAAGACAAACGTGTGCTGAACTGGTAGACAGGCCTTGTGACACGTGATAACTTGCGCAAAAGTTTTCATTCTTGTTGTCGATCGCGGGCGACAGATCTCAGGAATAAAAATTCAGGAACTAGACGCGTGAAAAGGTGATTTATGGAGTGAAACTGGCGGAGAACCCCTTTCATAGATCTCCGTTTTAGAGTCGAAGCAACCTGGCCCCCCGAAAAGCACGCCCAACTTTCCACATAGTACCACAATCATCGACGAATGCAGCACAAGCCCGTGCAACCCATTTAGGCGTTTGAAGCTCTGCAGCATGCGAGAAAGGCAGTTGTGTGAAACACTCACGTCAGCATTGTTCAAGAAGCTTTAGCACTTGAGGGAAGAAAAGAAAGAGGTAGGTCGAAGGTTTTTTCGTTTTTTCCGTAAGCTTTAATGTGAGCTCTGCTAGTGCCAGGATGCGCATAATATTTGTGCGACGAAAGGGTTAGAACGTGCATGAATCTACTTTGTCGACGTTCTGAAATGGTTCTTTAGCCACCAAATAATCATGTCCTCTCGCCTGCGAAAGCAAGGCAGTTATGCGGGCATACGTCAACCAAAAAAGAAAAAAAAATGATGAGGGTTGTGAAAACAATTCATGTTACAACTGACTTACCGTGTAAATAGTTTCCTTTTGCGTATGAATTTACCTTGTGTGCCTGTGAACATCACTAGAATTTTTTGTCTGTCATATGAAGGTATTGTTATCGAAAGCTGTGCAGAATTTGAGTCAGTGTTTTGTGCAGTGCAGTGTTTCTTCTCTGGGTCCTACAAACTTTTGTTGTCAACGGCATTTTTTTCCCCTTCCTCATATACCAACGTTCACTTGCGCTTTATTTATTAATTTATTTATTGACACATAGCAACCACCGCGCTCCATTAGCGAGCCAATACTGTAAGAAATGAGGTGTGCAGGGTTCACCCTTCGCTTCGTGTGGCGCGCCATGTTTCATTTTGCTGTCAAGACTGAAATTGGAGCGCGCATTTCACCATGTGGTGGCGGTTTGGGTGCGTGATGGGGGGAACAGCCTACAACGCTTCTCCGCGTCTCTCTCTCTATGCGGTGTCAACGACGTTGCGGCTTTTATGTGTTGCGGGCGGCTGCGCCCAGTGGGCGGCATAAAAGCAGCACATGCACTGGTTTTGTAGGATGTTTTCGAATAAACTCAATGTTGAGAAACCAACCTAACTGCAGTCTGTTGTTATTTGGTAAGTAGCAAGAACGTTTTCGGCTTTCCCAGGTTATATCGTGTGCGTCTCAGGGAGAACACAAGGTGGGGAGCAGGGTGCGTGATAAGCTAGAGCATAATTTTGGCTAACGCGTATACATTTAGGCGCGATTGGGTTTTTTACTGAAAGATCGGGACACTATGCTGATATTGTGCTCAAACTGTATATATGCTACAATCCACCGAGTGGCCCCTCATGACTCCTGTGACACATGTCTCAATACAGGTGTACACCTGTATTGTTTGAGACATTGTGTATTGAGACACTGTGTGGTCGAAGACTTGACTTATGACTTTCGGCGTAAATGTTTTCGTAGTGATGGAATCTTCGAACGCTGTGCGTCAAATCGTTCGTGTCAATGAGAAAGCATCAACGCAATTAGACAAGAATGCGCAATGATAGAACGCAAACGTTAGGCCCGTGCCACTTGGTTGAGCCGAGCCGCGCAAGATGCCGCCATGAACGGCGTTGTTTGTGGCTATGTGACCTTGTGGTCCCCGTGAGACAATGACTCCGAAATGCAGACGTGCCGGCTAAACATTTGGTACTTTCTCAATAAGTCAACCATAAATAGGAAACACACACATGTGTCCCTGTTGCATCGGTTGCTAAATAACCGAACAATGTGTTAAAAGAACTGTATTGAAGAAAAATACCTGACTGTAGGCAGCACCGGAGGCTGACGAGTGACCTTAGCACGGATGAACTTCTGTCAGAATAGTGAGTAAAGGTCTCGAGTAACGGCCCTACCGAGGGTTTTTTGTCGGACGCAGGTTGGCTCCGCGCGAGAAGACGCCGTCAGCGGAGCTCGTAAAAGCTCTGGCAAAGCTCAGTGACTTGAAAAACAGTGCCAGGTAGGCAGTGCTGGCGCTGCAGCCACGTCGCCAGCAGCGCCGGGCATTACTCTTCACTACGGTATTTATTTTGATTCCCTTAAAGCTTCACGAACCTTCCTAGTTAGGGATATTAAGATGTGTGCAAAGAGTGGCGCTTCGTGTTCAGTGACAACCCGTTGCCGTGGTCTAGTGGTTATGGTACATGGCTGCTGAGCCGAAGGTCGCGGGATCGAATGCCAGCCACGGTGGCCGCATGTCGGGGGGATACCCCGTGGTAGAAATTTCCGAGCCTTCCACTACGGCGTCTCTCAGTCATACCGCAGTTTTGGGGCCTAAAATTCCGAACATTATTACATACATATTCAGTATCGATGCGCGGCGTCAAGTTGACACGGCTAACAGTTCCTACGGCCGCCGTGGTATAGCTCAGAGTATTTGACGTCGCGCTGCTGAACATGAGGTAGCGAGTTCGATTCCGGCCGGTGCAGCCGCATTCCATTAAAGGTGAACTCCGTCGATTTTTCGATATTCACGGATTTCAATAAAACTTTCGACATATGTTCTGGGTCATTCCACGCCAAACGTCCCAGCCATTTTGGCGACCATCTCAAATGTATTCGAAAAAATTCATGCTGATTTGCTGCATTGATAACAGTGAATTGCTGGAATATTACAGTGAGAAAAAATTTTTCGGTCGCGTGGGCGCCTTCCAAATTTCCCAGAATGTTGTCTGGGTGTTGTTTGTAAGAAAATTTATTCTAAGAGTATCGTTTGTCGTTTTTACACCAAATTTGGTTTACATATTAAGAAAAAGTGTTTCTGTAAGGTGTTTCGAGATGATCGCCGAAATGGCTGGGAAGTTTGGCGTGGAATGACCCTTCTATTCGGTACTCTGGTGATATGTGCCAAATTATACAACCGTAAGTCATTTAGTTTTTAGAAAGCGAATTTTAAAATTGGTAGTCGATTCCGGAATCACGCTTGTAAACGCGGACCACCCCGTGTATGTGACGTAACGTGCCTACTTTTTTCTAACCACGCCTAGCCCATCAGACGGATGCAGCGCTCTCTTTCTTCTACAAGGTGACGACGACATGAGCACAGTTGTTCGGTTTTGTCAGCTGCATAGCGTGTTAGTCGTCGTTGACATCGGGTCTTACAGTAAGCACGCACAATATTGAGCAACGAGGAGATCGATGCGGGGCACGTCAGCTGCTTCACGCGCCGGCGAGTCGAAATCAAAGGCCGATGCTTTCGCGCTCAGATAAAATCTGCAATCATCGCATGAACTCGTCACTGGTAAGTTCACAAGAGCTTGATTCCGCGTCGGATGACATCACCAACTTGCTTTTCGCGCGATAGAAGCACGTGTGCTATGTTTGCACCCTGCAAGCCGTGGCGGCGTGTAGCGTATTTCGTGACGTCATCGCATACCTTGCGCGGAGCAACTCCCTGCTTCGGTTTTGACTCATTGTTTATTGGTTATTTAAAATATTGACGAGTCTCTAAGCAAATGAACCACCCTAGCTGTTACAGGGCTGTTAACACTATTTCAAAACTGCATTATCTCAAAATGGCCAAAAATGTACCGGAGTTCCCCTTTAAAGGCGCAAAGCAAGATACCCGTATGTGTACCGTGGAATGGATGCTCGTTAAAAGTCCGGGTGGTGAAAATTAACTCTGAGACCTCCACTATTACGTCCCTAATAACATTCCGTGCAGTTTCTGGACATAACACATCAAAATCTAATAAACATTCTATTACATATTTAAAATGTAACCCTATATGCCTGGATAAGTGTGCTTATTTGGGCAGACGTAAGCAGCGACATATCAGGCGTCTTAGCTCAGCGTTACCGCTTTGCTGCCAGCGTCATCAAAACAGACAACTGGGTGCTTTCAGTGTGCGGGCACTGTTAACTCAGCCGAACATGTTCAAATGGGATCTAGCATGGAGAAGGAACGGTATCGGTCATGTAAAAATTATTGGTCGAGGTAGCGTAATCTGGAAGCAATACTACAACGCTACAGCACCTGTCGATGTGACGGTCTCCGATAAATTTTCCACGAGGACGTGTCAGGCTGTCGAGGGAACACCATCTTTAAAACTGGAGGTCGTGTCAGCGCATAACCTTGTTACAATGACCATTAAAGTTGCTCAGAATTATCCCGCATGGATGGAAGGGCACAACTTCGAGCACAGTTAGAACAACGAAAAAAAAAAGAGAAAAGCCGCAAAGACATCGTAGAGCAGTTCAATGACTATAGAAGATGCACTAAAAATGTATTGGTGGGTAAGATATCCGTGAGGAGGCACTTTTTAATACCAGACACATTCGCCACGCTTCTTAGAAGGCGCTTCAAGTCACATCAATATAACAGCAAATTCAGAAACACTTATATTAAAGGGGCCCTGTAACAATTTTTCCGCATGCTCAGAAAATGCTGCCGATCGGTAGTCGAGGCTCCTGAGAACACGCAAATCAAACGTTATTGCGTGGCACGCTGCCTGGAATATACAATTAATTTTCAAAGTCAGCTAGAAATCGTTCCCTCTTCTTTTTACAAATGATGCCATATACCCAAATTCACAGCTATTGGCTGATTTGAGCGTCGTGAGGTGCCTAATTACCGAGGCCGCCGCGGGATGCCGCCACGTGCCTGCGCGCGCGTTCGCGGACAGAGTGAAAGTAAGCCGCGGGTTCCAATAAAAACAAACAAACAAAAAAAAATACCGAAAAAGTGCTCAAGGTGATGACGCGCACGTGATGCAACTTCTTTTCTCCGTGCCATCCTTGCTTAGCTTCCAGCGCGCTCATCGGGACGAGCGAAGAGAGAAAGCAGTTACAGCGCGCGACAAATCTCTGTAACTCTGCTCGTACTTGACGGATTCTAAAAAAAATTGCGGTGGTCGATTCGCGAGGCGATAAACTCCTTTAATGAAGTCGTTGGATGCTTACTTAGAAATGTGTTGCAGGGCCCCTTTAAGACCCCATAATGTCGAGCGCGCCGGTATGCAGCAGTGCACTTCACTCGGCCCTGTGCCTGCATAAAAAAAAATAATAAAAAAAAACACCTTTTTATTCAAACTATGTCCTGAAGTGTCATGGCTACTGCCTACTCAAAGTAGCTAAGGTGACACAGTCGGCGCAGGAGTACACGTCAGTACAGGTAAGTACCGTGATCAGAAGGTGAAGACAAGAAACAAAACGCGAAAACATGTAAAAATAAGCACATCGCAAGCGGAAGTCGAAGTGCTTCAGGCAATAAAGATGTGCTAACTTACAACTTTCCGTATAAATTTTGTTCTACCACCTCCAGATCATTAAAAGTAACAGTAGCCGTAATCAGGCGAGGGTACGCGTTACGTGAGGCTCTATTTCCTAAAAAAGACAGCGTTTGCATTGCAGATATTTTATTTCGAAAGTGATATATCTCCTTCCTCTCGAGATTCCGTCATTTCGGTGCATTTCTATACACTGGCGTCAGTCAACACTGTTTCAGTTGAAAAAAACATGTAAAAGTTGATTCAGGAGGCGCGATCCGAGTAGATGAGTGTAGTTATTAGCCCTGTGCGCTCATTGATGAAACACCTCTCACAAGCTCACTCGCAATGATACTTGAAGCTAAAGCCCATTGAAGTGAGTGTGCCTGGTTGGTTTTTATAAGCACGCTCGAGAGAGAGAGAGTGTGTGATCCATGCTGGCTCGTTGATTTCACTGCGCTTTGATTTCGGTGTCACTTGAAAGCCCGTACACGAGACATCGATCATTCGCTATGTCGTTGCCCTCGATTTGCCTCTGAGAAACGAAAAACTTCTGACGCGTTGCGACGATTGGACGATCGGCCGCTCTCCGTGCAGATGCTGGTGGAGCACCGTCCTCATCTTTCGTCGTCTCACAAGGCAGTCAAATTCCTTTTGTGCTTTTTGAGGACTACGGGCCTATGTGAACGCCTTTGACTTTTGTATAGTGCTACCGCTACATACGCGTCAGCACAGTTACTGACCATTTCCTTCTCTCTCTCTCATCTTTATACTCCCCCTTTCCCCTTCCCTCAGCGTAGGGTAGCCAACCGGGCATGTGCCTGGTTAACCTCCCTGTCTTCTCTCTTGTTCTTCTTCCTTCCTTTCTTGAAAACCCGTGTGTAATTTTGGTGTTACTTGCACTTTAGTTCCTTCTTGAGAAACCTTGAATACAGTTTCGGGTTACAACCTGATGAAGCCAACTGAGAAGGAATCCTAGAAAAGCATAGATGGCTTTATTTGTAGTGTAGTGTAGTGCAGTGTAGTGTAGTGTAGTAATTATGGAATATCGGGAAATTATATTGCACACGACAACTTGCCGTCAGTGGGGACCGAACCCACGCACGCGAAATTCGGAGGTTGGTAGTTAAATCTTCTCTGACGGAGCGCGTATATATATATATATATATATATATATATATATATATATATATATATATATATATATATATATATATATATATATATATATATATATATATATATATATATATATATATATATATATATATATACGATTTAGGCTGCATACAGGACGCAGAGCTCGCAAACTCGGGAACTGTCTTCACTCATCGGGATAATGTCCATTGCAATGGAGCTGGCTTGCAGATGCTCAGTGATGAAAACTTCAAAGTCAAAATAAAATATTTTATACGTGTTGTCTGACTCCGGTGTGTGGAGAGCTTTGACACTGCTTACCAAGGAAACGAAATATGTTCCAAAATCGTGTCAGTACTCCTTTAAAAACCCGTTCCAATGGAGAGGTGAGTGTTCGGTTACAGCAATATGCATATAACTTTAAATGGAAACGTAGCAGTATAATAAAAAAAAGAAAAACTGAAGAAATAGAAGTTTAAACAAATACTGTTAAATATAATTTAAGACTGTTGTTTTACGGAAAGGAACGAAATATTAAAGAAATTCAGACGTTTCAATACCATTCGATAACAAAGAAGCAGGGAAACACAATGGAGCAATATTTCAAACAAAAAATGCGATGGCGCAGCGTTTGTAAACAATTTCTGCGAGTGTAATGGAGTAATGAGATGAGGAAGGCCATTCCAGTCTGTGGCTTTACGAAATAAAACCGAAAAAAGATGAATAGGAAAGAAATCAAAACAAATAAAGCGGATGACGCTGACACACGGGCACGTTGGTCGCGCGACCTGTATGGATTGACCAACACGACGGGATATGCGTGTAGGGGCTGTAGAATAACGTCGGCAGTGCATAGAATAATGAAAGAACTTACAAAACAATGACGACCTTGCAATATACGACGACTGAATGACAAAGGTCATAAGTCAGGTTGTGATTTAAGCGAAAAAACGCTGATATGGTTAGAGTACACGGAGTAAATGAATCAGGCGGCTCCGTTTTGAACAGATTCGAGTTCGTTGGCAAGGTAAGATTGATGCACACCGCATATGGCTGACGCATATTGCACCTTAGTTCGTGTCACTGACGTGTACGCCAGAAACGTTTTGCCGCAAATGAAGTGTTGAGAAAGCAATGGTTTGATTAGCTGACAAATTCACGCCAGCTACTTTACTCGGTTACAACCTGTCAGGCTCCGCACACTGCACCGCGGCGCGCCTGCATTTCACATGTGAAAGACAGTCATGCTAGCTGCTTTCCGCGTGAACCACAAATACTTTTACTCAGCTAATGTGAATACTACGCATATTAATAGTTAAATGTTCGTCGTTATTGCCCAGAACAGTATGCCTGGCTCAGGAATCCCTGGCGAAATTTACCAGGACGTTACAGTTTTCGTCCCTGAGCATCGCCAAGCCAGCCCCACCGCAATGGACATTATCCCGCCGAGTCAACACAGTTCCACTAAGTTTGGAAACTCTGCGTCCTGCATGCAGCCTAAACCGCAGAAGTCACTGTCGGGGTCACTGGACGATAATTCGCTCATCGCTGTTTACGTGCACCACGAGCAGGTGACGGATACGCTGCTAGTACGTCACGAGTTGCTGTCTCCCCGTGACGTCATATTGCGATGACACGTGACTGAGAAGCCACTCCCTCGAAATCGAAACCAAAGGTGTTTTTTTTTTAAGGTAGTGGTATTAAAAATGTGTTCGATGCATTGTCAGGCACCACAATACTCTTTTTATGGTTCTCTACACCAGCTTTTTATTTTAGAGCAACAATCTGAAAATATTTAAATTCGTGTCAGTACTGCTTTAACTGCTTCATAATTTTCGCAATCATACAGAGTTAGTGCGCTATGATGGGTTCGGTGCAAAACGAGGCAAAAGTGAAAGATGCCTGAAGGTTTTATGGCCGCATATATCTGCCATTTATGCCAGAAATAATAGACTGTCAGGTTGATTAGTTAATATTAGGTCAAGTATGTTAGCGGATTCTAGCAGCACACGTGTTGGTTCGGTAACAAATTAGGTAATGTTAACCCTTTACTGGCCGGGTGTCGCGAATTCGCGACATACCGAAAAACTCCGAGCAAGCAAGTCACGAAATGCAATGCCGCCTTTAATGCCGGCTGTCAAGTACTCACGGGGAACGTAGCTTTCAGTGTAAAAAATCTAGCGCCGTCTAGTGTAAGCTATTCTGTGCTAGAACCAAGCGTTGTGTAGCTGATGGCGGAGAGCGCGAAGCACGTGCAACAGCTCTCACTTCTTCGTTCTTTCTCGCCTCAGTGACGTAAGTTCAATCTTCTATAACTTCTTTTATTTGGTGCGTACGCACCCAGGAGGTGGTACACGACATGTTACGTAGTTCCGAAGTACGTTTTTTGTTGCAAGATCCTCGCTTCTGTGTCATGTCGCGAATTCGCGACATACCTAAAAGTATGGATTAAAGTTGCATTTTAGATAATTTAACTGCGGAATCAATTAAAGGCTGCTATTTCAAGCTGGAAAATCAAAAGAATTTTATTTTTCTTCGGCCGTTTCATAATTCAGGCATACAGGGCTAATGTTGAGACATACCTGCAATAAGCTTTTTGCTTCAAAGCTTGAATTTATCAGTAAAGAGCTTGTGTCATTCCATTTAATACCAAGAAAATTAAAGTCGCTGAAAATGGTAACACGATCCTTGGGATTTTTGAAGATGACTTGGTGTAGGCTGCTGTTAAGTTTATTAGTAAATTCTGGGTTAATATTTGAAGGTCTATACAAGACACCGATAATGACAGACTGAGGCGAGGAATGACAGAATAGCGGGAAGGCTTCCAGGTTTGACGCAAAGTTTCTCGTGGATAATGATAAGCGTTGGTCCTCAGCGATGAGGACGCCTCTGCCCACCCCTTTTCATATTATTTAAAGCAGTGTAACCGACAGGACAAGATGAGGACAAGAAGTGGACACAACAAACGCTTACTCGAAATCGGCGGGTTTATTCGAAGAAGCATAAAAAGAAAACATAAAATAAAGTCACCAAAACGAACTGCGCAATCGCCGCCACGTGGGAATTTTGCCAACATGCGCAAAGGCAAGAAAACGCAATCAAAAACAAAAATAGAAAACAACGATCGGTAAACAGTTTTAACATTTTAACACCAGATAGACAGCAACAAGGTATGAAGACAAAAAACAAAAGACAAAAGCCAAAGAGCATCAATCTACCCCGCCTCCAAAAAAAACCGATTTCAGTTCGCGATAACGCCATTGAAGGAGAGCTTATGCAACTCTCCCCAGCGTTCTTGATGAAAAGTGCTTCCATAACTTCGCGCGCCGCATCATCCCTGTGCCTAAACAAAATTGTAGTTTTGTGAAAAAAAGGCGTGCACTTGCAAGCCTTACAGTGGGCAGCTAAATGTGACCCATAATTGGCACTCAAATTATTTTTATGCTCTCTAAGGCGGGTATTTAGGCAGCGGCCCGTCTGTCCGATGTAATCTAGCCCGCACGTCACTGGGATATTGTAGACAACACCGGAAGCGCACGGCACAAACTGATTAGGATGTTTCCTGTGTTAAGACGTTCATTGGCGGGCACTGTGCGACGATGCACGACAGCGACAGTCAAGGCGGGGACCGACTCTCAGCACGAGCTGCTCTTTCTCTTCGAAGAGGGCCACCCGCTAGAAGGCGTTGGAGAGGACGACCCACTAGTTCCAAAGCTTCGCTACAATTACCCCGGGTACACCTGCTACATTCCCCTTTCCGTGAGGTAGGGCTTTTTTCAAGTTTATTGTGAACGGCAGCGCAAATCTATCCAAGTTTGTTAAGGCTCTTTTACACTAGAGCGACACAACACCGACGTAGACACGAGGCCGACACAGACGGTCGGTCGTCGAGTCGCCCGCCGACGATGTCGCCGGACCGTCTAGTCACACTAGGCCGACGACGACGATGACGCCTCGAAAAACAGCATGTCGTCGTAGTGTAACAGGATGGCAGACGGGAAACACCAGCAAAATGCATCGGCAGACTTGTCATTGGCAGGTCTTCGGGAGATCGGTGGCCGAGCGAAAATTTGCCCATGTCGTTGGTTGGGGAGATCTTGGGGGGTATTGTGCGGAGGCCCCGCACAATACCCCCTCAGCGCACCCCACGGATGTCTTTTCTTCGCTGCCCCTTTGTCTGTCCCCACCCCGTCCTCGACGCCGAGGGGCGATGGCGGGAGCTGCGCCACGTAGCTCGAGAGGGACAATGGCAGAGGAGGGAGGACGGCTGAAAATGAGGCGCAGGTGGTTCCTGTTTCAATTTCTTCGTGCAAGTTCAGTCGGTGTCGCCGCGCGCGCCTCCAGTGTGACTAGAGAATCGGCCGACGAAAGGCTGTGAGCACGACAAGGCGCAGAGGGAGTCTTCCGCAGACCATCGGCGGACTCTTGGCGTCGTTGCAGTGTAACTGAGACGAGGACACGACAAAAGACGCTCCCAAAGACAGTCGGCAGACCAAAATCGGTGTCTTGTCGCGCTAGTGTAAATGAGCCTTTAGGGGCGCTAAAAACCACCTGTACGCCGTAGCGGGCACCAACTTTTTTTAGACAATGGGAAAGCTTGTGCGGCGATTGCGCAGTTTGTTTGGGTCACTTCTTTTTGTTTTCTTTTTATGCTTCTTTTAATAAACCTGCTAGTTGCGAGTAAACGTTTGTTGTGTCCACTTCTTGTCCTCATCTTGTCCTGTCGGTTACCCTGCTTTAAATAATATGGAACCATCCCAACTAGCCCAGCTGTCGACCTTGCCACCCCTTTTGTCGCGGTCTCTACGGAACAGCTGGAATTTCAGCAGGTCGGCTTGTACTACAAATCTGTAATGTTATCTGTCAGTCATCTTTCGGTTAGTATTAAAATGTTGCCACCGGATGAAGCAACAAGGGACAACAGGTTTTCACGTCTTGCGTATGTTAGTGTAGATTAATGATACGAAAAGATTATTCCGGCTGGTTACTTAAGGTGCATGATTTTTATTTTGCTCTTATTTTGTATGTTAAACTGATTCCGATAGTTCATCAAATAAACAGTGCTTGGAACCAACGACGAGTGTTCTTTCTTCATAGCAGAGTGAATGGAACCGACTTGGATGTAGCGAAGGCAAGCTGAGGCTTGCGGGCTTTGCATCGGATAGGACGCAGGAAGTTTTCACCTTTGTCTCAGGGTCGTAAGTTCGTTTACACTTACTACCTTGAGAAAAAGTAGATTCCTTTGTTTTATTAAACGCGAATCTGAAGATTGTGGAACGGCAAAGCTCAGAAATATGACAACCTAGATTGGTGAGCACGATCTCTTTCATTTGGTTTTAGCTTAATATCTAAATATTCATTGCAGGGGCTGATCATTTTTTGCTGTGGTTAAGGGCATGATTGCATGTATTATAAAACAAAACGGTTCAGACATGAACGGCTTATTGCGTTGTCTGGGCGGGCATGAAAATTTTCAATCGCACCCTTCATTTGGTCGTTGGCAGACTGAAGAGAGGCCATTTCAGCCTGCAGATGTTTAAGATGTTGGTAGGTAATTTCGAGGTCTGCTGTGCGTTTGCCTTCATGAGTGAATATTTTTTCAGTTGCTATAACAAAGTGGGGTTCTTTATGAAAGGAAACACGCGAGTGCGTGGCCTTCGTTCTGCGGCGGTAGAGTTACTGTATATGCTACCTTTAGGTAGCAGAGTTGCGCATAGGTCCGCCATTATGTTCAACGGCTGTGCAGTGAAGCCGCTCGTCGCGCGCGCAGGAGACAAATACGGCGAGATGTACCGGTGCGGGCGACTTGCCGCAGAATTATTCGTACGCGCTGAGCAAGGTACCACTTTTACAGCGAAGCCGTAAATTGCTACAGGTCCTAACGGATCGCGTCCGCGAACAAAACGACGCGAAAACAACAGTTTTGCAGCGTTCGGCCGATCCCGGGTGCAGTGCAGGGCGTAGAGCAGTGGCTCACGCACAACCAAATGTGAATGAAGTGAAACAAGTGAGAATTAAAGTGAATCAAAGCACATGAAGTGTGCTAAAGGTGACGGGGTCAATGAAATTTGAATTAGGCGATTGAAAAGTTAGTTCATAGGTGCCAAAAGTCAATCGCAGGTATCGCGTCCACAGAGAATTTTACAGCGGTGGGCCGATTCCACCATCACAGCTTTCACATGCATGCTACGATCGAACAGCTCAAAAGTTCTCTTTTCTGCGCAATACTTTGCAACGAAAAGCAGCGCGATTACTTTCAGCATGCACACGAGCTTTTCTCCCCTGAACGTAAGGCGAGAAATATTTGTCTTGAAGGGCGGTTGAAGGAAACTTCACGCACGTGTGGTCGACAATAAGAATACATTTTGGCTGCCGATGCCAGCTGATCAGTGGCCGTCGACAAAATATTGCGCGTGCGGTTACGCTGGCGACCACTGACAAAGCGTCATTTGTCATTAACCATTGTTCACCACTGCTTCACTGTTCGAAAAAAGTGGCGCGAGAAGTAGCTTCAAGCTCATTCATGTGTAGCGCAGAACTGTCAATACGACGTAGTTTCGAACACTTCGCAAAGGTATGGAGCCGATAAACAAAGCACACACTCGACTGCACTCGACGAACGCACGCACGCTGAAACTAGCTGAAACGCTCGACGACCGCTAATGGCAATCACGATGGAACTGACGGAAACTAGTCGGCGCGGGCAGAGGAGCGAACACCTGGCAGAGGACGCGCGGGCGCCGTCGGGCACGTAAAGTTGGCTTCGCCGTGCGAAATTGAACATTTGATGTCATTTTGCACCACGTGATGGCGGTCGACGAATAGCGGCGCGAGCGGCGGAAGGAAAAGTTATGCGCAACTCTGCTACCTAAAGGTAGCATATACAGTAACTCTATGCGGCGGTTGCTAATAGCGCCATCAAGTGACAGGACAAAATATCTCCTCTTTTGGGGAGCAAATTTACGACGCACGGCAATAAAGGTTTCCACGGCATTCGGTGACATGACTTTCGAAGCGACAAACTACCAACGCGGCATCACGTGACTGCATCGCTGTGGCTTAGATCGCTCTGACTCAGCTGAAGAGTAACGCTTGTAAGCCAAGTGGCAGAGGTTCAACTTTTACGGTGCACTTCCATGAAAAGAACAATTTGCGCCCAGCAGACGATGCGCCGTAGACCCGGCCTGTTATGCTATCCTCTAGAGAAGGGTCGTAATCTTGCAGGCGCTTTCCTAAACAATGCCTGGTTGTTTTGCTCGTGAATAGACGATGTTAGGAGCGACCGAGATTGCTCTCGCTTCCGCTTGAAGGAGCCCTAAGCAGCCGCAGCATAGAGTTACTGTATATACTCTACCGCAGCAGAGCGCAGGCCACGCGCTCGCATGGTCCCTTTCATAAAGGACCCCGCCCACAACAGTTTATGGAACGTGGGCTCCGCTGAAAATGGGAATTTCTTATCATATAGTGCCCGGCGCTCCTAACCAAACGGGTAGCTGTATAGGTCGCAAGAACTACAACAGGCTAAAATATCTATTTAAAGGCTATGTTCTCAGACAAAGCGGGAATACGGCTTTATCGGAAATTTCGCGTTCCGAAAGCTTTTGAGGGCAGAGGTACATGTCCCTTGAAGTCTTTGATCTGAGAAATGAGTTGTATCTGAGCTGTGAGTATCTTCATTCTGCAACAATATTCGTGTTTTTAGCTAAGGTTTAGACTCGGTATCGCCCCTGTTTGTTCAAGTAATGATTCCTCAGAAAGCACAATCTACTAGTTATTCCTAGATAACAAAAGTAACGATGTGATGCAGTGGATACATTCAGCAGCAATGACAAGACAGCACCAGTAGCTCAGCAGCTGTGCCATGAAGTAGTCACTTGCGTTTTCAGTAAAAAAGTGCGAACTCATTAAGAGCGCGCATTGTAAATGCCAATGGATTAAGCAACCCCCTATACGACACAGCCGCCGAGCCCACCTAACGAAAAAGGCAAAAAAAGAGGAAGGTTGACAAGTACAAGTACGGCAAGTTGGGCGCATTGGTCAAACAAATGCTGTCTGGACTGCCTGTCGCACCAGGTGCTCCAAACTGCGCAGGTCACAGTGACGATGGCGTAACTAGTGAACGTTAAAAAATACATTAAAAGGAGCCTAAGGTGCTTGCACTCGAGTTTTCAATTTTTTTGCGAGTGCACGCTGGAAAAGCAACACCAGGTCGTAGCAGGGCTCTGCAGGTTAGGGTGCCTGAATGCTTTCCCTCGCCCGCCGCTCCGGCGGGCGAGGGAAACCATTCAGGCACCCTACTGCAGGTGCAGTCCAGGGTTGCCAACCGTCGGGTATTTTCGAAATTTTTTGGGCAGCGTAGGGTAGTAGGACGGTAATATGATTTTCTTATCAGGCGCACGGTAATTTCCACTTCTCGCTCGTCATCGATCAGCGAAAGATGCGGATGATCGACGCGACATCACCGAGGGTGACATTCCTAAATACACACGAAAACTAAATCTTTCTTCGCGTAAAACTGGAACTGTCTGAATTCACATGTCACTAGCATAGGGCAGACGCGAAAAATGATGCTTCAATCTTTCGAGGGCGGGCGATTAATACATGCGATAGAGAACGTGAAAAAGAAGGTGGCTTTCTTCTTCGAGTGATCTTAGGTGAGCGCGCAAGGGACCAAGCAATTTTTTCTTATGACAGTGGATGGGTGGATGAAAGAGCGTCCCTTTATGACGGGGTGGTTGCATGCGCTTCACCAAGCTCAATATTTTATTATTATTATTATTATTATTATTATTATTATTATTAATTATTATTATTATTATTACGTTACGGCATAATCTTGTCCAGATGAATTAGGGTTCACATCCTAGAAAACCTCATAAATTAACAGCCCGACTTTCTGAGCCTTAGGGCAGATTAACGTTAGTTAACCTGATTTTTTTTTTTTTTTTTTGCTATCTGCTTACTTTTCCGCCGCTAATCCCCCCAGTCATCTTTTACTTATTTCTATCGCTGGCCAGTTTACTTTACCAATGTTGTCCCCAAAACACAAGGGTTCAGGGTTCATGTAGGCTAGTGCCCTAACATGAACCCGGGTGGATGTCTTCACAATCAATTAAACATGCTCCTCGTTTCCTTGCCTTAACCGCGCATGTGTATTTCACTTCACTGAACCTCGCTTTACAACTAAGCGTACCAACGCAACCCGACCTCGCTTCAAACAGCAAAGCACATACCCTTGAATTATTGTAAAGTGGTGTACCCTTGCTTATTTCGTCCTTACCCTTTCGGTGGTTACCGACAGCCGGCTTTCTTTTCATCACTGCTATCCAATATATCTTTTCCGCCTCTCTGACGTTTCGCTTAACACTGTTTATCACCATATCAGTTACACTACCAGCCGAATACTTGCTGATACGTCTCCTACTTCTTTTTCTCTACTGCGAGTCAACGCTCTTCCCATACAAATACCAGAACACGTTCTCTTCCCATCCTCTGTCTTTCATGTTCCTTATTGTCTCTTCGAAAAATTTTCAAACCAGTTTTCAAAGTAGCGACCGACTTGAGCGCCACTACACGTCTGCATGTGCTACCGTGAAGTGAAGTCTGTACCTTTTATTGCTACGCTGCGCTCTTTTTAAGGCGTAGGGTAAAATGCAGGGTAATAAAAAAAGTTTCGGTAGGGTAAATTAGGGTAATTTTGACCGTGTCGTACGGTACTTTCCAAAAATTGGTTGGCAACCCTGGTGCAGTCGCGGATTGCTGACAACTGTCGGATTAATAGTCTAGTTGCTGGCCAAAGCACAAACGCTCATAACGAAAACGAACTGCCACCTGACTTTTGTCTAAACAATGAGGTAAAAGTCAACGAGAGAGCCGCCGGTAGGACGATAATGACAGAGCGAGCAGGAACGGAGGGGCCCATGCGCAAGACAGTCACTAACCAAGTCAAAATTAATACGGACGTTAATATCGAAACCCACATGGTTTCCTTTTTCGCTGTGCATTAGGAACAGCTAGGTCGTTGTCTGTTGATATGCGTAGCACGTGACGAAAAGAACGACGATAATCTTGGGGCATGGTATCATCAGTACCCTTACTGGCGACACATTTTGAAAATATTTTAACAACCTCATAGGCATTGCCTTTGTATCCTTTATGTTACTTTGCGTTTCTTGACGGCCATAAATTTTTTTTTTTGTACACGACAGCGGGCTTGAAAAGACATATTTGATAGCTTTAATAATTCTAATCACTTGGCTCACAGTGAAATATCTGGTACAACAATTTTACAGCACTAGCTACGAAATTTATTCGCTTCACTTTCTAGTCGTCTATTCTAG
The DNA here is from genome assembly GCA_030522465.1 of Rhipicephalus appendiculatus. Lineage (NCBI taxonomy): Eukaryota > Metazoa > Arthropoda > Arachnida > Ixodida > Ixodidae > Rhipicephalus > Rhipicephalus appendiculatus. The sequence continues at coordinate 1,761,769 of JALIZH010032928.1, read as the reverse complement.
ATATCGTCACTTTTATTCTCCACCAAGAGTTGGCAAATAAGAAAACTTTATTCGCCCCCGGCAACGTTTTGATCTGATCCCTTTAGCTTAGTCATGTAACAATCTCTTAGCCACGGAACAATCGTTACATGACTAAGACTAAGTCATGTGACTTAGTCTTAGTCATATAACAATTGAACACCCTTTATAGTATACCTACAAATGAGTTGAAGTTTTGTTTGTTTGTTGTCCGCCTCGGTGGAACAGTGGCTACGGTGCTCGGCTGCTGCCCCGAAGGTCGCGGGTGCGATCCCGGCCGCGGCGGTCGCATTTCTATGGAGGCGAAATGGTAGAGGCCCGTGTACTGTGTGATGTCAGTGCACGTTAAAGAACACCAGATGGTCAAAATTTCCGGAGTCCTCCACTACGGCGTCTCTCATAATCATATCGTGGTTTTGGGACGTAAAACCCCAGATATTATTGTTTGTTTGTTCGTTCGTTTGTTTGTTTGTTTTCGCGCACGAAACACTATCAACCGGGCGGATTGTTCCGGGCCTCAAGTTTATATTCACTCTTGTAGGTATACGCTATGCATTTAGACTGACTACCACCTATGTACGCTGCATTACAATCAAGGAAGATGTGTGGTTCCGAAGCGTCAGTGGGAACTTGGACTCGGTTAGTGACCATAGTATTTAGCGCGAGAGCGTTAACGAGCTCGTTTCGCAGAAATTACGGCGTCGGCGTCGTTGGTTGTGAGCGAAAAATCATCATCTTCTCCGTGACCGAAAAATCGAGGAAGATGCAAATAAAATAAATAATAAAAATTCCGTGTCCGAGTGAGGATCGAACGCAGGCCGTCTGCGTAGCAAGCAGGTGTTCTACCACACAGCCACGCGTCTGCTTAGAAATACAGCAAAAATAACTTCATCTGCTTGGAAATGCAGTGAAAATAACTTTCATGCTTTACAAACACACGCGTACTGTATACAGGCGTCACAATACAACATGTAATATTGCGTGGTACAAGCGTACATTGCCATCGGGTGTCAGAACATGTGAATATCACGACGACATCATGGCTTAAAGCCAGCCACCCATTACAAAAGGCACACACGTTACTTCGCGTATTCCCTTAACACCCCGTAGTGCGCACATAGCAAGTTTGAAAACATTTCACGCGCATAATTGCTCGTGGTTTGAAGTATGCTGCCCATTACATAGTATGCACTAAGTGATTGAAATACGCACAAGGGACAGGATATCGATATCGCGTTCAACTCTTAAAGGCGAAGCTTAAGGGTCCCAATTTTTTTGTGAAAAACGATACTTAACCAGACGTGTTTTCATCCAACCCTTGAAAAACTTCGTAAAGAGGGGGGACGCACGAAGCACCGTCTTCGTGCTTGAATGTATCTTAATACCAACTGCGCGTTAGTACTTTGATACAAAATGCACGTGCATGCGCTGCGAATGAACAATGGTCAAGGTAGGGAAGTCCTTGTCGACTCCATTTGTATGCTTCCTCTTTTTTTGGTTCCGTCCTTCGCGATATAGTAGAAACTGCGCACTTTATTAACACCACGATCGAACGTGCATGGAGCGCAGAAATAAGTCTACAAGGAGAGCGTATAAATACTCAAAGAAATAAACATACAAAGCGAGCGACGTGTTGGTCACCGTCCGAGACTTCTGTGTACACACGAAGATTTCCTGGGTGAGGGCGCAGGCGGGCATCGAAGACCGCGAGTGGGTCAGAAACGACGCGCAAGCTACAGCAAGCGAAGCTATAGCCAACAAAACGACGCCTACGTCGACCAAATTTAGCGTCTGAGCTGGAATGAATGCCGCCTGGATCGACGACGTGGAGTGTCTTTGGAAAAATATACCGAGGAAGTGACTGTAGGTGCTGACCTCCTGACATCTCCGCCGTGCGGCGCGCCCCGTTCTGCCGGTACCATATGAACTAAGGAGGGGGCAATCAAATACTGCTCTAGCGGCAGCGCTTCGGCGCGTGTTTTCTCGGGACTGCCAATACAAAATAAATCTGACGTCGCTGCTATAGACCTTTAATCGCGGCGCACTGTGTCTCGACTGTCGTTTACACGTGGACCTATAGGAAGGAGGAAGCCCGCGGGAAACGCCAATGATATGCGTCCCGCCACTTATAACGACTTGGTAATCCTCTATGCACACGGCAGGTTGAGAACTTCCCTGTTCTGGGACAATGTCGAAGATTTCGCCGAAGGTGTCTCTCGCAGCATGCACGGCGGCAGCGTTAACTGTGGCTAAATAGCTCATAACGGCCAAAATCACGTGCCCACCGATATACTGTCGTTATTGGAATTACACACACAAGTACGCACTTCTGCAGACCGCAATAGATTTGCTGAATGCGCTAACAACGAGCGATGGCCATTTACACGTGAAATACGTGAATAGCTATAGTGCTTATCATGCATGAAGAATATTTAAAATTCCCTGAATGGCATTTATTCATGAGTTGTACATCTAGAACACGACTTTACAAACCTTTATCCGTAAGTGCTTTTTGCACTATACTGTAAAAAATGCATGTTAAAGAACATAAAATTTACAGGTCTTTTCTGTTTTACCTACATGAAATTTCTTCGATTCGGCAAAAATGGGATACTCTGTTTTTGAAATGATGTAATATGTCAGTTCAAGCCTGTAAACAAATAGTTTCTGTAAATATCAGAGTCACTTCGTAATAAATACAAAACGTTGTTAGATTTTACCTGTCCTTTCACAGAAAAGTTATGTTAGAGCTCTCAAGACCTTGGGCATCACATCAATTCGCCTAAAAGTTTTCTATCGTGCTTCATCCGCTGCAAAAGTGCGACGCTTGGTAAAATAAAAGCCTTCTCTAGAGCAAAGCGTGAACCCGACATTGACCATCTTGCAAATTAGTAAAATTCAGACTTTGAGAAAAATTAATGCCAAACTCGACAAATACCAGATGCATGTCGGCGGTCGTATTAAGTGCCTTCTGTTGAGACATTCTACATGATAATGAACGCTGAGCAGGAAATGAAAGGTGTTGCGCCGATGCCGCACTACACTTAATTTGCAGGGAATGCCGCAAAGCATTGCGGAATCTGGGCGCCATTGAGAACAAAGCGTGCACTATTTTATTAATTGAACTTGGTACTAGGAAGAGAAAATTTCTATAGAACAACAGAAAAAATGTGTGCAAATAAAAAAGCCTGTTTTCTGGGAAGAAATTTGAAACGAAAAATCTCTGCAGAAACGTAATAACGGAGAATGTACGCAAAACTACAGAAAACTACTAATACAGAAAACAGACAAGAACAGAACTGTTATGTCACTAAATCTGCCATGCATTTTCTGTTTTTCTCACAGGATTTTTTTTACAGTGTAGCTCGCCGATTTCGCTAAAAAAAAAAAAAAAAATGTCGAGCGTCATAAATGGCTAGAAATGTGACGGGTTTTTCCGAATACTGCAGCGCTGATTTTTCTCGAGTGCATTCTGTGGAGGCGCAGAAACCAGTGAAATATATAACGGGATTTTCTAATTTCGAAATATATCAACGGGCACTAGTACTTCCGTGTTCAGTCATGGAAACAAGGTGTAACGGACTAGAAAACAGAACGCAGTGAACCATGCCAGAGAGGGTCACGTTGGTCCGCCCCTCACAACTTTGTCGTCCCGAGTTATACGGAGATGGAAGAGTAAGACGAAAGCGCCAATACACCGAATATCCGTCTCGCCATTTTGCCGCGGACGGTTGAGGAGGTCGGCGGCGACAACGGGCTCACTTCTCCGCAAACAGCGTCAACGAGGCCCCGTTTGGACGTACTGCGACTCGCCGTAGCGAGCCCTTTCCACGAACCTCAGATCCCTTACCCGCGGCGTCGCGTTCACGCAGCAGTCGCCGTGCCGAAACGCCGCAGAGCGCGTGTACATTGCTGGCAAGTTCAGATGCGCACACCGAGCGAACGCCGCGCCTATATACATCACGGCGAAATCGCGGCCTCGCCGAAAGGAGAACAATACAAATCGGCCTCAGTTTTGACTAATACCAGATTAGCAGCTGTTATCGGCGGTACACCACGCGCGCGTACGGAATGAGTTCGACGGCGACAGTTACGCGAGCGTTCGAGAAGGCTCCGTGTCTATTCGTCTGGGTTCTCGGGACAGTCGTCTGGATCCTTGGTGCGAGTCTCCTAGTTCACGTGGCGAGGGGCATCGTAGAATGGCTGCGAATGTGGTGGTACCTGCGCGACGTGCCAAAGCCTAAGCCACAGAAGTCATTCACGTTACTTCTCGACCTCTACAGGCAGATGTATGCCATGGGACCTAAGGTGGATGTGAAAGTCAGTGAGTATGCTTCTTGTGCTCTCTTTGTCTGATCTCTATGCGGTCACGAAGCTATAGGTGACATTTTAATGGAGCGTGTGGTTCACGAACGCGATTTAGTCTGTTGCCAAAGGAAGAACAGGAAAATTCAACGAAAACGAAACACAGCGCCATTGCGCTGCCTTGTAAAACCTGCTGCTAGTCAGTTAACCAGTGGCTTGCCAATAGAGAAAGAGAGAGAGAAAGAATACAGGAAATGTAGGGAGGTTATCTAGACTACGTCCAGTTTGCTGCCCTATACATGGGGAGAGGAATAAGAGAGTGAAAGATCGAGACAAAGATATAAAACCAGCAGTGAACACATTTCACACCCCACATACAGCGCAGCGTACCACAGGCGGTCGCTCAATTCCCTTGCTTTCAAGAACTGCTGGAAGGCTCGTGTGGATTTCTGGGCTGCTGTGCTGAGAGGTCAGGCTCCTTTTACTGAAGTGACCCGCCAAAATTTTGTTTAGAATAACGTGCTGAAAGAAGTGATAAATATGCCTTCTATTCAGCGCGAATTTTATGCTATTTTTTTACTTTTCAAATATTCACGAGAATGTATGAAGCCCCGATGAGAAGTATGGGTGTCGTGTGCTTGTGTGTGTGTGCGTGCGCACACGCACACACGCGCGCACGCACACACACACACACGCACGAACGAACGAACGCACGCGCGCGCGCGCACACGCACGCACGCACGCACGCACGCACGCACGCACGCACGCACGCACGCACACCCTAACACAAACTACTTCTTCAAAAGTGATGGAATCTCAATGACGAAACAGCACCGATGTTTTTGCAAATTAAGAAATAAAGAACCAGAAAGTTTGACCTCCATATTACATATTAATAAGAGCCATAATGTTCATGGTCAAATAAAATATAAGTTGTAAGAGAGAGAAAAGTTTAGTGAAAGGCAGGGAGGTTAACCAGGAGAAAATTTCCGGTTTGCTACCCTGCACTGGGGAAGGGGTAAGGGGGGGGATAGAAAGGTAAGGAGGGAAAAAGAAAAGAGGAAGTGATGAAAAAAAAAAAAAAACGCGCACACACTCAAGCACGGGAGTGTCATAGTCGTTTGGCAAGTCCGGTTGACCGCAGATACCTCAGCAGCGCCTTCGTCGCTTTCTGGTTTGAAGCTAGTATGTTCCTGTACTCCAAAATTGACTGCTCGGAAAGCGGCCGGTCATCGAGCCTTGCTAACGTTGTCGAAAGTTGTTGCCTCTGGGAGCTGTAATGAGGACAATCGCATAGGACGTGTGCAATGGTTTCCTCGCTGCCGCAGTGATCACACGCAGCGCTGTCTGCCATTCTGATTCGGTAAGCAAAGCTGTTGGTGAATGACACTCCAAGCCACAGGCGGCAGAGGACTGTTGTTTCGGATCGGGATAGTCCGGATGGAATTTGTAGTTGAAGGGACGGATCCAGTCGGTGAAGGCGGGTATGCAGCAAACCAGTCGTGTTCCACATTGAATGTGTTAAATCACGTGCGAGTGAGCGGATCTTTGATGCGGCATCGTTTCTTGATAAAGGAATGGCTTCCTGCACGCCCCTTTCATGAGCATTCCTGGCAGAATTATCGGCATGCTCGTTGCCGTCGATGCCACAGTGGCCTGGAAGCCACTGGAAAATGATGTCATGCCCTTTGTCTTTCAATTGCTGATATTTTTCTCTTATTTCCAATACTAGTTGGCTCTTGCGCACCACGACGCAAAGCTGACGACAGACACTGCAGGGCTGACTTGGAGTCGGTGAATATGCCCCATTTTAGTGGTGACTCCAGTTGTATCCGTCGAAGTGCACTGCGGAGTGCCGCAAGCTCTACAGCAGTCGATGTAGTCCTATGGTATGTATTACCACTATAAGCTCACCAACTCAAGGTATTTTGGCGTCATTTTCAGCTCAAATTGATGTTACATGGGTACTTAATATCCCTGCAAATCTACTGCTGACAGAAGGTTGCCCCCTTGGAACCTCCATTGCCCTTGTTTTGTACGGCTGTGTTTTACGGAGATGTATTATTCCCTTTTCCACCAATCGCTTATCTTTCCTTTCATACTTCGGTTCGCCTCCCTGCTCTTCTGTACCACTGCCTTTCGGTTACAACGTTCCTGGCAGTAATTTTGTAGCGATGCGTTTTCTGATGGCATTGATTGCCGTTCTTAATAAGTGATCATTGCTGATTCCTGCCCCTGTTATCAAATATTTCAGCCGTGAGTGGCGGATGACACGAATATCATAAAATATGGCAGAAGCATTCAGTAAAAAACTCGCACTCCTGTTTGGTTTTGATCTTTCTCTTATCATCAACGAAACGTGGAACGACCACGTTTACTTTTTGGTTGCACGCTACTGCTGTCTATTTTCTATTTCTAAAGTTTCAGCCTCGTCTTCTGTTCTGTGATTCTCTCGTACAGATATCGAACTCCAATTCAATGCCTTGACTATCCCACATGTTTTAAGCCATAGGTTAGTACCGGCAGAATGTACTGAATTTAACTTTTAATATGTACGCTAAGCTGATGGTCATTTTCAGAGAAAACATGAAACAGCAATGCCGAAAGCTGGGCTACTTGGTACTTGAATGAAGGCGCCTGACCAGATAAAACGCAATGCACACAGAAGCTGGACTAAAAAATTAACAATTATTGCGAAAAACAAAAACAACAACAACAAATAAGTAGCCCACGGCAGTGCAGGCACCTGCGCGAGAGCCACCTTGCAGAAAAATGAACGCAAGAAGCGTAATGGAAAAACCTGATCACCCGATATGGTACTACTAAGAAAAGGGACTCCATCACGGAAGGCCAAAGGACGTTGCACTTACGCACCTTTATCCCTGCCTACTAATGGGGAACACTTCAATAACTTCCCTCTCTGACGCGGTCTTTCCGCAATAAACATTCAGTTGTTAGATCAGCTTAGTGGCCGTCGTCGTCTATTTCTGTGTACATCGTGTTTTAGCTGGTGACTAACCCTCCAAGACTCAAACATGGACCCCAGCTAGTTCATATTTCTTGGCTTTTCCTTTCGTTATTTCATTCTCGTGACCCTGCGTCCCTCCAAGTGCTTGGTCTGGAGAAATATACCCATCGACTGCTTCAAGGCGCCATAAACCACAAACATTCTCTGCCACCAGCCACCCTGAAACCGAACTTTAGATTTTCGCAGTACAGGTAGGCCCTCGATTTGCAGGGCAATGTTGCGGAAGTAGTCATTTTGAAGGTCGAATCGAATACCAGTGAAATAGAGAAAGAAATACAGAAAGCTTTTTAAAGAAGATTGACTCATTTCAGCCAAACTGCGCGGTGGGACGGGGCTCGAAGAAAGAATGAAGACAAACAAGCGCGGACTAACAACTGGGTGTATTGAAATATGAAATAAGCCTTTTTAACAGTCACAGCCCACATGGCATGTCTCCCTAGGGGTTAACAATAGAACAGATAAAAGCCGTGAAAAAAAGGCACGTTAAGGGGTTAACAATGAAACATCTAAAAGCCGTGAAAAAAAAAAAAAAGGCTCGTAACAGGCCATGAAAAAATCACCGCCCAAGCACTCCGTACAGATGGTTAACCAGCGAAGCTGAAACGTGCGGCCACAGGCGGTTGCAGACGTCGCAGCCGAAGCCAAAGGGCCGCTCAAGAAACTCCCGCCGAAAGCGGGCGTCGGCCCCGGCGAACGCGTTCCCGCCATTGCCACGTTGACGCTGCTCTGCCCGCAACGCCACTTCCTCGGCTCGCCGCTGTCGCTTGCATTCGGCTCGGAAGGCTGCCAGGATCCTCGGTGCGCAGTTGCTGCTTGTGCTTCGCCACCCGGGCCTGTTCTTGTGCCCAGACTGCTGCATCGGCCCGGCGAACATGAAATTCTCTCACGGATCAGCTGTCGGCGCTGTTCTTGAAAAGCTGTCTGCTGTTCGGGCGTTCGTACGATCCGTGCCCTCCCAATGTGGAAGTTGTAAGTTGAAACTGCTGCGCGCGGGCTCGGCAGCACGGCTGCGAAGGGATGAACGTCGTCAGTGATGGCGCAGCCAATGACACGCGTGCTTGCGTACGACGCAGAGAATGGCGCAGCCAATGGCGCGCGCTTGGGTGCGACGTAACTGACGGCACAGCCAATGGAGACCGTTATCGAAACTTGTGGCCAACGGTTTTTCGTTTCACCTAGCCATATGTAGCTTTCGCTGTAAAAAGCACGAAAAAAACTTGGAGGACGCTCGAGCTTCGCTTTCAAGAGTAGAACGCGATAGCGTAATCGGACCGTGTTTGTATTGCTTTAAAAATCATTAGCCTGCCTTCGCTTCTCGGTGGACAGCTAAACCGTGCCGCAAGGAAAGCCCAAGTGCGGACGTCCTCCTGCGCCTTATCCATGCATGCGGTGCGACGAAACACGGAAAGCGAGCCCGTGGATCCTTTGCGCCATCTCGCGGGTGATAGCCAGGCCTATTCCACGCACCTCCGATATGGGCGTACCACTTACGGTAACTGGTGTATAAAAGTAGCTCGCCGTTAGTATTCCAGAGTATGTATGCATGGTGGACGACGGCGAAACGCATTGCGCCACGCAGCGAGGGGTGAAGAATTGCCGGTCCCACTCGTACTAAAGTTATTTTTATCCTTTCTTTATTTGCATCTACCTCGAATTTTCGCTCACGAACAGCGCTGATTTTTCGCTCACAACCAACGACGCCGACGACGCCGCCGGAATTTCTGCGAAACGAGCACTTTAATGATATCGCGTTAAAAAGGCATGATGTGCATGAGAAAATATGTATACACGTGAGAAAACTGCATAAAGTCAACTGGTTATGATGCTCACTGCGACAGAGGAGAACATTTGTTCTTCGTTCTTGCTTCACTTTCATGCTTAACTGCGCAAAGCTTGCAGTGCACTTAGTTGGGCCAGTTGGTTCCTGCATGTCGATGAAGTGGATGCGCTTGAAAGACGAGGACGAAAAAGTGTGTCCCGTCTCTTCTTTGTCCTCGTCTTGCAAGCGCATCCACTTGATCGGCAAAGCTTGCAATCTGAAAAAAAAAAAAGCATTCGAAAACCGCTAAAAAACATTTGCATTTGCGAACAGTGAATATTCAATTGAAGGATTCAGTAAAAGACAAAAAGCGATTTTTTGTTCAAAATTATCTAACGTTCTCATACCCCTAATAATTTGTCGTTAGCCATTTCCAGCGCCTCTGATCAGGAAAACATAATCCGCAAACACCGATACGCAGAATTGTTTTCGCTCCATGGTGGTATTCAGTAATTTTCCGAATTGCTTTTAATAAGCAGTGCAGATGCAGCAATTATGCCATTCTTAACTTATTTTATTTTACTTTCTTGTGTATAATTACGGTGGTAGATGAACCCCTACACATGTTTTCCAAGGTACGTACGTATACATAAGAGCCTCAGAAAACATGCGTAGGGGCCTCATCATCAGTGCTCAATGCATCATCAGTGCTCAAAGGAACCATATACGCTCCCTTTGAGCACTACTGATGAATTGTCTCAATAGCTTCAGGTAACAATTTACGTTTTGTAATCTTATGGAAAATAACATAGGTGTCGTGTATCGGTCAATATACTCTTCCAGTTATAACATTCAAGTGGCTACGTCTCGCTCTTCATCGGTCCACATGCTATTTGCATAAATTTTACCAGCGCATCGCTTCTACTTTCTGTAACGCGATATCACAGGAGGAAGATATTATCTAAATAAAAAAAAATCTGTTTAAAAAGCCAGTGGAATGCATATGCATGTTTTTCGATGTGAGCTGGAACATATTTATTTTTGTATTTTACATGACCACATCATTTCCACTAATAATTCACTTGTTCATTTCTCAACGCAGAAGCATTCAGGTACCTAAAAGGGCTGTTCAAGTCGTTTGAAGATCAGGACGTGACAGTCGCTTACTACGGGCCGTACGCGATTCTCCTCGGTGCGACTCCACAAGTGGCAGAGGTAATTGCTCGTTTTCATTGGTTCCGCAACCTGATTGGGAGTCAGCGTTAATTATAGGAATTCAACGATGTTTGCGTGGACGGTTATAGGAGCGACGGCTTCGAAAGAAGACATGGCCCAAACGCAAGACTGACGGTGGAGAGTTATAGGCTTTCAGTTATGAGTCATCGGGGAGAGGAGAGTAGCGGTTAGTAGAGTGTGGAAGCGGACGAACTCGGGAGTAATGTCCCGTTGTCATATTGCTCTACGATTCCATCATGGTTCATTTCACCGCAACCTCGTCTAAAGCATTCCGCATGTAGCTCCCTCATGAATGTAGCTCCCTCAAGAATACTAACCCCACCAGGTTTGCTTCTAATTATAATTACTTGCTACCACTCATTCGCACTAACTACGGTAAGAAAACATCTAAATTCTCTACCATTCATCTGTGGAATAGTTTGCCTGTTGAACTTAAAACTGTGCCCACATTTTCACTTTTCAAAACATCGCTAAAATCTTTCCTTTTAACTGCTGATTGCTCACCTTAGTTAAACTATATAATTTTTTTTTCACTGCTCCACATTTCTTTCATTTGCGTTTCTCTTTGTTTCTTGTATTAGTGGTTCTCATTTTTATTTTAATTTCTCATTTTTATTGTTCTTGTACCTTTTTTTTACTTTTATTCCGCCTTATTTTCTGTTTTGTATTTGACTTTGCGTTGCGTTGCATTGCTTTGTATATTTTATTTCGCATTTTGCGTTGTATTTTATTATATTGCTATTATTTAATCTTGTATTTCAACCGTTCTTGCCTGTGGCAATTTTTTTTTAGGGGCGAAGCTCCTAAGGGTGTGGGTCTGTCGCTCCTCTGTAGTTGTAGTAGTAGTAGGTAGGTAGATAGCCACGTATAGTGGAATGTACCCACTACACGTGATTTCCAGTATAGTGGAATGTATCCCACTACACGTGATAACGATAACGATGACGATGACGCTGATGACCATGAAGTATAAGCGCGTTCCAGACCACACATTCTCTTTCTGCCATGGATGAAAACGATCGAGCTTCGCCCACTCATCATCATTCACTTCGTGGATATGGCGTGATTTTTTTTTGCATTGTATATGATTATTATTATTATTATCGATTGTATTTTCCCTTTCTATTTTGCATTTTGCATTCTATGTTATTGGTTTCCTATTATCTCATCTCCTAGTTCAAGTGTTCTAATCTTCTGCCATTTTTGTCTATTCACTTTTGTTTGTAGTTTTCAACTGAGGGCCCCGTTTTCAGTATTTATACTCTGGGACACTCATCTGTATACAACTATTATGTAACTGATGCATATGTAACCAATAAAAAAACTGAAACTGAAACAAGCAAACAGTAGAAAAATAGTAGAAATGAGATCATAGAACAAAAGACAGTTAATCGCAAAACAAATAAGATTTTTACAAGAAAATGACAGAAAAGGAAAGAAGATATCACATAATCACACGAAAAGAAAATAAAAGACGAGAAAAGAACAGGTAAACACAAGGGAAACACATGCGAATCACTGCTCCCCAGTTCGTACAGCTTTCACTTGGGGTGGAACTGGCTTAGAATTTTTGACTGCGAAGCCGTTCTAGCTCGCTGTAGTTTGTGCGGTGTCCCCAGAAAACTCCTCAAACGGGTATGCGCCACAGGAATCGGACAAGCCCCGCTACCGTGTACAGCAGGTGCAGTGCCAAACGAAAATGAACACGTGAAAAAGAGAGAGAGAAATAAAGAGATAGAAAGAGAGAAACAATGGGATACAAAGAAAGAGGAAGAGAAAAATAGAGAGAAATAAAGCGTATAAAGACATAAAAAGATAAAAATACAGAAAAACATAGACAGAGAAAGAAAGAGAGAAAGAGACAGGGCGAAAGAAAGCGATAGCAAGAAAGAGGAAGAGAAAAATAGTGAGAACTAAAGGGAATAAAGACAAAAAAATAGATAGAGAGACAGAGCAAAACATAGAAACAGAGGAAAGAGATAGTAAGAAACAGACACGAAAACGAATTAGAAAGAGATAGAAAGAAAAATAGAAAGACAAAGAACAAGTCTAAAGAGAAAGAAGCAGATAGAGAGAGAGGGGGGAAAGAGAAATAAAGAGAGAAGGAGCGAGAAAGAAAGAAATAGAGAAAGCAAAAAAAGAGAAAGAAGCAGAGAGAGAGAAATAAAGGGAAGAAAAAGAAATAAACATAGAAAGAGCGAGAAAAAGAAAAAAGCAGATAGAAATAAATAGAAAGAAACAGATAAAAAAAAACAGGTACAAGAAACAAAGAGAAAGGGAAAGAAAGAAAAAAAAATGAAGAGAAACAAGGACGGCCACCCAGCTGCGGGGCCGTAAGTTATGGTACCCTCGCACTTGTGCTTGGTAGCACAAGTGCGAAGGTACCATAATTTTTTGCTTAGAATATTTGCGAATAATTTCATTTAAATGAGTGTTTGAGTGAACCCCTTCGGTTATTCTTAGTTAAAAGGATAATAAAATTTGAATATTAGAACCAGCTATCAAAAAAATCAACAAACTTCAGCGAATCCTCCGACTCCGTGTACATTTAATGTGACAGCTGAAGGCTCTCAAATAGGACACATTTTTGTCTAAGGCAAGAATGCACTTTACGATGAGCAGAACATTTACATTCTGCATTGCACTGCTGTGCTGCTTGTTGTGACCTTCAAAACACATACGCACACGCCAGCATTCGGTAGTCTGTGTAAGCATGAGCCGTAAACACCCTACAAAAACAAACAAAAACGAAAGAAGGAAGACAGCTGCACATTAGCGCCATTGTTAGCGCGTCCAGCTCCCAACTGTACATTACTACCCCTGCGTGAGATGGAATAAGAGGCTGTGTGGAGGACTGAGCTTTGGTTTACTTCGATCTACCCTGTGTTGAAGCTGGGAATGAGGAAGTTGCCTGAAGACACAAGGTAATGACTTGAGGATTACGAGGTTGTTATCGCTAGCGTGTGGGAAAAGAAGTAGGGAAACCCTTCCTAAATTTTTAGCGATATGCTCTCCGAGTAAAAGTGTTTTGAGGAAGTATTGGCAGTAGTTCCTGTGACAAACTCTGTGAAAAGTGGCTTCGTAAGCACAAGAACGGACGTTTTATTCTCTCCAGTGGTAATGAAATGAGTCATTCTGCCAACTTCAACCACATAATTAAGCCACGCGATAGATTCTTTGATGTAGTGGTTGTATCGTGATGAAGAAATAACAAAAAAAAAAGATTGCATAGTTTTGTTCAAGGTTTCAAAAACACACATTGCGTATATTGCGCAGTCACAGCTTAATTTACTACATCCGTCGTGTCTTGAGACTGCCTCATGCACCATGGCTTGTTGCAAACGGTTACTGGATCAGTGCTGAGGGCTTTCCGCAATAAGGTATCTGCGTAGTTAGGTTTCAGTGCACGTGAAGGAGCTTTCGTTAGCGGCATAGATGCAACGTTGAAAGCACGGTAACCTGCTGCATCAGGAATTCAAGGGTGCGTAATAGAAAAATTACGAAACAACAGTGTCTTTTCCGTTTTATGCGCAGGCTATCTTGGGCAACACCAAGAACGTGACCAAGGCCTTCTTCTACAAAATGATGAAGCCGTGGATTGGTGGAGGTATCATCGCACTGTGAGTGAATTTTCCGACCAATTGCGTAATCACCTTCGGTGTGTTAAACAGCCTTATCTTACCAGGCCTAGGTGATTTCAGCCAGAATTCGCGGAAAAAGATGCAGCGATTGCCGCATTAACCCTCTCAGATTTGTCAGAACGGAAGAAATTGCCATTTCGCATGCAAGCCAGAAGGAATGACTATTAACTCACTATGAATCTGTTGTTTGTCCTTTAACACCACACACACACACAAAAAAAAAAAAAAAAGGAAAAACGGCAACAAAAATATTTCAAGACAATGGACCGCGCACTTTTGTTTAAAATGATATGGCCGGAATAAGGAAACCTGGATACAGTGAAACCCCACCAATCTAAATGCTTAACCAGCACGCGGCGACTTTCGTTGAAGGCCATCCCTGACGACTCTCAGTGAAATAATATATCACGGAAGCTTTCACCATGGCCGCGTGAACCGAAAGCGCAGGAAATCCTTTCTTTGTAAGCACAAGGAATGAGTGGGTTGAATCTCGCTTAAACAATAAAGTGTTTTGATGGCGCAGCTGTAATCGATGTATACAACAGCTGAAACAATAGTAGTGTGGAATCTCTGACTAATATTTCATTGTGTGGTTTATATATTTGGCTGTGGTATAAGTCAAACGTAAGTATATGGAACCAAAGGTGCGTTATTAGATGTGAAGCATCTTATGGCGAAGCTTAATCCGGTGCTGGTGGTGGTGGTGGTGGTGTGCCGCGTGACCTCCTTTACTGCGCATGCGCAAACCCTTTAAAAAAATAAAAATAAAAAACCTCTTCTCCCCCCTCTCTCTCCTCTAGACATCCCTCCCCGCGGCAACCACACCCTCACTGCGCATGCGCCTCCCCTCCTCTCTCCCATCCTACGCTCCCCCCTCTCTCCTCTAGGCATCCCTGCCCGCGGCGTCCACACTCCCACTGCGCATGCGCGTCCCCCCCTCTCTCTCCTCTCCTACGCTCCCCCCTCTCTCGCCTCGCGACGCCGACGCAGGCAGCGTCTGCTAGCGAGTTTCTTGGTTGAAAAAACCGACTGCTCGCGCTGCACAACCGTTCACTGGCCACCCCGTATATATGGCAGTGGATCTTGACCTGCAAGGTGGTGCCGGTGGGAGATTTCTCCTGTGCGTTGTTGAACAATAAAAATTCGCAGCGTGCGCGTTAACTAAAAGCGGACTGCGGGTCTCTGTGTCCAGTCGGAGTCTTCTGTCTCTCATTGCCCATTAGCAGCGATTGGCATGTTCCAGTAGGAAACACCGCTCCATTACTGCGTGCTCCCCAGTTTTCTCTCCTGCGCAACGCTGCGATGAGCGCTAGCGTCAACGCCGCCGCCAGTGTAAGCGTTAGCGCCCGCTGCTTCACATCTACACATGGTTCCCTTTAGCGGGAGATGGTGTAATTTTTTTCTTATATCACGTTGTATTGAAATGAAATCAAACAGTAGGGCAACGAAGACAGTTTTATGGGCTAGGTTGAATGCTATAATGAGAAAACTGATGAGCGTTTAAATAAAAAAAAAAGAGCAAGATTTAGCATCTTTCTAGCCGTCGGGCACCTTGAGGTGTGTGTCCCCTTCTTTCCTTGTTTAGAACGATTCCATATTAAGCAAGATAGTCAGAACCACGCAAGGGCAGAACATTGTGTTTAGGATCGCGGCCTTTTGTCCTTTATTGCGTTGATACATTAGCGTCAGCTCTTAACTACAAAACTAAAATCGGAAACGAACACGCACACAAAACAATCGGCGTTCACAAACCTGTGTGCGAGCCTGCGGAGAGAGACAGAAAGAAAACACTTTAATGGCAAGAAAGTTGCGTAGGATGTCGGGGTCATCATTTCAGGAACATACGACATACCAGACTGCATCAACATAGCCCTTCACTGCAACTCCGGCCTCCATCCGGCCTTCATCGACGCGAAGCTTCGCTTCTGTATCGTCTTCGGTTGGGAGTTGCTTTCACTAAAGCATATACAACGTTAATTGGAGTGACTGACAGTGCGGCATGCGATGTTTGCGGCACCGACGAAAATATCGAACACCTGTTGTGCCACTGTCCTCGTTTTGCCTCAGAGAGACAAGTACCTATCGGCCACTTTCTGTGCAGGTGCTATTACAGCACCGTCCACATCTCTCGGCAGCCCACAAGGCAGTGAAAGCCCTCTTGTGCTTTTTGAGTACGACGGTCTTGTGTGAACGCCTCTGACTTGCGGTGCAGTTCCACACGCTGCAGTGAATTCACTGTCTCTCTCTCTCTTTTTTTCTTCCTTCTCTTCCCTCCCCTCTCTTTCTCATCTTTCTAATCCCCTTCCCACTAATCCCCCCAGTGTAGGGTAGCCAACCGTAAGTCTTTCTGGTTAACCTCCCTGCCTTCTCCCTTTCTCTTTGCTTCCTTCCTTCCCTTGGAGTTATGTTCAGTGCGGTGCCAAAACGGCGCAGCACCATTGATCCACGCATGTGGCGGCTGTTGTCTGTCTAGGCAGTGCATTTATAGGTTGAGGCACCCGCCACGGTGGTCTAGTGGTTAAGGTGCTCGACTGCTGACCCGCAGGTCGCGGGTTCGAATCCCGGCCGCGGCGGCCGCATTTTCGATGGGGGGCGAAAATGCTTGAGGCCCGTGTACTGTGCGATGTCAGTGCACGTTAAAGAACCCCAGGTGGTCAAAGTTTCCGGAGTCCCCCCACTACGGCGTCTCTCATAATCATATGGTGGTTTTGGGACGTTAAACTCAAGATATTATTATAGGTTGAGGTACGTTGAGGCAGGTGGGTGTTGTCGTGTACATTAGCAATGTCATTAACTTTGACCACAGCGGTGGCACTGTGACGAATCTTTTGTGAAGAGGCCAGTTAGAATGTTCAAACGGGTGACGGTGACGAAAGTACCGGTCAACAGATCGCGGATACGCAAATCCTGTTGGCGCATGAGATAAGGATACAGCTTGGGGAATACTTAATGTTTGTCCCAATGAGGCTGATCTTGTGCCGGTGTTTACAGTGATCACTCCGAATTTGGGTGGAAAATATCAGACGCTTGGTTTGTCTAGTGGGCACACTCATCAGGTTGTTTATTCTAGGGCAGATATTCTAAATACATACAATTTGCAGAAAGAAGCAGAGATGCTATAGTGTTTTGTGATAATGTACTAGGTTCTGAACCCCCCCCGCCTTGTTCGTTATGAAAAAACACAGCGAAAAGCAGACGCTGCTGTGAACAGCTCAGCAAAATGATTCAGTCGTGCGCGACAAGGATAGTTCAGAAGCGGAGCGCGAAGTTGCCAATTTTCTCAAGTGCCCTCTCTTCATACAGAAGCCCGTGCTCACGATCTTCGGGGAGCCGGCATACAGCAGATTGCTGCTACTGAGCGATAGGTGACGTAAACGAAAAGCGGCTTCTGGATCAGATGAACTTCCTGCCACGGGGTATCGCCACGTGCGGGCGCCGCGCTACTTGGAAAAGTGGTTCAATATCCCTTTAAACCAAAGTTTTCTGTAGGCAGACAGAGTGTAAATGCGATGGCCACATCGCATTCACACTGCATGTGTGAGTGAGTGGGAAAGCAGTGCGTAGCTGTGGTGATTATACTTAGCTCGGATTTGGTGGGTCCGTCGGCTGGTAGATGAGAGCTCTGCATGCATTGTGCGTGGATGGACGGTGGTCGACTACGGCAATAGCAGATTGTTTCTATTGGTCGCTGGCGTCCGACTTAGCAACAGAGAACACTAGCATGGCCCCCAAGCGGTATGTATACCAAGCTCTTCCGTTCTTTTGTGCTCCGGCTGGCCTACGAACGAACTCAAGGAGAGTGAAAAAATAACGCAAGAGCTTGGGTAACCGACGGCTGGGGGGTCCCCGCACTAAAAATATCTGACATGTACAATTGGGGGTTGCGTTTGGGGTCGAACGTTTGCGATGCATTTCGAAGGTGGAGCATACCTGACTCCTTGAGGCCACCATTGCCAGTGTATCGTGTGCGGTACCCGTTCGCCCTGTTTGAACAAGTACGTGTTGAGCGGTTGTGGTTAGACATCGACCTTTAATGTAGGTCTATGCCTAATGACGCGAAGCGCCGAAGAGAACAATAGATGTTACAGTGTTGCCAAGAAAAAGATTGAAGGTGGACACAGGACCATCAGGGCTATCAAATAGGAGTCATGGCCAAGGCCTATTCTGCAAACGTCCAATGCCGTGTAGTTGCAGTGTGGTTATGGCCTTTTTCCGTACGATAAGAGGCTACAACTTTGTGACAAATGAAGACATAATATTTTGCGACTCTTCCTGTTCGGTCGTCACGGTCCTTTACGATGTGCCAGATATTGTTCTGTAGAGCCCTTGTTCCGTAGAGCCCTTTTTCCGAAGAGCCTTTTTAATGATGAGGAGGAAGCAAACGGAACAGAAATTTTCTACATAGCTATAGCATCAAGAAAGTTCTGTGATTGCAGCCAAATACAATCTTGATAGATCGGGAGAATCTTCTTTCCCTGTTTTTATACAATGTGTTGCTTTTTTAAATTGTGGATATCCATTTTGGTTGTGGGGGGTATCGCGTACAGAAATTCGTTCCGTTCCTGCTCAGGTAAGTTACGCATACCCCGGGTGCACATATGTTGCCAGTAATACATGAAATTTGGGGGCAGCTGGTTATTCCTGCCTAGACGGGTACCCAGCAAAGCATGAGCTCTCCTTTCCGCAAGTTTTCTGAAGAATTATAGCAGAGTAACTGAATAAAACATGTTGTTAGGCTAGTTGGTTCATACTCTTTCCTGTATAAACCCAACTCTTTCATGTCCTCTTTTTTCTTCGCTTTGCGTTGCGAACTTACCTTTTGCATAGCATAACATAGTAATGTGCTGTACATGAAGTTGCTTCAGGTTTGTCGAGCTTCAATATAAAGTTCCTTGCTGCTGCTTTCCATCCGGTGGCACTCGACCCGTGTTCTATATTAGCGCCATGGTGTTATACAGAGCTTGTTTCGCAGAAATTCCGGTGTCGGCGTCGTCGGTTGTGAGTGAAAAGTCAGCGTTGTCCGTGACCGGAAAGTCAGGAAAGATGCAGATAAAATAATAATAATAATCTTCGGTTTGAGTGAGAATCGAACCCAGGCCTTCCGCGTGGCAAGCAGGCGTTCTACCACAGAGCCATGCCCTTGCTACAAACTGCTTCGGTAAAAAAAAAAAAAAGAAAAAAAAACACTATATGAATGTCATGTAGTGGGAGGAGTCTCGTTAACGCATGTAATATTGCGTGGCAAGAAGCGTAGAATCGCGCCAGGCGTCAAAACATGTGAA